>CM053785.1:537470618-538070618 GCA_028749045.1 Cupressus sempervirens
AAAAATGCAGAAAGAGCAAGGAAACTACAATGTAGTGTTGAAAGAAAAATTGGGTCCTGACAACAAGGTCTGACGAGGTACCCAATCACAACAAAATCTCTATGAAATGGAGAAATAGAGAAAACCCAGTGGGAAAAACTCTACTCCAAAAAGAGATAGCTAAAAGTCTAGCGAAGGACTATAGAAGCCTCTAACTAGAGGAATTTTCAAAAAAATAGGAACAAAGAGTGATCATGAAGAAAACCACTGAAGCATGAAGAAGCCACAAAATTTGTCAAAAGGACACTACATGTATATAGAACCTCCTCTGAAATAGAACCTAACTAGGTAGAGAAGACTGTAATCTACATCAAATCTAGAGGCAAACAACTAAACTTGAAAATATAGATGACATAAAGCACCAAAGCCTAAAAATTTGATCAATCAAACCAAAGAAGGCTACAACCAAAGTAGGAATGAAAAGAAGAGTGCCTCTATGGTAGATAATCCATCTCATCAAAATGCATAGGTATCCAACAACTACAATCACCTAGTATATAGGATCAAATACTTAATACATAGCTTATTCCAACAAACCAAGGAAGCATTAAAAACAAGAGAAGAACCCCCCCCCCCCCTAATGTAGACAAGGGTGAGGTGACAGGCAGTTGAGAAAGTGGGCCAAAAAATCTCTTGCAAAATAGAAAGAATCAAGAACATCAAGAGTGAGGAAGAGGTATAGACACCTATAAAGGCACGTGTCATCAACACATCATGGGACTAATTTCATGGAAGGAACAATCACTTGACAAAGGAAGATGACACCAAAAGGAAAACAATTATCCCCCAATGAAACTTTATAATGTAGTGCAAGTACAATAAATCCCAATGATGAGAAAGATCCTAAAAAGCAAGGAGTGACACTTTATATTAGCGTGTTTGCATAAAAATGCTTACAAATGATACCAATGATGATTAGAAATGGAAAAGAGTTGATATAATAGATAATACAACCCAACAGGAGAGATCCCATGCCATGAAAAAGATCCCTAGACTTGAAACACCCAAGATATCCATAATAGTGCAAAAAAGGAAAAAACATGATAGAAAGAGCATGGAGTAGAATATAGAAGAAATTATATCATTTTTGAAAACCAACTTTCCAAAAATATAACGTTTTTGAAAAATGAAGACGAGACACTCAAGATATGCCCTTCAGAGTGAAAAACTAAATAGCCAACTCTGACTACCAAAACAAGCAAACAAACTAATCAAAATTAAAAAACTCCTACACTACTATCTTTATCTTAGAACTAGCTTTCCGTTGCTTCTTTCAAATCAAAAAAAGACCTTTGTATGCTCAAGATATGGCCAAAAAACCAATAGTAGGTCAAAAAAGGACCTGAAGGGCATGCATAGTGCTACGCTGATGTCAACAGATTATTGCATTAAATTTGAGGGCCTAGGGGCTATTGCAGCAAAAAAAGGCTACCACATGGCAGTATAGGCCCAAATGCTGACTTGGCACCTGACACATGGTAGGTGTAGGATGCACTATATGTGTAGGGAACTGCAGAGCAAAGGAGTAATGGCCGCAGAGTGGAGGAGGTAGAGCAGTTGGAGGAGAAACCATCGGAGGCAGAGTGGTGGTGGTCATTAGAGCTGAGGCAGTAATGACTATCAAGAAGTGGTGATAGAGGTCGAAACTATGGCAATGACAACCAAAAAAATTGTGCCGGTAAAACACATTCCCGCCCAGAAAATGGTGGTCCCCGCAGGAAAAATCTTTTTGGCGAGGAAAAAGCTAGTAGTGGTGCAGAAAAATGAGTCTACGGGCTAGAAAATGACTTGTGGTGATTTTTTTATTTTTAAACTTTTTTGGAAAAAATTTCCTTGTAATGTGTGTAGTAGGCCATATGGCCTTCTGGGCAAAAAGTTTTTGCCTCCCATATCAACGTTGTCCAAAATGGACAAACTTTATATAGAAATAGGGGTTTTGACACCTTCTGGATCCATCTGTGAAGTCTGTTTAGCCTAAAAATGCTCCAAATATTAGTGACCCCCTATTTTCTTAGGAAATACCTAAAAAACTCCAGATCTAATCTATTAAACCCTTGTTCTTTCTTTTTCTCCAAATATCGAACAAGCTACAATAGATTTGGCTCTGATACCATGAAGGATTTGAGCAAATATGCAAATCAAATCCACAAAGCCCTAGAATACCTACATGTATAAAACCTATCATAGAGAAGAAAAAGACAAGAAGAGGCAAGGGTTTTCTTTGAAAACACAATTTGTATATTTAGATGAAGAAAAAATTAAAGATTACAAGAAGATCAATCCTTATAAAAGGAGATCAAAACTTGAAAAGGGTAACCTAATAAGTTACAAAGGATAACCTAAAGGTGAAATCTATTTAATAATTACTAATTAAATATTAAATAGAGAAAGCAAAAAAATGCATAAAGTGAAATCTTAAGAAGGGAGAAGAGGTAATTTAATAAATGAAATTAAATTAACCTTTTTCTCTAATATATCCTTCTATTGATTTGTTGTATGCAATGTTTCTCGAGTTATATCTACTTAGGGTTTCTAATTCTCATGTAATGTATACTCAATGATTTGAATATGGTCATGTCATGTTGAGATACAACTCAATCTTAACATAATCTCTAGCAAGATATTTAGGTTCATTTATGACTATTGAAACTCCTATTCATTTTTGATTTCCTAGATCAGTTACTATCCTTATTTGAAATATTTGAGACAGTGAATGTACTTGTCTAGTAAATGAGATCATGCAAAATATAGGTCTTGGCATATCAAACAATGTGTTTTATAGGAAACCATTAAAGCAATAAAGTATTTTCCTTAATTTTGAATAGAATTTTTATACACAGAGCTCTCCATCTTATTGTTGTCTTATTTCTAATTTTTAAGCTATGCAATCATTCTATGTGGATGACTTACCTCAGGTCTATTTATTTTTGCACTCCTTAACTAAACATTTCCCTATATAGTTATTAAATCCTAAAAAATATGTGCTAAATGAAACTTTTAATAACATTATTTGGTCTGTAGGAAAAACTCCAAATTCTCTTTTCTTTTCGAATTAACTGAATCAACAATATAAGTTATATATTTATCAAACATTATGGTTAGCACTTAGAAGTCTACTTATGTACAAACTAACCTTTTAGAACTTACTGGTTATAATATTTTGCATAATAACCGCTTGGTAGTTTCTTTATTCAATTGACTCAATTTTAACAAAAAAAATTATAGGATGGGAAAATCATTGTAATATGCTGAAATCACTTTCTCAATTAAAGAATTAGATATGTTGATATGTTTACTTATGAAGAAATATTTTAATTCTCTTAAAATAGTCTATTTTTTTGGATTCATGTTCAAACAAGTTTTTAGGGGACTTGAAATCCCATACAAAAATCATCATGAAATAAGCATTCATTCCATAGTATCAAAATAATAGATAAACCTAGAATTTACAAGGACTTGGAACCTCAATAAATAATACACTAGAGCATAGATCAAAATCCCATAAAATGAGACACCTAAAAATTGCTAGAAACAATATGGACTAGTAGATACAACCAGGACCAAAGATCAGGATCAACAACCAAAAACGAACTGACTAGGAATAGAAAACCAAAAAGTAAAAAAAGCGCTTATCTAGATTCTTCCCAAGGCTGGCTACTTCTTCAATTGATTCCTTCATAGTTGATCTAGGATCAATTTTAATTGCCTTCTTTGTATTCATCCTTTTATGCTTACTAGGACCTCCACTTAAAGAGACAACAATAGGGGACATAATATCCTATGCACTTCTCTTACCCAAACTAGTTTTAGCAGCACAAATATTGGAAGTAACTATGTTCATATTCTTCTAACTACTTTTAACAAGTTGGAAAAGCTTAGCCTCATAGTTCATAAGTTACTTGGTATATCTCCAACCTTAGCCTCGAGTTCCACCCTTTTGTTTTTCTATGTCCAGGATTTCCTACAAATCCATGACCATTCTTTTAAAATAATTCACCTTTTTATACATTTAGGTATCAACCATGAGAAAAATATCAACCCAAATTTTGGCCTTGTTAAGAAATCCAAGATTTTCCTCACTTTCTTCCCCAACCATTTCATCAAGTTCATCAATTACATAGTTACCCTAGCTCGATCCTTTCGAGCATTAATTTCTTCAATCGTAGTATTATCTAGAATAGTAAAAATCCTTTCCTCCACCACATTCCCACCTTCTTCTAGCTCTCTAACATTATGGTCCTCATTCAATGAATTTTTGTTAGAAATAGGGAATATTGGGGGGGGGGGGGGGGGTGTGAATCAATATTCTACAAACTTTTGTCACCAATTGAATATTATTAATTACTTTGAACCATGCATAAGAAAGTAAACAAGTAATGCTAAAAAATAATAATAACCATGCATAAAGAGAACTCATAACACCATTTTTTTTAAAACTAGGGAAACCCTGGCCAAGGGAAAACCCCTGTAGGGATGATACCCACTAGATGATATACTGATATATATGTTCCTTGTTAAAGGATGGACCCTGTTAAGAGTCAATGAGAACATTTAGTATATAAAGTCCCTGTTAGGAGACTTTGAATCCTTGTTAGAAGATTCCAACCCTGTTAGGATTTGTAGTATAGTGGATGCAAGGAGAGCTCAATGCCGAAACATGCACTTCCAATTATAAGAAGAGCTCATTGCCCAAAAAATTAATTAATCCTCAAGTATATAGATGTTGTACCTTCTTTCTTAGCTAATCTTTGACCTTAGCTTAATCTCGGATCATGAAATTAGGTTCTCAAAAAATTCATATATATCGCTTCACAAAAATTTCGTGTATCACTTTTCATATTACAATTGCACATCACTTAATCTCTCAAGATATCCTTTGTATAAATATCATGCCTTTTTACAAATTTATGCTAGGTCAGCTAAGACCAAAATATACTTTTCCAACTTAGAGTAAACATCTAGGATGTCAGCCCTAATTGGTCAAGTAATTATTTTGTAAACAAAATAATTCCTTTACCTTTAATTCTGTTGTTATGTTTCGTTGGTAAATTGTGAATATCTCTTTTTCATATTGTCTATACTGATGTCTGAGGTTATACACATCATCAAAAACATGTATACTATCTCCATCTATCTTCGCTAGTCATAATATGCTGTCAGAAACATTTTACATATAAAACAATGTACTTCTATAAACCAATTTCATATTTAGATAATTTTCTAAGTACTAAAAGCTAATTATCTTTATTTTTGAGGTTTTTTTCCATCATGTGTTGCCATTAATGACAACAATTGCATCACTATATATAGCCAATTATCAACAATCTCCCTCTTTGGCATTGATGGCAACAAAGTAAGGAAAATTGGCTAAGTGAGAAAACCTTAACACAAAGTTACAATACTTATCATCTATTACATTACATACACTTCATATTAAAAATGCTCAATTGCTTAATTTCTCCCCCTTTGGATATGATTGCTACATACATAACTTACTGCACAATTTTCTTTATAAATTCCTCCCTCTGACATCAATGACAAAGGTCAGAAAGTCCAAAAATTGTCAAAAAGTTATCTATTTGTTGTTAAACACTGTCTTACTACCTCAAACAGCTAATATCTTCATATAATCATCAAAAATTTCCTTCAAACTATTCATACCTTTCTTCCAAGTTTCCTTTGATGCTTTGGTAGTGGTGAGCATTGCACACAAGGCATATGATGCAATCTCAACTGCATTAAGGTCAAAGTAGGTGAAATTTGCATAAGCGTCTTTTGCTTTGACACATTCTTCCAACTATCTCTCAATGACTAATATCTTCAGAGCAATATACTCTCTGAATTTTGATAGTCTTGTTAGAATTAGTTCTTTTCCAAGTTCTAGTTTCCTGATTTTTGTGTGAACAACAATAATTTGTCCTTCCAATTCATCAACTCTGCAAGAGGGTTGTTGTATCTGACTAGTCAGAGCTTCTAGCTCACTCAACTTCTCTTGAATCCTTCTATCCAAATCTTTGGTCAACTTATGAAATAAAGTACATTTGATGTACAAGTACCTTGTCAACTTGTTGACATCTTCAAAGTTCCTTGATACAGGTATCAAGACTTAGCAAATCATTCTGAATATTATGAAAAATGGTGCTAGAAAGGTTGCATCATGTGAAATTTGAGCCTTAGACTCAACAACATTCAAAAAATTTGCAAACTCATCATCAAATGATATTGCAACTACTTGAGCTCTTTGTTTAGGGTTTGCTTCAGTGTGTTTGGCTGTGAAGGTGCTATGCAATCTATTAGTCACCTCCATTAATGCTCTTTGTAGACTTTTGACCCTCTTTTTCTTCTCAAATAATTTTGTCAAGGATGAGATCAAGTTAGATTGATCATCATCATCACTTGTAAGGTTAGCAAGAGATATTGGAGAGGATGAGCTAGATGCTCTCACCTAATCTTCCACTTGTTTCTTCTCTATTGCCTTCTTTGATTTTCTCTCTTCTTCTTCCTACTCTTGTCTTTCTTTCTTTTCTCTTTCTTCCTTTTCTTTTTCTTTCTTTCTCCTTCCAACTTTTTCTGTTTTTCTTCTTCTCTCCTCTTTTCATCTTCTTTTTGCTTCTTTTCCTCTTCAAGAAATTTCAGCTTGGCTTCTTCAATCTTATTATTTTCTTCTTCAAGTTGTCTTTTCTCTTCTTCAATTAGTCTCAACTGATCCTGAATATCTTTGTAAAGGGGCTTAGGCTGATCATAACTTATGAATGAATTATCATCAATGTTAATTGTGACACTAGTTTGATTAATTTGTGTAGTATCACCGCTTTTTGATACTTCTAAAGTTTTCTCTATCTCCATCATCATTTTATTGATAGCTACAATAGTTTCACTTCTTATTGTATTCTTATCACCTCCCATAAATAGAATAGGCCTATTTATTCCATAGATAGGGTGCTAGTCTACTCATCAATTTCTTTATTTCTTCTTCATCTTCAGTCTTGCACATAGTTCTTATCATTGATTTCCAAAGTTCCATATCTTCTTCCCAAACTAGTGCCTTCTTTGCTA
The DNA here is from genome assembly GCA_028749045.1 of Cupressus sempervirens. Taxonomy (NCBI): domain Eukaryota; kingdom Viridiplantae; phylum Streptophyta; class Pinopsida; order Cupressales; family Cupressaceae; genus Cupressus; species Cupressus sempervirens. The sequence continues at coordinate 537,477,714 of CM053785.1, forward strand.
TAAGTCTATCATAGATTTTCTGATTGAAAAAACCTTTAATATATTTAAGTTTCAAATTATTTAGAATCATACATCTCATAGTAGAAATGTCCATCTATTCCTTCATCTACACAAAGTTCCCTTCATTAACCATGGTTGTGTTAATCTTCTCTATCTTCAATTTCCATGGTTGCCTTGTTTTACTTATTGGCTGCTTGGAAACAATGACTTTCTCTACCCGTTTGTCTTCCTATTCCTTTTCTTCTTCTTCATCACTAGAATCTTCAATTGTCAACAATGTCTTCTTTCTTTTCTCTGGTCCAGTAGCTTGTTGCTGAACTCTTTTTGATTGTCTTTTAGATCCACTTGGTTGTTCAACTAATAGAACAATATATGGGATGCTCTATTCTATAGGATTTTCTACAATAGATACACTGAATGCTTGGCCAACTAACAAGGGTGTCACATACATTACACCTTGTTCACTAGTTTGTTTTAGTTTGGAGATTGTTGTCTAACTGCTTTAGATTCTTCTTCTAACTTACTGACCTCACATAATGCTTTCTTCATTATAGATGCAATCTTCTTATTAGATGAATTTTCTAATGATGCCTCATAAGTTGACTAGATTATCTCCTCATATGTTCCAAATTTGTATGATTCTTGATCTATATCAGATTTCAACATTAAATCAATATAACTAATAGCTATATCATCACTCAATTCATAACCTAGGGGATCCTCCCAAGGTTCTACTACTTCAATATAGATTAGGTCAATGTCCATGATAAAACAAATATCATTCTTAAATCTATCAATGATTGCAGGGGTAATTTTGAATATCTATTTCATCTCATTCTGAAATGTCCTCATAATCAAATTTCCATTGTCCAAGATTTTCTTTGTTGGATGCCTTCTACACACATTTGTTATCTTGTCCATAGTGCATCTTTCAATGCTCATAATATCAATAACTAATGAAAATGGAAATCTATTAAGTACATGAAAGAAAATATGATTAATCAAACTAAAATCTGAATACACCATTCTTAGTTCTCTTAATTTTTTCTAAATTCTCAAGAAGTTGTACTCTCAAAATCTCACTTAAATTCACTCGTTCTTTCTCAACACACTTCTTATAAGTTGCATAAATGAAACTTGCTGACAACTCATCACTCGTAGGAATTGAACAAATAGAATATGCAATGATTCTTCTCAAGAATCTTACATCATGTTGTCTGATGGTGTTGATCACAATTGCTTTAACATAGTAAATTGCCTTAGTATAATTTAAAACCTTTTTCTTAACTAGTTTCTCACCAATAGGTACACTACTTTATTTGCAAGGACCAATGACCTCATGAATAAGGTTGATAGAGATGTCAACTACATTGGTTCCCATCCAAATCTTTCCATTATGAATTCTTCTCAATATGATTTGAGTCCATTCTTTAGTATCAAGTTCGTGGTAAAAATGATATCTGACTAAGTTTAAGTCTTTCAGATGCTCATATTTGGGCTTAATAGTCATATCAAGATTGAAAAAAAATTCCATATCTTTGTTCATAAACTCACTTCCAATAGTTTTAAGCTTACTACATAGGTAGCTTCCTACATCTTCCAAGAAAACTATGTTGTCCAGAGTAATTGATAAAATTGAATTATGGTTTTTCTCTAGGGGTTTCATAGGAACAACCTTTAATTTGGGTCTCTCGACATTTTCAACATTTTGAATAACCAACATATCCATGATTACACTAAATAAAAATTTATCGAAGAATTTCTATGCAAAAAATGATAAAATACCTTTTTCCAAGTAGGGTTTTTCTCGAAATCACTTTTTCCAAATCACTTCTAGGTTCTCTAAGCTTCTAAGATGATTGCAATGTAGAAATAATCAAGTTTTTACTCTATTTATTCAGCTAGAACTTGCATTAATTGTGTACTTTGCTAAATAAAAAAAGCTATTAATTTCATTCTAAAATCAAATATCTGCTCAAGATCTTCTATTCGATATTCTAATGCTATCTGAGGTTCACCATAGCTTTCTTCCATCATGACAATGCTCCACAAACTTTGCTATAGAAACACAAATTTCATCTTTTGTCATAGATTAAAATTTTTCTATTATAATAATAGCTCTTATTTCATTCATCACTTGTTTCAATAGGCTCCAAATTGCAAGCAAGCTTAGCTATAATCCAAACTCATTACTATACGTATTCTCTCAACCTTGCTACTCATAACTCGATCTCTAAATAAAGTTTCCAATTCTGGTGCTGTGAACAAGCTTAATTCAACTTGGTTGAATCAAACTCGATTGATCATGATAATTTTCCTACCTTAGTATCATTTAAATTTTCCTTTGAAATATTTAATCCATTTACAAATGCCTCATTAAGTTCTTCTTGAAGTTCACTGACTACATTTGTTTGTTCTTTATTATCTTTCTTAGTTGCAGAGTTACTTTCATGATTTCTTATGTCATTTTTGAAGTTCCTTCCATTATTTATTTTTTCCATTCTATAGTACTTTGTTGTATGTTTGAAGTTTTTGCATAACTGACATACAAGGGTTCTACTTCTAGGATTCTATTGATCAATAAGTGCTTAACAATTCTGGGCTATGTGTCCAAAGTTGTTACACTTATAACACATGGTATGCTTTCTTTCTTCATAAGGTCTACTTTCTCTTGATGGTATTTCATTAGATCTTCTTCTATCTATAGGGTTAGTGTTTCTAGACATTCTACTATTTCTTCTATCATTATCATATTTAGGTTTCCTACAATCAATTGCATTATGACCAATACCATGACAATTATGATAGTAAAATTTTGTAACATGATTAAATGATTTATTTATACAATCTCTTTTCATGTGACCTATTTCATTACATGAAAAAAATTTACCTCTAAATCAATACCTAGTTTCCTTAGGAGATTCTAGTTGCTTAGGTTCATCCGATTTCTTAGTTTCCTTCTCTTGTCCAACTTCTTTGGATTTATCAGAAGATTGACCGAATTCAATCTTATCATCAAATTTATCTTTCTCTTTTGGATCTAATTTACTTTCAAGTTTCTTTGTAGACATGTCAAATAGATAACCAAGACCAGTCTTATCATAGGTAGGTCTTTGAATTGACATTGATTCATCAAGATTTTCTCTGCTAGTGTAAAGTTTTTCAAGCTATTGCTTGCACTAAGTTAGTTCACCTTTCACAATAGTGTCTTACTTATGAAGTTCTTCATGATCTTCTTTCAATGTTTCAAATTTAGATGTCTTTATTCCTAGACTCACTCTAAGATCTGAATTTTTAGTCTTCAAATCAGATTCAATTTTTCTAGGATCATTCTTCAAACTCAACTTCAGATTGGTAATCTTCAATTCATGTTTCAAGATCTTGTACTCTATTTTCAGTTTTGAATATTCATCATCACCAATAGATTTAGTAGATTCAGGCTTGGATTTGAGATGTTCAATCTTTTCCTTCAATTTTCCAATGTATGCTTTGGAGTCTTCATACCTATTTGTCAGCTTATCTCTTTCTTCAATAAGGAGATCAATTTGTTCAAGTGCATCTTCAAGGTTCTTCATCAAATGTTCCATATCCATAGGGATATTACTCAAGTTGTTAAGCCTCTTCTAAGTAACTGGGCTTTGATACCAATTGTTAGAAATACGGAAAATTGGGGGGCTGGGTGTTGGGGGTTGAATCAATATTCTACAAACTTTTGTCACCAATTGGATTTTATTAATTATTTTGAACCATGTATATGTTCCTTATTAGGGGATGGACCCTGTTAGGAGTCAATGAGAAAATTCAATATATAGAGTCCTTGTTAGGAGACTTTGAATCCTCGTTAGAAGATTCCAGCCCTGTTAGGAGTTGTAGTATAGTGAATGTAAGAAGAGCTCACTACCCAAACATGAACTTCCAATTACAAGAAGAGCTCACTACTCAAACAAGTAATTAATTCTCAAGTATATAGATGTTGTACGTTCTTTCTTGGCTGATCTCTAATCTCAGCTTGATCTTGGATCATGAAATTAGGTTTCCAAAAACTTCACATATATCCCTTCATAGAAAGTTCACATATCACTTTTCATATTACAATTGCACATCACTTAATCTTGCAAGATATCCTTTGTATAAATATCATGCCTTTTTACAAATTGTTGCTAGGTTAGATAAGACCACAATATATTTTTCCAACTTAGAGTAAACATCTAGGATGTCAGCCCTAATTGGTCAAGTAATTATTTTGTAAACAAAATAATTCCTTTACCTTTAATTCCTCTATTTTGTTTCACTAGTAAATCATCAATATCTTTTTTCTGTATTGTCTGTACTGATGTGTAAGGTTATATACACATTGTCATCAACATGTATACTATCTCCATCTATCTTTGATAGTTGTAATATGATGTCAGAAATATTTTACATATAAAATAATGTACTGTTGTAAACCAATTTCATACTCAGACAATATTTTGAGTACCAAAAGCTAAGTATCTTTATTTTTGAGGTTTTCTACAAGTATGTACACCATGTGTTGCCATTAATGACAATAATTACATCACTTCATATAGCTAGTTGTCAACAGTTTTCCATTTTTTTCAATTTGGGAAACCTGAGTCTCCTACAACTCTTTCTCCTTATCATCATGCATGGTCTCCTTTTTCCCTAATTCATTCTTTGCTATAATCTTCTTTACATGACCCCCTTTAGTGTATGTGGTCTGCTTCTCCTTCACTTTGTTAATATTTTTAGTTGAAGTCTTATCCTTTTTACCTTGGCTTTTAGTCTTCTTAAGGTTTTTGTCCTCATTCCCTTTCCTTTTCCTTTTCTCAGTTTTAGGAGTTTTTGCAGTATCATCCTTTTTGTCGTATATCAGCTAAAAACCCTCACCAATTTTGTTCATAGATTTTGTAGAGGTGTCACCCTGGCTACTAGATTATCCCTCATTGTTGTAACTACACCCTCCACTATTAGTAGTATTACCTTGACCTTGGCTATCATTATGATCCTTCTTTTCATCGTCCCCAGATTTTGAGTCATTCTCAAACTCAATATCTATTTTGAGTTTTTTTCTCATCTTCTTTCCCATTCTAGTGACTAACTTCCCCTTCCTCTTAAAGGCCTTCACCTACTCATCCTCAGTTTTAGAATCATTATCAAACTCTATCTCCATAACTTAAGCCTCCATACCTTTTTTACCATCTCTAATCTTAAAAGATTTCGTTGCTGTACTCAGAACATAGATTTGATTTAGTCAAACATTTTCTCCTAATCAAATCTATTGCAATGTAGTTTGAGTAGATTTTGTTTTTAAATTCTTTTTACCTTGTGAAAGTTAAACTAAATTAAATATAGAAAAACTAGTCTCCATCCTTACATAGCACCAAAACTATTTGAATGATTTGCTTCTTTTGAAAAATAAAAACAAATTGTTTTTTGAAACAAGGAAATGATTCACCAATACAATGTAAATTTCCTTGTTTGTGCATTAGAAGTGTATCATTTTTGTAAGTGTCAATGTTATTAGAGGAGTACATAAAATAAATTAAGGTCAAATAATGGAATAAAAGTACTCAACCTTAATACTTGTTAACTACTTTTTGAGATTCACATTTGTACTTAGAAATGATAGTAGAAAATATTTCCCATTAATGTGGGCATTGAAAATGGTGACACGTGTTGACTATGCGTAACCTCTAACATACTTTAGTCTCCTACTTGAGAAAATATTGATAGTGATCTTTTTATAATCTATTAAAAGATTGAATTCTCTTGTTAACTTTCCTTGTTGGATTAATAGTTAAATGGAAGATCGTTCTAGCCTTCTATGGCATAAAGTGATAGAAATATAACTATATTAAAACTCTCTTTGGAATGAATCTAGATCAATTGATACATTCTCTTTAATACTTATCTAAATGTTTCAAAGATTGATTGAATTGGTAACTTATATGGTTCAACAAAAACACTTGTTGCCATCTCTATCTTTTTTTGAAATCTATTTCTATATGTCTGCTAATTGTAGTTGTATATCAAATACCTATTATGAGCTATACTTATTTGTTTTTCATTTTTCTTTTTGAATGTTAGCTTAGGTGTGAAATTGTTCTCAAAAAAGAGTTAGTGCTTTACATATTATGATTCTTCCTCGCTAATAATTGGACCTAAAATAGTTAATGTGCAAAGATGCTTGGCTTGATTATCTTTACATTTTTTCTCAATGTTTAAAGTGTGTAATGAAATCCTATCAAAAAATATTTAAGTTTGTAATAGGTGTTGAATTTGGAAAAAATAGGAAAGAGTAGTTAAATTGAAAATATGTATATTTCTTTTCTTTACTACTGTTAGTCTATTTAAAAAAAAATTTGGCATAAATGCTTGGCCAAGCTATTTAGTTTAGTTTAATTTTTCTCCCCACCACATCTATTTTTTGTTTCTACTTGGGCATAGCTACATGGTCGATTAGCCACATGGTTGTGCTAGATCCATCTAATCCAACCATCCTAAGTTGCTAGGTTCCTTGGGAAGGGTAAAGGTTCTTCATGCTAGGAAGGACCCTAGGGGAGCTAACCACTCCATTGTTGGAGATTAAAAGTTCTTGGACCATATTCTTATCTTGAGATAGAAAATGAACTCAAATTTGAGGGCTCAGGAAATAGGAGCTTATAGATGAACTTCAATCCGATGGCATTTCTATATTCTATAATGTTTTGTAAACCTAATTGTAACTACATATTAATTTAAGATGTATGATGTGTAGGTTGACATCTCATTTAAAAACTTAAACAAAGTTATACCATGATGTATGGTTATAAGTGGAGCTTGACAATTTGGTTGATTTCTTGTATTTTAAAGCACATGTTAATTATGATGTAAATACTTATGTTTTGAGAATAGTCAACATGGTCACCTTAGACTAAGAATTTTTTGTCAAGAGGTTGAATTGTATTTGTATCTTTTTCTTTATTAAACTAAATATAAATTCATTTACTTTTCTAATAATATTTTTGAACTTTGAAATTTCAAATGACAAGTCCAATTGATATGGAGTTGAATTGTGTAGAAATTTAATCTTTGTATATGGTATCAGAGTTATATTCACCTCTAGGCCTATGGTCCTATTGTTGCTTAAGTTTTGTGGTTTGATTAGTATAGGAATATTTTGACACTATGAATACTTGTAGTGTTAACAAGGCTAGAAGTAGAAATTGGTCCACAAGAGGAGCCAAGGGATGAGAGGTTGGACCGAATTCTTTCTCTCTTGAATCAATAGGGAGCTCTCTTATAATAGAAAGGAGCCTAAGTGGATTATATTGAAAATGACACAATGGGTAGACATGATGAAACTATACTACCAAGGAGTAGAGAAACAGAGAAGATGATGAGAGGGTTGAGAAATAGAGAAAATTGGAGGACATGAGAGTAGAAGAGTGGCGTATGAAGGAGGTCAATCTTAGAGCTACTAAAATGGTGGACAATCAAATTAAAATATCTAAAGAATTGAGTAAGGACCTTAAAAAGGTCGTCCCTCCTTGTTTAAGTGGCACCACTTGTGTAGATGATGTGGAAGCTTGGATAGTCCTTATGAAATGATATTTCCAGGTCAAGAACTTTTATGGTTCTTTGAGGACCATGTGGGCTATTTTTTAGTTGACTAGAGAAGTAGCCATGTGGTGGGATAATAATATAGGTGAAAAGAAACTATAGTCAGGAGAAACTTCATGGAAGGAATTTCTCTAGTTGTTTCAACAAAGGTGGCTTCCAAAATTATATTATGATTGGAAGGTATCTAAGTATTAGCATTTGGTACGAGTAAGCATGTTAGTTATGCAATATCATGGTAAATTTTCTATTAAGTTAAATGTGTATCATAATATCAATAGGATAAATGATTCAAAACCTACAAATTCATCACAAGTATACATTCTAAGATTTTTTCTAAAGTAAAAATGCATGAAGCTGAGACCATGGATAATTCTCTTTGGAAGGCTCTTAAATAGGAGGAAAAATTGCAAAGTATGCCCATGACAAACCCAAATAAGAAATCTAGCTCCTGTTAAGGTTTTAAAAGGAAAACTAGGATAACAAACAGAACCAAAAGGTCATACACATGAAGGATAAAGCCAAGTGGATTTAGGAAGAAACAATAACATGAACTATCAGGGGTAGAATATAAATAATGGTGGTAATAACAATAGGAATAATGGTGGCAACAATAACAAGAATGAGAACAAGAAGGAAAATGAGGGGATTAGTGTGGACCATGTGATGGATTCTTTGTATGTGGTGGTGATCATTATGTTGCTAGATGTACTAAGTTATCTATATCCAAGGATGGAAAAAGACCACAACATCACATTCATATAGTTATAGAGTAGGCATGCAAATTTTTAGGCATAACCTATACAACTGACTAGTAATCTTTTTGATTATGAAATTTTTATCTTAATTGATACTGGTTCTAGAGAATATTTTGTTGATCCTAGATTAGTATCTAGACTTACAATTAGAGTGGGTTATATGGCTAACCCTCTGATAGTTGAATATGGGAATCAAGCAAAGTGAAGAGTAAAGCAGTGTCTTTCATGTGGTGAGTTGGAAATTTTTGTTGGAAATATAAGAGGAGTAATTGAGAGGGGAGGGGTGAATCAATTACCACAAAAATAAATCATAGATCCCTTAGATTTCAATACAAATCAAAACCAAACTCTGTTGAATCCAAAAATACTATTGTAATTTGGTTAGCACCAAATCACTCGACAAATACTAATAATCTTTGTTACTAAAAAATTATTGAAATAAGTGCTTCTTAAGATGTTTAATGTTATTAACCACAATTAACTTAGTTGCAAAATATAAAGGAAATAATATGAACACATATAACACTAGGATTCAATGTGGAAACCCAATTTGGGAAAAGCCTTCAATTGAAACTAGTTACTATTTTTTACTCTTCTGAAGTGAGCGCTATTAGGAGCCAACCTTGTTTAAGGTTACAAAACACACAGTTAGAGGTCTTTAGACACTTTAATCTAGAAATGCCACCTTGTTAGAGGATTTGGCAAATAGCAGTTAAGCTAACTCTATTAAGAGATTTGATTCACTGCTACAATTATAAGAGAGTAACAATGATACAACTTGATTGCTGATGCAACTAAAATTTTGATTTTAGATATCTATTCTAGCTTGAATACTTGATCCACCTTAATTAGATAAAATTTTTCAGCTCGGTCAACTCATGACACTCTGCTATCCTTCCAATTCGCTTCCTTGGTTTATCTTTTTAATCCCATGCTTCTCTTTTTTAATCCTACAACTTGACCTTATACTTATATCTTTTGTTTATTTGAGTTGGCTTGAATACACTTATAAATATTCAATATTCATCCCTTAAGTTGGTAAAAATTAACAAATAAATTCATCAAACTAAATATGTTGATTCAAGAAAATCCTTTGTTAGTTGACCTAGCTCAGTCAACACTAACTTAGAAAAGAATTTCTTCAGACTTTCTTTGTTAACTGTGTGAACTTGGTTAATATTGCATCCTAAACTAAATTCCTTTGGTAACCAAGTGAGCTCAATTAACATTGGTTTTGTGCCAACTTCTCTTTGATGCCTAAGTGAACTTGACAAATATTGTTTCCCTACAAACTTCCTTTGGAGCCCGAGTGAACTTGATAGATACTATTTCCCTGCAAACTACCTTTGGTGCTTGAGTGAACTTGATAGATATTATCTTGGAATATGATTCTCTGGAATGCTCGATAGACACTGGAAACTTTCCTCACTGCTTGAGTGAGCTTGACATACATTGACTAATAAAGACTTGACCTTTTGTGTAACATCGAAGACAATATACAATTGAACAATTATTTTCAAAACTTTCTAATTTCTAGATAGCTCATTAAACATAACAAAATTGTGAATTTCAAGGAGAATTTAGTTGACTGCTTGGATGATATTGGTAATCTTGTAGTGGTGAATGAGGTAAAAAGACCTATAAAATTAAATAAAATATCAACTATGCAACTAAAAAGGACTAAGAGAAAAAGATTTCAATTATACATTGCACATGTGAAGGATCTTAAAGATCTTATTTCATCCGTGGAGGACTATCCAATGTTGCAAGAGTTTCAGGATGTCTTTTATGAAGACTTACAGAAACAACTACCTCCTAAAAGTGAGTATAATTTATGTATAGACATAATGCCAGGTGTAGACTCTCAACCAAAAGCACCATAAATAATGTCCACAATAGAAATATATGAGCTTGAGGTTTAGCTATTTGAGTTGTTGGATAAGGGTTTTATATGCCCCAATGTGTCACCATGGGGAGCGCTAATAAGTTTTGTTAAAAAGAAGGATGGTAGCTTGAGGCTATGTATTGACTACATGATATTAAGCAAGGTGACCATTAAAAATAGGTACCCTCTCCCATGAATAGATGAGTTATTTGATCAAATGAAGGGGGTTACTATTTTCTTAAAGATTGATCTTTGATTTTAGCATCATCAACTTTAGATGAAGTATGAGGACATAGAGAAAACTCCATTCAATACTTAATATGAACATTATTTTTATAATGATTTAGAATAATTGGGAGGAGTGAATCAGTTATTCCCAAGTCTAGCTGTACCAAATTTAACATTTACTAACTTTAAATAACTTAATCAATCTCTTAAATCAACTCTATCTATATAGCATATCATCAACAATTTAATTTTTCATGCAATTTCTTAACTCTTTATTTCCTATATATATATGATGAATTCTAGTAAAATAAAATACTATAAAAATATAACATGCATAAAACTAACATACACACATTTAAATAACACTTTGACACCAAAATTTAATGTAGAAACCCAATTTGGAAAAAACCACCAAGTAGCATGCTACCAATTATTCACTCTTCTGAAGTGAGCTCGATTGAGAACTGAGAACCAACCTTGTTAAAGGTTATACAACACACTATTAAACATGACCTAGTTAAAGGATTTAATCATCTTGTTCGGATTGGCCTTGTTAGAGGACTTTGGATGCCATTAGAATGTCACCTTGATTAAAGGATTTACAAAATGATTGTTAGGTCAACCTTGATTAAAGGATTTTCTCTATCACAATGGTTAAAATTTAATAGTAGGTTTGATTTATAGAATGCAAGTCACTTTGAAAATTTAGATCTCCATTCACTCATCTTCTAGTTCATTAACTGGCCTCTATTTTCATCTCCATCATTGATCTTCTTGGCACCTCCTCAAGCAATCACTCTTCACGAAACTCTTCATACTTCTCTTATGTTGTTATGTTCTCACAACTTCTCCTTAAGATTGCTAATAAAAATCAACCAACCTTAGAAAACATTAATTTTGATAATTTTTTTTCTCAAACATCACTATTGAACTCAGGGTTAGTTTAGATTCATCAAATCCTTCAATCATCTTCCTCTCCTTCTTCTTATAAAAAATTCTGATCAAACCCTTGCCTTTGATCACATAACAAACTCTCCTTGTGCATTAAATATGATGGCTTATCAATCCTTATCATCCATGCACTTTGAATAATTCAAAATTTCAACTATATCAACCTCAACCTTAATTCTTTCACAAACTGTAAGTTTTTTGGTCACTCAACAATTATTGTGTTCTTTTGCTTGGTCATCACTATGTAGCTTGATAATACACTATACTATCTCACTTGACATCAATAGGCTCACTCGACCACTACTATGCTCAGTCACTACTAACACTTCTTCATATATTTTCTTGATAATAATTATCACTTGGCTTGAACTATTTTATTTAGCTTCTACTTAAGTTCGTTAATCTTTTGCTTCAACTGGTTCATTGACCAATCAATATTGATACTTGGTCACACTTATCCTTTTGACTTGTTCCAACTCTAAGATTCATCCAAATATCTTCTTCACTTCATGTATTGGTTGACCAACACATTATCTTGTCAAGGACTAACTTATTAATTGCCCATTGTAATTCCATTATACTTAACTTCTCATTAGCCATCAACATCACTACCTTACCTTTTTATCTCTTCTTTTCAAATCCTCTTCATCAATCAAATGATATGACACTCTAAACTATTAATAAATGTCTCCCCAATAGGTTTGAATTATGTCTTACCCTTACATTTGGCATCAATGACAACATAATAATTGTAGTTTGCAACATATTATGAGTTTGTTGTCCTACCATTTGGCCTCACAACACACTAACAACTTTTATTAATTTAATGAATATTATTTTCAGAGGCTTTATGGATAAGTTTGTAGAGATTTTTATAGAGGATATTTTAATCTACTAAAAAACCATGGAGGAACATGAGGAACACTTACACATAGTATTTATACATATTTATGATAGGAAGTTTATGCAAAGCTATCAAAGTTTTTATTTTATCAAAATAAAATCCACTATTTGGGGTACATTATTTCTACAGATGGAGTCTCAATTGATCCTACCAAGATTAAGGCTATTCTTGAATGGCTAGCCCTAGAACATGTGAGTGAGGTAAGGAGCTTATGTGTTTTTCAAGCTATTAATAGAAATTTGTTAAAGTTTTTTCCAAAATAGAAGCTCTGATTACATCCCTTCGATGAAAAGGGAAAATATTTGAGTGGACAAAAGAGTAGATGAGCAAGCCTTTCAATTACTGAAATAAAATCTCGTGTCTACTCCTATTCTAGTTATCCTAGATTCAAATGGTCAATTTATTATGATTACAAATTCTCTTGGTAATAGTTTGGGTGGTGTATTAATGCAGGAAGGAAGAGTAGTATCCTATGAGTCTCATAAGCTAAAGAAACATGAGGTCGACTATGTACCTCATCACCTTGAGTTGGTTGTGATAGTTCATGCCTTACAGATGTGGAGGCACTATTTCATTGGTAAGTCATTTTAATTGAAAACAAATTACATGGGGATAAGGTACATTTGCACATAGCCTAACTTGAATGCCAAACAAATACATTGGCTAAAGTTCCCTAGCGAATATGAATTTGGTATTGTGTATACAAAAGTGAAAGAAAATAAAGTAACTGACACTCTTAGCAAAAGAAGGCACATTTATAAAATATCTACCATGAGGTCATACCTAAGAGATAAGGTATTTTAGAACCTTATAGGTGATGAAAATTATGAGATGGTCAAGTTAGTTTTGCACACTGTTCCATCTAGTTGCCACCTTGATAGTTATAGTTTTGATTTTAATGGTCTTCTAAGGTGGTAGGGTTGTATTTACATTCTTAATCAAGAAAGGTTGAGTAAGTTCTTGATGGATGAGATGCATTGTATTTCCCTTTTAGGTCATTTAGGAGTGACTAAGATGGTTTCTAATATGAGGCCACTTTACTTTTGGCTAGGGTTGAAGCATGATGTGTTAGCTTTCATAGCCTAATGTTTAGAATGGCAGTGAGTTAATGCTAGGAATGTTCATCTGGTTGATTACTCTATCCACATGAAATATAGGAATTTAAATAGAAATTCATAACCATGTACTTTATATAGGGATTAACTATGACTATATAAAGGAATGATGTTATTTTAGGTGTGTTTGATAAGTTGAGCGAGGTTACACATTTTATTGTTAGTAGTTTGCAAGATGGATCCTTGGCCTTAGCCAAAAAGTTTGTGCAACAAATTTTGTGGAATAAATATCTCTAACCTTGAAGAATCATTAATGGAATTGGTTATCAAATATATTGTCATTGATGTCAAATACAAGGAGTGAAGACTAGTAGGGAAAATAATCAACAACACACATTAATGTGTGACTCTTGTTCATAATGGTAATCTGAGAAGATGAGTACATGCTTAACATAGATGATTAAAGAGGTGATCCACTTAGATAGAAGCATGCTCAGTGAAGTCCATGTGACTGGAAGGATTCCAAGTAAAGAAAAGAATATTGATAGGTAACCATACAAAATGTTTTGGCTAAGTCAACAAGGAAAGCATGGAGTAGGATGTCTATGACCTCCACATCACGAAGAGGGTAGGAGTGTGCTCATTGTTGCACTTAATGACTATGGAACTTATAGAGGAACATTTAGAAGAATTAAAATTTGAATTATTTCTAGAAAAAGAAATCCATGAAGGACACATGACACCTCTGAGTCTTGTACAAACATGCTACATATGACAAGAGTGATGCACTACTACAATATGAAGTCAAGATAGAAGTAGGGATGAGAATTCAAATTTTAAATTTGTAGATTAAGGATTCTTGTAATCAACTAAAAATGGCCATCTAGACTATGAGCCCCCTTTCTAGCATTTTTCCATAATTTATCTAATGGTTATTTTAAATCAAATCCTCAAAAATATATTTATTTGATTATAACCTATGGCATGAGCATTTTATCCCAAGTTCATAGTTAATTAAAAGAATATGTCCCCCTTTTAATTAAATAAAATTCCCCATTCATTTCTTATGCTAAGTGTGCACACATAAATCATTATTCATATTTTAGAAATAAAAGAAAAGACATTTTTGTCTAGACATGAATGCATAATTTCCTATGTGAGAGAAATATTCTATTTTTAAAATAAATTTAATTCTCTTCCACACATTTAAAACTCTCTCAAAAGTCAACCATTAATTGTGATTGGTTGAGATGCTTGTGCACATGGATCACTCAAGATGCATTCTCCTCCCTTGATTATTCTTCTTTCACCTCTTAATCTCTATCTTCCATTTTTCTTTAAAAGGGAGGGCTCTCTCCTCATTCAAAAAAATCTTAGTCTCTCATGCTATTGTTATGATGTAGGTTTTCTTGGTGATTTTGGAGACTTGGAGAATTCTTACATTTTTGCATTTTAGCTTAGCTCTCATTCTACTTACATTATGTCATACTTTTTAGCTTAGTTTCATTTATGCTTTAGCTTAGTTCTCTTTGTTAGCTTGCATTTCATTTAAAATAACTTGCATTTTCATTGCATTTTATTCTAAATTCTTGGATATTGGCACTCTTACCTATACTCTTTGAATCTCTCATTCTATGGTGCACCTTGCAAGGGTTGCATAGTTTGGTTCATTTAAGAGCCACCATCTCATAGCCTTTGCACGTCATAGATAGAGAGCTATAATCTAACTCTTGAGACTCCCTCTTCCATGGGTTCTTTCAAAATAATGGTTTATAGAGGTGTGACCCTTTTATGCACACGTGTTTGGTGCCCACCATGGGGCTAGAACCAAGTTTCTAGCTCTATTTTCTTTCTTTCATTTTGATTACATTACCATTTCTAGTTTTTTAAAAGAAAATTCTTGGATCTAATCAAGTGTTTTTTTGTAGATTTCTTACTTTGGTTTTAAGGCTAACCTTTGTGCAGATTTGTTTGAAGGCCAAAACCCTAGTTTTGAAATATTTGAGCATATCTTTCAAAAAGCTTTGAGTTCAGATCTAAATTTTTGTTTGCAAGTTGGGGATGCATCGCAAATGTCTCAATCTAATTTTTAGATCATTTTGACTTGATTTGCATTAGTTATGAATTTTTCTTTTTTTTTTTCATAAAAAATCATTTGTAGTCACAAATTAGCATCTTTTTCAGAAAAAAATACATTTTTGGAAAGCTATTTGAATTATAGAGGGGGTATATTCTTTTTAGTTTGAATTTAGAGGTTATATTAGGGCCCAAAAACTTGATTTGATAAATTTGATTTGTTTTGACAAAATGGGTCCCTAGGGCACAAATGAAGAGATTTTTTTAAATTTCTTGCATTTTTAGAAATATATATAGTTTTTAGTAGGGGTCTCTTCTTTTCATTTCTATTTTTAGATCCAAAATCATAGCACAAAAATCCAATCTTATTGACTAGGTCAAAAGCAAAGAGTAAAAATGAGAGCATTTGTGATTGACTTGCACTTTCTTTGCATACACTTGGTTGGAAGATAACTTGAATCTTTGAGGAAACTTACCACTTTTTGCTGCAGATATTACTTGGCTATTATGCCATAACCTTGGTTTCTTTGTAGGGAGTTTCTCATTTCATTGCTAAAAAGAATGCATGTCAAAGCTTCAAATGTGCAAGGGCTAGTAACAATTGTTTGCAATGCTACCCAACGCATAAAAACCCAACTTGATTTTTTTTTTTTCATGTGTGGTGTCTACTAGTTGTTCATTTTTTTAGGCCCATTAAACTTGCAATTGGTATTCCTTGGTGATAGGAGAGTATGCTGTTCACCCTTGCAGTGAATCATAAATCTTGACCCACCTTTGGATTTTGAAAGAAAGCAGATAATTGAAACTTATTGGCATATTTGGGGGAATCACTCAAGATAAGAAAGTATGCTCTTCACCCTTGAGGTGAATTAGAGATCTTGACCCTTGAGAGTGGATCCATTTTGTGGTAGTTAGGATCCTTTAGAGGGCTTGCTCTCAGACAATCTAAGAGGAACAACCCAAGCGGGGACAAGAAAATCACTTGGCTCTTCCAACCCACTATAAAATCAAGGCTATAAAAGACACAAAACCTTGGTAGACATAGTGTTTATCTTCACTTGTGTGATTTCTTGTGAGATTTTGACCACAAGGAGATCACTAGGCAAGAATGCTTAAGGTGCTCTTGTGACCGCGAGGTCTATTACCCACCACAAGGTGGGGTGTCCCTTAATTGGGTGCAAGGGGAACATTACAAATGGAAGCCCTTTCTAAACACCCTAGGTTAGTAGTTACCCTATTTTTCCATTCAACTTCTTAGTGCAAGTATCTATCCTAGTGGACTACCTAGATCACCCCAAGATTTCACACTCACCATCTGTGTTCTCTTGGTTGTGCTTATGACACTTCTATGACAAAGCCACCACTTGGTGTGAGGAAAAGGAGCATCAAGTGTGGGCCAAGTTGGTGAGTAATGAACCATGACTTTTAGGTAGATATTGGTTGATGTGTTCTCAAATGTGCTAGACCTGTGGATATCTTTTGAACATACACATGACGATAGTTCTAGGGCTTTCTTTTAAGACCTCACATATGCTTGTATCATGCAAGGTTTCTTTTTCCCTTCCTTGATTGTTTGAAGACTACTCCATGTGTCACTATCTTTCTTGGAAAGAAATTGCTTTTGAACATCAAACTTGCTATGCTATCAACTATTGTCAAACTTTGTCAACCAAGTCAAAGCATCAAGTCTTAACATTTTTCTTATGTTGCTTGCTAAGGGGAGTCTCCTCATTTGATTTTTCTTTTCTATGTCTCTAGTGCTTGAACATGCTTAAAGTGGCTCTTTGGTCTTAGTGCTCTTGGTCTTTCTATCTTCATGGTCTATGTCCTCTTGCTAGTTATCATTTTTCTGAAATGGTTACCTTGATTTCTTGATTACACTCTTAGGTTGGGAAAGTTGTTCACTTGTCACCCCGCTTGCTCTATCTACTTGGCTATTTGGCTTCTTGCCTACATCTTAACTTGAGTCACTAGTGTTGTAAGTTTCTTGGATACTTTCTTGACAAGTCACTTTACTCTATCTTTACTATTTTGGCAAGTGAACACTCTACCTCTTTAGTTTGGACATCAGGTTATCTTCTATCACCTTCTTAGCTTCCTCTAGTCTCCTTCAGGCTTGATTATCTATCTACCACTATGACATTCAAACCTTGTGCTACCAAACCTCAACCAAAGCTATATGATAATGATATCCTCCATGCCACTAAAGAGTTTCAAGATCTATATGCTCAATTCAAAGAACTAGAAGAGACAAATGATCTTTCTTGCCTTCATTTCTCTAAGCATATGATAGAAATTAAGTCTAAACTTGAGAAAAGATTAGAGGAGAATATTTAAGTCTTAAATGAATCTCCCTTAAGACCTTTATATACACATGGTTCATCTTCTTCAAGATCTACATATTCTACTTCAAGACATCAAATGCCTTTATCTTCTAGATCTAAAGACCTCCTTAGAGAGAAAGAAAGTGATACCTCCTTTGAGCCTATTACAAGTTATCATTATGGACTTATCTTTGACCAAGACAATGATGAAGATTAGATGCATACCATTCACTTGAGAAACAACAAAAGGACTCTAGACATACTTTTGATAGAACTTCTGCTCCCTTAGAAGATTCTAATAATGACACTTTGCAAACACTTCTTGGCACCAAGCTCATCACATTACCTAAGTATAGCTCATATGGAAACCCATTATTGGATATCTATTATTCTTACCATCAACATAATAAGCATAGTACTTTAGATTGCATTGAGCTGAAACATAAAATCCAAGATCTTATTGATAATGGGATTATTGATACCTCTAATGACTCATGTGATGAGGATACTTTTCTTGAGAAAGATCATATTAATGAACCTATGTCTAGTGATGGTTTCCTTGATACTTCCACTTCTTCCAAAACTCATGCATCTTCCAACACTTCAAAGCTTTCCAACATGATTCTATTAAAAAATGAACCTAATGCTTTCCACATTGACTATGTGTACCCTCAAGGGCTACCTCTAAAAGAAACTTAAGCTAACCTTCACTTGGATGCAAACCTTTTCCATTCTACTAAGCCTAAAGATCGAAGCACTACTCCATTTACTATTCATTCTCCCTTGTCCTTAGAAGTGGCTCCATGTCAAGAGGACTCTCAAAAAGAAAAATCTATAAATGTCAAGAAAGATCAAGATCAAGCACCCTTTCATCTCCTTCAAAATTTCACCCCTCCGTATACTATTTCTTTTCCATCCCCCAAGTATTATGAAGATACTACTTCCATTATCTCCCTTGAGCTTACTAAAAATTATGAGTAAAGTTCTCTTCCTATGCTATCCAAAGCTACTTGTCAAGATCAAAGTGTCCCCTCGTATTCTACTTCTCCATATCCACTTCAAAATTGTGCTCAAGCTTCAAGTGCTACTATTAAAAATGTTGTTCCTATCAAAGCTACTCATAAGTCTATTGATGGTTTTGACCATGTTGCTCACTCTAAATATGTTGATATCCCTTTTCACTATCTATTTGCATCTCCTAAGTCTATCCTTGGTCCTCATCCATCAAAGCTAAAGCCTTCAAACATTCCATCTATATTGGGACATTATGTTCCTTCATCTCCTACATTTTCCACTCCTAGATCTCCCATCATACCTCAAGATCAACAAAGACACTCATCCTTGATGAATTTCCACTCATTAATCCATCTAAACCATTCATATCATCCGTATTCATCCAAAAATCCAAAGTCTTTTGGAAGCAAGAATAAACATAAGAATCCATTGAAAAAAAGATAACTATATCCCATCTAATTGACATGTGAATGCAAAGAAGAAAAATACACAAAAGAGACTAAAAAGGTTGACTATTGAGAGAGCTAAATCAAAGAAAATATGGGTTCCTAAGCCTGTTATTGAAGAAATATGCTCTAAAGTATCCAGATGGAAAATCTAAAGCTATATGGATTTCCAAATCTGTTTTGAAAGACTTGAATATTGAAAAGAAATAAAAGTTGACACTCAAGCTTCCAAAGGCTTCCATTCCATCTTCTTACAAAAATCTTCCTAAAAATATTCCAAAGCCTTCCACTCCACTTTTTTCCAAATCTCTTCTACCACCTCATACATCTAAACCTCAAGCTATTTCATCCATGATTCCTCCATCATTCCAATACCCTTCAAGGTGTGTGTCAATGTTGATCTTTCCTAATATTTCAACTACCCTCATGAAATCCTCTAAAGCCTACACTTACTTTCTATACATGAACTCTTATCCTCAATATATTCTTCCTACTACCATTTCCCTTTCATTACTGTATCAACATCTTTGAGCATGTTTTCCTATGGTCTTGGCGTATCATGACTTATCTTTCCTATAGGAGCACTATCTACATTCAAATAGCTTGAGCTCTTTCTAAAAATTCAAAAAAAAAGAAAAAAAGAAAAAAAAAAAGTGCCTAGTGAAAACCACTTCTTTTGGCACCTTAGTAGCAAAAGTAAAGAGAAATAAAATTCATTCTATGGTGAAAACTACTTCTTGTGGCACCTTGGATAAGTACCATGACGAAAACTTGGTAAACAAGCCTCATGCATAATTCTTCCATTATCCATCTATCCCCTCTTCTCTCTTTGATCTTGACAATGTTGAGCTATCTTTTCATATTGACTATCTTATCCATGAGATTCTCTATTGTGCTTTCTCATTCACTCATAGCCTCCATCTTGAGCTTTATTCTTATTTCTCTATCCCATTGCTATCCTATCTATGTTGATCCCTTGGTCTTGATCACAATAAATAAAACATGGTTCTCATAGGTCTCTTGACATGGCTACACTCTTAGACTACATGCTTCATGCTATCTCACTTGTTGGCTTCACTGCTTATCCTACATGATATATTGCTTGTTACTTCCATTGCTATCCAAAACCTTATTCATTTGGCTAGCTTTCCCTATCTTGGGTACTCTTGAGGAGTCAATCCTTGAGGATCACTTTCACTCACTTCATATTCCTTACCTATCCATCTCTATCTATCCACCAGCTTCCTACTCCATATTATAAACCTTGCTAGACATTAGGAGAGAATTATGTGATCTTGCTTGAGAACTAGTGATCTCTAAATCATTATAAAAAATCCAAAATATAAGAAAATATCCTAAAAGAATGATCATCTTAGTGAAAACCTAGCAATAGGCACTTTGATGTATCACCAAAAAAATTGAAAAAATAAAAAATACATAAAAAATTGAAAAAAGCCCTAAATTTTTTTTGCCAAGTGGTGAAAACCTAGAAATAGGTGCTACTTGAGACCCTTGCACCTATGTCTACCAGTCTCAATCATCCACTCTACAACATACTTCCTAGTTTGGGGTTGTTTCTTGTCCTCATCTTGGGGGCATAGCTACTTATCCTATTAAGGTCTCCTTATGCATTAGGGCTTCTTCAGAAATTCATACAATAGTGTTTTCAAAACTACCCCCTTTAACATCAAGTGTTTCTAAACACTTTTTAGATAGTTTACCTATAGTCTTCGATGTCATGATATTTCTCACTATCAGAATTAAGTCTTGAAGAAATGGCCCAGTACCTTACACACATGCACTTAAACACTTAAACAACCAAACTATGCTGATCTTTATTTTCTTTGTATGATTTCTATGATGATTTCTTTGCTATATGTTCCCCCCTAATAGTCTTTCAAGGATGTTATTGACTAGAAGATTGGGGGCATGGGGCATGTTTTCTTGATTTATGCTTGTGTGTATACTTTGTTAGTCTACAGTGTTTTGAGTGTTCATGCTTTTCCTACTTAACATTTTGACTTATAAATGTATCATCCTTGATTTTTTGCAAGACCACACTCAAGGGCTATCCTAGCACTTATGCCTTGATACAAGTGTAATCTTTCTCTACTAAACTTAGGGAATCTAACTACATAATCATCTTGACCTATATGTCTTTGATGCTTAAGTTGGATTCCCACATTTCTATCTGACATAGATCATATTCATATCTTCATAGTTTTACTAGTGATGATTGTATGATCTTATGATGTCCCTAATAAGAATTGATGTTAAAAACTAGGACCTACTTATGTAACCCTTGCAATTGCTCCTTTTCATACTATCTTGCATTCTAGAGTTCATTCTAGCTTAGCTTTGCATTTGGCATGTTGAGAGAGCTCTCTTCTTCATCTTTCATGGACATGTCAGGTAACTATGTTCATCCTTTTCTTACCTCTTCTTAATCTTATCTTCTCTTTTCTGTTCAATCTTACCATATTATCTATGCTTTTGACTTATCTTTTCTAATCTCAACATCCTAGATCCATTTTTGAGATCAAAATCCAAATTTGGCTTGATCTTGCTAGTAAAAAAATTTCTTCCTTCTTCTATGTAGTTGGCTGACCTATTGAGGCTTAATGTTTGAATATTGTTGGGGAAATCATAATTTCTTCATTTCTTCATCATTTCTACTCTCTTCCACTCTTTGCTTTCATTTCTATTTCATCTCATTTCATCTTTCTTCTTTATTTGACATAATTCTTATGCTTTATCTTTCTTGGTCAAAGTTAGTCAAACTGGGGCATATCTTCATTATTTTGTGGTCACTCTTTGGTCTTAATCTCTTATCTATCATCATGAACTTTTCTTTGTTCTGATTTGATCAAATCTAGCTTATTTCTACATCTCCTCTATCTCATTTTGATTTCGATCCCGAGGGGGCATGAATATTCTATCATTGTTGCAAATTTCTTTCTGCTAAAACTATCTACTTTCTCTTGATTTATCTACTTTTCTTGGTGTTAGTACTCTTCTTTAGTTCTAATATCTACTCTATCCTAGTGTTCAGTATTACCGCTATTAGACTGTGCATTTAGGATTCTCTCTCTCTCTCTCTCTCTCTCTCTCTCTGCTTTGATCTTCATAATCAAATCTCTCTATCATCTTAGCTTCTTCATTATTTGACATAATTTATTCTCATAATGATCACACATTAGTCAAAGAGGGGAAAATGTAATAAACTAAAATGGTCATCTAGACTATGAGCCCTCTTTCTAGCATTTTTCCATACTTTATCTAATGGTTATTTTTTATCAAATCCTCAAAAATTTATTTATTCATTTATAACCTATGGTATGACCACTTTATCCCAAGTTTATATTTAATTAAAAGATCATGTCCTCCTTTTCATTAAATAAAATTCCCCACTCATCTCTTATCCTAAGTGTGCACACATAAAGCATTATTCATATTTTAGAAATACAAGAAAAGACATTTTTGTCTAGACATGAATGCATAATTTCCTATGTGAGAGGAATATTCTATTTTTAAAATAACTTTAATTATCCTCCATACATTTCAAACTCTCTCAAAAGTCAACCATTAATTGTGATTGGTTGAGATGCTTGTGCACATGGATCACTCAAGATGCATTCTCCTCCCTTGATTATTCTTCTTTTGTCGCTTAATCTCTATTGTCCATTTTTCTTTAAAAGGGAGGGCTCTCTCGTCATTCAAAAAATCTTAGTTTCTCATGCTATTGTTATGTTGCAAGTTTTCTTGGTGATTTTGGAGACTTGGAGCATTCTTGTATTTTTGCATTTTAGCTTAGCTCTCATTCTACTTACATTATGACATACTTTTTAGCTTAGTTCTCTTTGTTAGCTTGCATTTCATTTATAATAACTTGCATTTTCATTGCATTTTATTTTATATTATTGGATATTGGCACTCTTGCCTCTACTCTTTGAATCTCTATGGTGCACCTTGAAGGGTTTGCATAGTTTGGTTCGTTTGAGAGCCACCATCTTGTAGCCTTTGCACATCATAGATAGAGAGTTATAAGCCAACTCTTGAGACTCTCTCTTCCATGGGTTCTCTCCAGAATAATGGTTTATAGAAGTGTGACACTTTTATGCACACATTTTTTTAGCTACAAGAAGGAAGTATAAAAGGATAAGTAGTCGATTCAAGAAAATGTTAGATTATTGAGTGATTAGCTAGAGATCTAGAAGAGTTGAGCTAAGTGTAATATTAGGGTGTGAAGGAAAGTGAAAGAGATAAGTCATTGCTAAAGAGTTAATGTGCTAAAGAGAATCTAATAAGCTAGAACAAAATGTAAGTGTGATCATGTACAAGAGAAGGAATAGCCAATAAAATAAGTGATCAAAGTCTAATTTTGTAGAGCAAAAAGAAGGTAGAGCATAGTTCTAGTTGGATCAAGAGAGTTGAAAAAGGATCTATTTCACTAAGTGTAGTAACTACTTTGTTAGATCATTCCCTATTATTTACTAATATTTGCAACAATAAATTCCATCAAGGGTGGACCCTAATATGTTCTTTATACTAAATCCCCTAATAGGGTAACACATTAACTTGTGACCAGAAGTCCTTTAACTAGGTTTCTCCTAATAGAGAAAGACTTTAACAAGTCTTATCAAAATCCCTTAACCGAGTGGCATCTAACAATGTCTTTGTAATATTTTAACAGAGATAAGATCTTGAGCAAGAACACTTCAGGAGAGGGCAAACTTTGTGAGGATTGACTCACACACCATGAGTTTTATCTTACTTGAGTTTCCATGAGATAAGTAATGTGCTATGTGTTGCTATTTTCATGTTTCTTTTTTTTGTGTAGTCCTAACCAGTTAAGTTATAGCTTATACAAACTTGTAGATAAGTGTGAAGTGTGGTAGAAAGTGAAAACTTGAATCTAGTGAGTATGTGAATTCACCCTCCCTCCTTTGTATACTAATATTTGGTAGGACCAATAATTGGTATCAGAGCCTAGGTCCTCTAAAGTAAAAGAGTTTAATGCCTTGAGGAAAAGATCAAGATGTTTAAGAGAGATGCACCAAAGCTTTCCAAGGAAAACTATAGTTCATGTTGCAAAAAGATGTATTTACACCTAAGAAATATTGGTGGGGCTTATTGGACCCATGTAAAGGTCAAATATGTTGAACTTTTTAGTCAACTTAGTTTGGACCAGTTAAAGGAGAAAGAAATATACACAACCATAATGGATGCTCTAGCAAGCACCCTATCTTACTCTAAATACTAAGATGTTGAAGGCTTGGAGATAGCATATGAGATGTGGGAGAAGATCAAAATCATATATGGTGGAAATAAGCATGTCATGAAGGTTAAAGTTTAAATATTGAGAGGAAAGCTTGATGAAATGATGATGTGAGAAGGAAAAGATATTGAGGCCTATGGAAAATGGGTGAAGGATGGCATACTAGCCATCAGAGCATGTTGGGCATACTAAAAGATGATGTACATGAGAAAGATACTGAAAAACTTGCAACTCAAATATGTCATAAAGGTGTCACCCATTTAAGAGCTGAAAATAATACACAAGATGGAGGTATCTGTTGATGCCATGGTAGGCAAGATCAGTGCATTTGATCTTAGAAAATTTGACAATAGTTAATCATAAAAGGTTGAAATTCCATTCAAAGCCTCAATTTCACTAGATACAACACAGAAAGGAATAGAGGAGGCAAGCACATCTAAATATAGAATAGAGTTGGAGTGTGTATGATGAAGAAGCCAAATAAGAAGAGTTGGAGGATCTATTCATGAAAATAAAGGTCAGAGGAAAAGTGAAGTACAAAGGTAAGATTCCTTTCAAATGATTTAACAAAAAATAGGTAGGACATTATACTACTAGATGTCTAGAGAATGTGAGGAAGGAGACATACTAAAGATGGAAAAATCTAAAAGGGTCGGCCAAGTGCACCAAGTTGTGGTGCCAAAAAGATGACACCTTTTTTTCTCATTCTAGTTTTGCAAAGCGCGTACGTGTTATAGTGCGTATGCACTATAGTGCGCACACACTATGGCTTGGGTGTGCCAAGCCATAGCGCATACGCGCTATAGTACGTATGCATTAAAGCGTGTGTGCACTTTTCAAAAAAAAATTTTACAAAGTGCGTACGCGCTATAGCGTGCGCGCACGCACTATAGGGCGCACGCGCTATTTAAAGCTTTACATTCTACCAAGCCTAATGTTTGGCTTTGCCTTGGGGATCCAACCCAAAGCTTTGGAGTCTATAAACTGGTCTGAGACGTGTTTTTCTACAAACATACAAAAAATGATTGATTTTTCTTGTGTGCTCTCCTTCCTGTTTCCTCATGGTTGAGCATCGATAAAATCAGGTTACATGACATTGTAGGTATTTGTGTTAGCTACACAACCATATAATTTATTTTTTATTTGAACTATTTCAAGCCTTTCATCTATAATTTATTTTGAATGTATGTCCATTTTTTGTAAAAAACCAACATGTACTAATTGGGCTGTAGATTTTAGCTCATTCATCAAATTTTGCAAAAACTTAGTTTTTTAGAAACTAGACTCCATTCTACACACTTTGAAAAAAAGAAGTTTTGATTTTAGATTAGTTTTCAATCATTTCTAGGGGGAGAACACAGATATTTCACATTTTTGGGATGTTTCTAATTAAAAAATTCATTAAAAAAAATGCATATTAAAAAATACCCAAAAAATATGGGATAAACTACATAGTGTTAGGTAACTTTTGACCAAAGCGATTAAAGATTTTAAAAAAAAAAGTTAAAATTTTAGGGGGGCCACACTTTGTACTATGTTATGTTTTTTTGGAATAAACAGTACCACTTTTTGTGGCCCCCTTTTTTGAGGACCTAAAACTAAACCATTTTGAAAAAAAATTATTAGTTTAGAAACTAGATTCAGAGGACTATGACTTTTTTTTTTGTCATATCTTAAAATTTTGAGTGTAACTATCTTCAAATTCTTGTTGAAGTCTAGAAATTGGTGATTTTAGGAAAAAGGTGTGCACTTATACCCCCCTTTTGGCACCACAACTTGGTGCACTTTCGCGGGGAAGAAAATATGTTACATTGTTGAAGAAGTTGTGACTAATGAAGAGTCAATTAGTAATGATGATGAGGATAAGGATGAAGTATAGTTTGTTGCTATCACATAAGAAAGGGTGGAAAGAGCCTTGATAACTAGTACTAGTATCCATAAGGACTAGATAATAAATATCAGTTGCTTTCACCACATGTCTAGTGATAGGAGCAAGTTTCATGAGGTTAAGGCCTATGAAGGAGGAATGGTGAAGTTTAGCAAAAAATCACCATGCACAATGATAGGCAAGGATACTATAGCCCCAAATGAATTAAATACTTATGAAGATATATATCTAGTAGAAGGATTGAAATATAACCTATTGAGTTTGGGTCAACTAGTGGGAAAATGTTATAAGTAATAATTTAACAAAGGCTCTTTTAGAATATTTGACAAGATAAGAAAACTCTTAACTTCAGGAGAACAGATCAAAGGTAAAAATTTCTACCTCAATATTTTTAAAAATAATTTTATGGTAGCTTAAAATTATAATATTTGGTTGTGGCACAGAAGGATTAGTCATGTGAATTTTGAGAGCATTTTCAAGATAGGAAGGAAAAAATATGTAAAGGATTTACCCCCTATCACCAAACCAAACAATGTTATGTGCAAATATTGTCAACTAGGAAAGTTGGCAAGTTCTAGTTTTCCTAACAATTAACTTACTTCTAAACAGGTTCTAGATCTAGTTCATACTAACTTTTAATGTCCCATGAGGATGAAGAGTGTATCTAGTGACCAACACATTATGTTGTTTATTGATTATTTGTCTAGAATGATGTGGACTGTCTACTTAAAGGAAAAATTAGAAGCCTTCCACATATTCAAATTCTACAAAGCATAAGTGGAAAGGGAAACTAGTAGAGCATTAGAGTGTTTGTGATTATATTGGGGAGAAAAGTTCACCTCACAAGAGTTTTAAAGTTACTATGAGGAGCATGGAATCAAAAGACAAATGTTAGCTCCTAGGGCACCTTATGTTGCTAAAAGAAGAAATAGAACCATCATAGATTGTGATAGAATATTGACGATTCAAAAAAATTACATGGATCTACTAGAGAGAATTTGGAAGTACAAATATGTACACCTTGAATAGGTAAAAGTGAAGAAGGGAGCAAAGAAACTCCCTATGAATTGTGGTTTGGCACACACCATCTATTAGTTATTTCAAGGTATTCAGAAGAAAATGCTACATCAAGAGAGATGAATACCAAGGAAAGTTTGAGCCCAAGAGTGATAATGGTATCTTTGTGGGATACTCTACCAAAATTAGAGAATGCTTATGTGTAAACCTCTAGACAAAAAAGATTGTGGAAACTACCAATGTAAAGGAAGATGAATTTTTAGATAAGAATGAGGAAGACAACAAGAAAAAACTATAAGACTAAAATAAATTTGAGTACATCTCACTAAGTGATATAGTGGAGAAAATACTGGTAGAGGAGGAACCTATCTAAGAAGTTGTACTGGCTCAGGTAGAAGGAGCTCAACATTAAGAAAAAATTATAAAAGTACTTGAAGGGGAACATATGCTAGAAAAATATGTAAGAAGGCACCACTTATATGAATAGATCATTGGAGACAAGGAATTTGGATTAATGATCATGAGGAAGGTTAGAGAGATAGTGTGTCCACTCTTGTACATGGAACCCAAAGTTACAAATGAAGCTCTTAAAGATGAAGATTGGAGAAAGGTTCCAGAGGAGGAAATTGATCAAATAGTGAAGAATAATACATGGACCTTGGTCACCCAACCAGAAGACAAGAAAATCATTGGTACAAAATGGGTGTTCCAAAACAAGATGAACAAGGATGGAGAGGTAGTTATAAATAAGGAAAAAAATGTTTGAAAAGGCTATGCACAAGATGAAATAGACTATGGAGAAACCTTTGCACCAGTGGCTATACTGGAAGGAATTAGAATACTCCTACCATTTTTATCCTACAAAAACTTCAAAGCGTATCAAATGGATGTAGAATTTGCATTCCCAAATGGAGTTTTAGAAGAGGAAGTGTATATTGAGTAACCCAAGGGGTTTGAGAATGAACAAGTAAAACTCAAGTATTTAGACTAAGAAGAACCTTGTATGGATTGAAACAAGCACCAAAAGAATGGTATGAGAGAATACACTAAAACTTGATAAATATTGGGTTCATAAGATCAAGTGACAACTACAATCTATAAATGGAGTAGGAAACAAAAATAAGTTTTTCTTATTGTAGAAATATTTGTGGATGATATCATCTTTGGAGGAGATGATAAGCTAAGTGTTGAGTTTGCTAAATTCATGAAGAAATAATTAAAAATGTCCATGATCAAAGAAATCAATTTCTTCATTAGACTTCAAGTATCTAAATTAAAAGGAGGAATCTTCATAGGGCAGAAAAAATATGTTAAGTAAATGTTGAAGACATTTGGTATCAAGGACAAAAAATGGTGGGCACTCCAATGGTGACCAGTTGCAAGCTCTCAAAAGAAGATGAAAGCCTTGAATTAAATGAGATACTTTACCAATCCATGATTAGTAAACTACAACATGTCATGCACATAATAGACTAGATATAGCACAAGTATATGGAATTGTAGCCAATTTTTTTGCCAACCCAAAAGAATCACACATGGTAGTTGTGAAAAGGATCTTCATATATCCAAAGGGTACTGAAAAATATGGCTTATGTTATCCTCATAAGGGAAGCTTTTAGCTTAGTTTCTTTACTAATGCTAACTAGGTGTGGAACATATATGATAGAAAGAGCACAATTGGTGGTGCATTATTTCTTGGAGGAAGAGTCATTGTACATGCCAACAAGAAGTAGAATTGCATATCACAATCAACAACTAAAGAAGGATATATTGGTGTAGAAATGAATTTCACTCTAGTTGTTTAGATCAAACAGCTTCTTGAAGGAATTAAAGAGAAAGTGGAGAAACTATTAGTTATCAATTGTGATAACACTAATTCAATCAACACATCAAAAAATCTAGTAAAGCATTAAAAAATAAGACACATATCTATCAAGTACCATTTTCTAAGAGAATAAGTGCAAAAAAAAGAGCTTAGCTTGGAATATGTATCAAAAAAGGAGTGACTCATTGATATCTTCACAAAGCCTCTTCAAAAGGATACTTTTGAGTATTTGAGAGAAAGATTAGGGGTCTTACACCTCTCCATCTTGAATTAAGATCAGATATGCATGCATCAATCAATGATCAAGAAATAGAGGATAGTAATTATGGATTGATGAGAGCAAGGAACTAATCCATAGGAGAAATAGTCAAGAGAAAATAAGAAGAGAGAAGATGGTTTCTTTTGGCATTAATGTAAAATAGGTAGAAGATGAGATGAACAAAAGAAAAAAAAACAAAGGGGGGAGCACAAAAACAAAATGAAAAACTAAGAAGAGAAAGTTTGAAAAGACAAAAGAAAGAAGATGAGAGGATCCAAAGAATAATAAAAGCATGCGGTTACATCATCTCAAGGGGAGATGTTGGAAAAAAATTGAAAGAAGGAAAGGCACAAAAATATGGATAAAATGTCTAAGTATTGCCACCAATGCTAAAGGGGGAGATTGTTGGCATAACTATCTCAAACCTTGAAGATTGATAGGTAGATTATATGGTGCACTCAATTATCAAATATTTTGGCAATTATGTCAAACACAAGGAGTGAATACTGATAGGGAACAATAATTAGAAAGGCACATTGCTGCACAACTCTAGTTCACAAGGGTGATCAGAGAAGAGAAGGAGTGCAGGCCCAATGTAGGCAATGATAGAGATGATCCTCTTAGATAAAAACATTCTAAGTGAAGTCCATGTGAGTATAAGGATGGAAAGAAAAAAATTAATTGGATTGATTAGTATCCATACAAGATAGTTTGGCTAAGACAACAATGAAATCATGAAGTAGGATACTCATGACTACCACGTCATGAATAGGATAGGCATGAACTAATTTTTTCACTTAATGGTGATGGGAACTTATTGAGGACTATTCATAAGAATTCAAATTTGAATTCTTTCCAAAAAGAGATATTTATCAAGGACACATGAAAACTGTGACTCCTATACAAATACACTATGTCTGTCAAGAGTGATGCACTATTATAATGGGAAGTCAAGCTAGAATTAGGGGTGATAATTCAAATTTTGAATTAATAGATTAGGGAATCTACAAGAAGAAATAAGGGATTATAAAATAAGACATTCAAAAGAAAAAATGTTAGATTACTGAGTGATTAGCTAGAGAGCTAACTGATCTGAGCTAAAGCATAATATTAAGGTGTGAAAGAAAGTGATATAGACAAGTCAACATCAAAGAGTTCATGTGTTGAGGAGAAGATAGTAATCCCAAACAACATGAGTGTTATCTTGTGCAAAATAAAGGATAACCAAGCGCACAAGTGATCGAAGTCTAAAGTTGCAAAGCCAAAAGAAGGTAGAGCATAGTTCTAGATGGGTCAAGAGAGATTAAAAAAGTATCTATTTAAGGCTAAGTGTAGTGGCTACTTTGTTAGATCATTCCTTGATGTTAACTAATATTTGCAAACATAAATCATGCTGAGGGTGAACCATAATAGGTTATTCATACTAAATCCCCTAATAGGGTAACACATTATTTTGTGTTCAAAAGTCTTTAAAGTAGGTTGCTCCTAACTAGGAAAGACCTTAATAGATTTTATCAAAATCTCTTAATTGGGTGGTACCTAATAGTTTCTTTGTAAATTTTTTTAACAAAGATAAGCTCTTGACCATGCATACTTTAGGAGAGTAGAAACTTTGCAAGGATCAACTCACATGCCATGGTTTTTACCCTAGTTGAGTTTCCATGAGATAAATCGTATGTTATGTGTTGCTATTTTCGTGTTCTTTATTTTTCCTTCATCCTGACTAGTTGAGTTATATCTAGCACAAACCCATAGATAAGTGTAAAGTGTGGTAGAGAATAAAAAGTTGAATCTAGTGAGAATATTGATTAACCTTAAACTCCCCACCTCTCGGTATACTAACCTGTGGTAGGACACATACTTTTAGATCATATGGTGTACTTGAGACTATTATTTCTGATAGTGATACATAGATGACATCAAGGTTTTGGATGACCTTGAATTCTTTATTAGGTCATGACTACATTTTATATATCTTACCATGCTTAGATAGAGAGGGCGAATCAAGTATTAGTGGATTTTCTCTACATGTACTACATGGATTAGTAGTAAAATTGGTAAGAGTAACTTCATTTGGTTGAGTTTTCTTATAACAACTCATACCATGCATCTCTAGGATGGTACCTTTTGAGGAACTTTATCGGTGCAAGTGTCACTCAATTGTTAGTTGGGATAGAATTGAGGATTGTGATTGGTCCCAGGGTGCTACGAGAGATGGATGATCTTATGGCATTGATATGTAGTTCACTAAAGGAAGTAGTTAAGAGACGAAAGAGCTATGTAGACAATAACCATACTTTTAGATAATTTTAGGTAGGGAATAAAGTATTTCTTCATGTGCACCTACATAAGACTTCAATCTCTTTTCACAAGTATTCTAAGCTTGCATTAAGATATGTAGAACTTTTTGATATCCTTGATGTCATCAACCTTATGGCTTATCAACTTGCTCTACCACTTGATCTAGCCTATATCTATAACATTTTTCATGTATCTTTTCTTAAGCCATATCATCTTGATGCATCTCACATCTTAGACTGATGTGCCTTGTTGGTTCAGGATCCATAAGTAGTACTAGTGTAACCTACCTATTTTATTGATCAATGCACTATTAGAGTACATGCCATATAAGTTTTGCAATAAAAATCTAGTGGGGCTAGTTCTCTATTGATGGTGCTACTTGGGAGGATGCAAATTATATACATCAATCCTTCTAACAAATTTTTTATTAGACTCTTTTTCATATTACTTTACTAATATGTATAAATTATGATAGTGTACTCATTTTTATTTTCCTTATGTGACATTGGGTCAATGTCTCTTCCTAGTGGGGAGGGATGTCATGACTCAACCTTTATCCTAGAATATTTAGAAAATTACTAAGAGGGGGGAGATTTAGTTATTCCCAAGTGCATATGTACAAATAAAATACTTGAAACTTCAACAAACTTAAACCAATAATTCACTAACTAAAATTGTTCACTATAATCCAACTTAGCTCTCTCTTCTATATGTGCTAACTTGTAGAGACTTATCATAGCCAACAATAAACTTTAACTTTAAAAATAGTAGGTAGCATAAACACATAACAAACATCAACAAAATGTTTGGCACTAGGATTTAACATGGAAACCTAATTTCCAAAAAACCATCAATAAAATGCTACCACTTTTCACTCTTCTAAAGTGAGCTCTGTTAGGAGCCAACCCTATTAAAGGTTTCAAAATACACTATTAGGTGTGGTCATGTTAAATTATTTAATCACCTTGTTAGGAGTGGCCTTGTTAGATGACTTAAGAACATTCCATTAGAATGTCACCTTGATTAGAGTATTTAAAAATAGCTGTTAGATCAACCTTATCAAAAGGTTTTTACAATTGCCACAATGGTTAGAAAGTAACTATGAAACTTTGATTTGATAACATATACCTCACTTTTAAAATTTAGATATATGTTCATCTCAACTTTGGTTTATTGACTAGACTCCATCATTCACATCATCTCAGATCTTCTTGACAACTCTTCAAGCAACCCTTCACATCACAAACATCACTCTTCTCCTTATAGGTCTATTCACCACTTGTCTTCACAAATTTACAATCCAATAAACCGCAAAACATATTAGATACCTCCTTAAATAGGTAGCTTTGATATTTTTCCACTTAATCACAATTGTACATCTTAGGATTTATGATCAGATCCAAAAAATTCAATGAAGCTTCCCATCTTCTTGTTCTTCTTCTTCTCAAAAATTCTAGAAACATCTCCTCAAATCTTAGCTTTGATTTCTCAACTAATCCTTTCCTTGCACTAAATAATATAGCTCATCAATCCTTATCATCAACACATTTTTCTTATTCCAAGATTTCAACTATGTCAGCCACAAATCTTGATTCTTTCATAAATTTTTCTTTTGTTGTCACTTGGTCATCACTATGTTCTTCTTAGTCTTTACTAGTTCACCTAGTCGAAACTAAATTTATCTCATTCAGTCATCATTATTCAACCCAATCAATACTATCACTCGATAATATCTTTCACTCAGCCAATACAGGCACTCGACCAATACTATTATATTTGGCAATCCTTAAGTTCCTTAGCCTTTCACTTCAACTCCTTCATTGATTGTGCAACACTTGTACTTGGTCAAGCTTATCCTTTTGACCTATTTCAACACTTAGCTTCATGCAAATATCTTCTACACTTTATGTATTAATTGCACTACACATTATTTTGTCAAGTATTAACTTATCAAGTACCCATAGTAATTCCATCTTACATACACATAGTTATCTCATGATTAAATTATTTTTAGATCCTCTCCACCAATCAATAGATATGATGCTCTACATTATTAGTGAATGTCTCTCCAGTAGGTTTGACAATTGGCCTTATGAATAGGTTTGACATCAGTGACAAGATAATAATTGTTCGAATTAGACTCTCAATAGTTGTAGCTCCAACATTTTAGACTCCTTAACTAGATGTTTCCCCATGTAGTTATTAAAGCCTTGAAGATATTCTAAATAAAAAATTTAGTAGAATCATCTCGTCTTTATGAAAAAATCTAGATATTGTTTTCTTTTCAGATTAATTGAACCGACAATATAAGTTATATATTTATCAAACATTGTGGTTAGCGCTTAGAAGCCTACCTATGTATAAACCAACCTTATAAAACTTATTGGTTGTAAAATTTTACATAGTAACTAATTGGTAGTTTCTCTATTCAATCAACTCAATCTTAATATAAACAAAATTGTGGGATGGGAAAAAAAGCATGATGTGTTGAAATTATTTTCTTAATTAAAGAATTAGATATGGAGATATGTTTACTTCTAAAATAACATTTTAAATCTCTTAAAAGATTTTGTTACTATACTTGGAATTTTTAAAAATTTGGTCAAACATTTTCTCCTAATCAAATCTATCATCATGTAATTTGAGTAGTTTTTTCTTTTTTAATTTTGTTTTCCTTGCGAAAGTTAAACTAAGTTAATTATAACTACTCTCCAATCCTCATACAATGCCAAAACTATTTGAATGATTCCCTTCCTTTAGAAGATTAAAAACAAATTGGTTTGTGAAACAAATAAATGATGTACCAATACAATGTAAATTGTCTTATTTGTGTGTTGAATTGTGTTATTCTTGTAAGAATTAATGTTATTAGAAGTGTATAGAAAAGGTGTTGGTATCAAATAAGGGAATAAAAGTACTTAACCTCAATACCTATTAACTACTTTTCGAGATTCACCTTAGGACTTAGTAATGATAGTAGGAAATTGTGTCCATTAATGTAGGCATTGGGAATGGTCACAAGTGTTGATTGTGCATAACCTTTAACATACTTTGGCATGTTACTTGAGAAAATATTGATAATGATCTTGTTATAATATATTAAAAAATTAAATTATTTTAATCTCTTTCCTTTTCTAGATTTATAGTTAAATGAAAGATCATTTTGGTCTTGTATGGTTTGAAGTGATAGAAATATTACTATATTAAAACTCTCTTTGGAATGATACTAGATTACCAGATACATTATAATTAAGAGTTTTCTGTATGTTCTAGAGATCAAATGAATTGGTAACTTATGCGGTTCAACTAAAATACATGTTGTTATCTCTATCTTTAAAATAAAATAAAATGTTTTAGTATGTCTGCTAATTATAATTTATATATCGAATACCTATTATGAGTTGTATTTATTTGTTTTTCCTATTTATTTATTATTAGTAGTTTAGGTCTAAAATTGTGCTCAATAAAGTGTTAGTCCTTTACATATTATGATTGTGTATGAAGATGCTCTACTTGATTATCTTTGCACTACTTCTTCATAGTGAAATCCTATAAAATTATTTACTTTTGTAATGAGTGGTGAATGTTAGCAAAATAGGAAAGTGTACTTAAATTATGAATATGTATGGCTCTTTTCCTTAGTACCTACCAATATATATATTTTAAATTGGTGTAAATTCTTTGCCAAGCTTTTTAATTTCTTTTATATCTAGAATGCATGGTTATTTAATTTTTCTTCTTGCCACATCATATTTAGTTTTTACTTAGGAAAAGGTGCATGGTAGATTAGTCACATGGCTGCACTAGATCCATCTGATCCCAACATCTTGAGTTTCTATATTCCTTGTGTAGGTTTGGGGAGTACTTTGTGTTAGGACCCTAAGGGAGATAACCACTCTATGGTTGGGAAATAAAAGTTTCAAGACCATGCTCATGTCTTGAGATAATAGATGGACTCAGATTTGAGGACTTGGGAGACATGAGCTTGCACATGGACTTCAGTTCATTCACTGACATTTATATATTCTATCATGTTTTGAAAACCTAATTGTAATTGATTCTATAATTTAAGATTTATGATGTTAAGGTTGAAATTTCAAGTACAAAATTAAACATAATTGTATCATAATGTATGGTTGTAAGTAGATTTTGACAGTTCGGTCAACTTTTAATTGTATTTTAAAGCATATGTTAACTATGATGTAAATACTTATGTTTCAATAATGGTCCACATGGTCACCTCAGGCTTTCTTTCTACAATAGGTCAAATTGTATTTTATAATTTTTTATTTATTAAATTAAGTAGAAATTTATTTTATCTTTTAGTAATATTTTCAAATGATTTTGACTTTTTATATGACTATTCTAATACATATAGAGTTATTGCTTATTTTGCATTATGTAGAAAACGTAGTCTTTAAAATGCCTATGTAGTATGAGATCCATTAGTCTTTCTAGTATGAAGATCTAAAATTTCTTCAATGTCACATGAATATGTACAAGCCCAAGTCCAAAGAGCTAGACAATCTAAGCTATGTAGAATTTAATGTCCTTGAGATAATTTTTTCTATATTGAAGTTGGATGTTTTATGTTGATCTAATGCTTTAATTTTCTTGCAATGAGCTCATTTTTTATCTATATCAATGTAAAATTTCATAGACATTAGGCTTACATATTTCTCTCCAATGTTGGAGTGTTGTAGGCTCAATGTTGTAGGTTTGTGTCTCTTAGTGGCAATCCAAAAATGTGCTTACTTTCTCTTGTTAGATTGGTGTTGAGTATATGTGCCATGTTTGGGTGTGTGCCTTGTTTAATGGTCAATGCTACAAAGAAAACTTTATGTGCCTATGTGGTCATGTCTTCTAATGCAATGTCTTTTGTTGATCATGATAGAGGAGAATTGTTGGCAGAGGTGGTGGAGAGTATACATGGGGTGCGGGATATTTTTTTTCAAAGTCTCTATAATAAATTTGGTGATGGATCAAGATTGGGCTCATGTTTGAAAGGATGGTACTCTATGATTTTAGTCCTACATAAAACACGAAAATGGGATCTTATTATTTACAAACCTTCTTTTTGCTAAATGATGAGTTCAGTAGTCATTGCATGTGTCCTTGTAGGAAGTGACAACAACACTATCTACACAATAAACTAAAACATATATCTTATCAATAGGGACATTTTATTTTTCAAAACTATCTTATAAATCTTACATTTTTGTTTACTTTTTACCCATTATGGAAAGTGATGCTCATCGAGTGATTTGTAATGATTTGGTGTTGATTAGATAGTGTTGAAAATGATGTAAACATTGGCCTAACATTGACCCTATTTAATAGTTTGACCATCTAACTCTACAAACATTGATATGACAAATGACAATAGGAAAAAAATTTCTTGCAACATATGTAAAGAATAATATTGAAATATTGAGATCTGAATTTTTTTGGAAAGTTTTGAAAAAAAATATGATTAGGCTACCAAGCTCAATGTACAATTTTTTTTCTCAAATTTGAAATTTTTCCAATAGAGGAAAATTTATAATCAAAATTCACCAGAAAAGCATTCTCTATACGCTCTTAATTATACACTAAGAAAGTGCACCTCTCTAAACCCTTCTATTCAAGGTATTCCATAGATTAGAAAGCTTGAATTGGGGCTTAGAATTCCATAGTCATGGAGTGAAAAGACATACAAACAAACATAAAGAGAGCTCTCAACTGAGCCTTAGAGATGCAACCCTTGCTAGTAAATTATGAAATGGGAGATTCTTTAGACAAGAGAAAGAGTGCTAGTGTCAAAGAACTCTCAAATGATACAATACAAATGCTACTACACTAGAATGAGGTACAAGATTGCAACTAAGCTAAGAATATGAGAGTGTTACAACTATACTAATTAAGTTAAGTGAACTATGATATTGTGAGAAGGAAAAACTAAGATAATGCAAACGTGCTAAACTAGTATGAGTATGCAAAGAATACGAAGGTAGAAGATAGAATTTCTCCACAAAATGCTCCAAGTAATCCTATGAGAAAACCTACAACATAACATTAGCTCAAAAATGGATCCTTAAAGAAGGAGAGAGCTCTCCCTTTTAAAAATGTATGGACAGTTGAGATTAAGATCAAGAAGTGGGTGATAAAGGGTGGGGGTTGACTTTTGACATGATCCATGTGCACAGTTGTCTCCTCCAATAGAAATGAGTTAAATCTTCATATGAGAAAAAGTCTTTTCTTTTAATTTGTAAATAAGAAAAATACTTTATGTGTGCACATTGAGTGGGTTGGAATAATGGGGTCTTTTATTTAATTAAAAGGGGACATGTTCTTTTACTAAAAAATTGACTTATGATATTATAGTCAAACTATAGGTTAAAATAAAATAAATTAATTTTTAGAGATTTGGTGTAGGTAAATATTTAAATAATTTGGCCAAAATGTCAAGAAGGGAGATAATAGTCTAAGTGACCATATTTAGGTAATTACATTTTCTCATCTTTGACTAATGTGTGATCAATCTGGAAACATATTGCATCAAAGAATGAAGAAGTCAAGTACACACAGACAAATAGAGAGATTTGATTTTGCAGAATGAAAATGCAGAATTAGATAGCAACTCTTGAATACTCAACTTGATAATGACAATATTGAACACTAGGAGAATAAGATGATATCATAACTCAAGAAGATTACTAACATCATGCAAAGAAGATAGAACAAGAGCAATTAGAATGGTCAAGCATATGCACTTGAGAAATAGATAGCGATAGCAAGAAAAAAATGATAGAATATTCATGCCCCCTCAAGATTGAAATCAAATGAGGTATAGGGGATATATAAATGAGTGAGATATGATCAAATCAAACCAAAGCAAGGTCAGTAATGATAGATAAGGGATTAAAACCAAAGAGTGACCACAAGGATGAGATATAATGCCCTAGTTTGACTATAGTTGACCAAGAAGTATAAAGTATTAAAATTAGGTCAAATCAAGTAGACAAATGAAATGAACTGAAGTAGGTAAGAAGTATATAAATGATGAAGACATGAAGAAATGATGATGCCCCAGTGAAGATTCGAAGATTAGACCTCAAAAGGTTAGCTAAATGCATAGAAGAAGACATAATTTTAAAATGTGATTTTGACCATTGAGATGAACTCAGATTTTGATTTTAATCCTAAAAATAGATCCAGGGCATCAAAATTAGTTAGCAGTGCAATTTTTTTAGAATTCCAATGACTTTCAAAAAATGGGTCAAAATTGGGTCAAAGGACTATATAAGGGATCCAAGGGTCATTTTTAATTCATTTTTAATTTTGTGATTTTAAGATCTTTGAGTGATTCAAGAGAGAGAGTGATGGCTTTGGCATGTATTTTGACTCACCAACACCAATTTGAACACAACTAGTTATACAACTGGCCTCTAGAGGATGAGCCCCTAGTAAGTTATCAAAAAGTTTGAGCTCTTTGGTCATTTATTGCATATATTAACATGTTCTTATGCATTTTTTAACAATCTTATGTGAAATACCATGTGATATTTTAAAAGTATTGCATGCCTATTGTGACAAATATCACAGGACACTTCTGACAATAGAATTGTATCACACAAGTGTTAGAGATTGTATTGTATGGGAGCTACCCATTAGTTGCATGACACTATGCGAAGTATCACATCACACAAAAGTGTTGCACACCTACTATGAGAAGTATCACATAATATATTATCAACAAAAATTATTGCACCACTATTGCAAAAGTGTCACATAGTTAATTTTTGAGCATTTTCGCATGTCTAGGAGTAAAATTTGATCATGTGTTGCTTTTTTTTTCTTCTATGCTTAGTTATTTGTAGCGTTACTTGATCCATGATGAGTAATATTGACATGCTTTGACTTCTTGTTTTGGTTATGCAGATTGTTTTTTTTGCATTTCTTATTAGAGTCCCCAAGGTGGTGGGGTTGTAAGTCGTACAAAATCTATCTAATAATGAGATCACAGTAGTAGAAACCATGGGCTTTGGTTGGTTACTACATATGCCCCATATCCAAGAGAACCATGGCCTATTGATAGAGTTTGTAGAGAGGTAAGATGAGTTGTCATCATTTTTATAGAGGCCCTATCATTAGTGTGTGAGTTGGTCAAATGGCTAGGAGTTGGAGTTCATCTGTTATGGCATACCTCTTGTTTGGAGATACTTGGATATCATTGAGCAGTTTGCTATCAATAGAGTGTGAAGATAGTTTGGGCGTTGACAGGGTATATCAACTGAGACCATGACATATGCATACTTTAGAGGTGAGGAGAGTTTGAGGTGGTTGCCTATGTTAGATTATCGGGAAAATTTATGAGATATGACAATACTATAGTAGGAGGCATGGGACTATCGTTTGGATGTCATAGATGTAGGAGCTAAGCCAACTTATCTCCATGAGATGTAGAAACACTTATTTCTCTAGTTCACTAGACTAAACACACTATCTTAGGTAGGAGAGTAGGGAGAAGATGGGGGAAATAATGGAGGTGATGGAGGAAGATGGGTTAGGTGGATGGATATTGGGAGAAAATCTTGAGGAGCTGTAGGGAGTTAGACACAGTTGTGGTGCTAGACCACAAGGGAGGAGGAGGAGAAAACAAAGTGACTAGTTAGATGATGGAGGGTAGAGAGAGTAGAGCCTCAAAAGGAGTAGCCTATCGGGGGGGTGGAGAATATCTAAAGGATGCTTGAATTTAGACACTAGGAGTAGAGTTATAATAGGCGCAGATTGCCATCACTTTGTGGGATCAGAAGCTCATTGATGAGTATGCACACAATGAGGAGTTCTAGAGGGAGAGGGACACAACTAGGTGAGAGGCAGAGCATCATAGCATGTAGGCAACTTACTGTTATGCCACATACAGGGGTGTGGTACCTCCAGGGAAGGGACTTCCTGATTATTTAGAGTGGGCAAGGAGATCAAAGGGTGCAGTATAATGGTTAGACAGGAGATAGACTCCTCCACCATGACCATCACTAACCCAGGAGGATGGAACTCAGCCCTAGGACTCGGACTAGGTCTTGATTGTGGTCTTTATGACACATTTTGATGTATATATGTATTTTGAGACAATTATCCATATTTTGGATCTCACATGTACATGCAATCTTGATATATATATGTGTGTGTGTGTGTGTGTGTGTGTGTGTGTGTGATACTGGATTAGATTTGTTTCATTGTGTACTTATCACTTTGCTCATGCTTATGTGATGGATTTGTATGGATGTTTTAGTAGTTACATTTATATTTCCATGTGATTTTTCTCATATGTGTTCATGCTCATTCTTGTGTTTATGTGCTCATGAAAATGTGATACTTGGATAGATTAGGTTTGATGATGAGATTAATTCCTTGTGATGATAGGTATAAAAGAAGTAAGAAAAGTGGACATGATGAATGGGGAGTGACAGAAATGATCAAGAGGAATGATGTGAAGTAATGCATGCAGTTAGCCGATGCACTCGTGAAATATTGAGAGCTCTTTCCAAATGAAAATTCAAGACTAAGCTAGAATGATCTTGCAATACAAACTAATATGAAAATTGGTTTACTTGCAAGGGAAACATAAATTTTAGATTCTAATTTCATCATTGAGCTTTATTAGGGACATTAGAATATTATACAATACTCACTATTATAAATATTAGGATATGAATATGATTATATCAAATAGGAATGTGGGAATCCAACTAAAGCATCAAAGACATGTAGGTCAATATGACTAATGTAGTTAGATCCCCTAAGTTTGGTATAGCAAGATTACACCTATATCAAGGCATAAGCACTAGGATAACCCCCAAGTGCGGTCTTACAAAAATAGAAAAGGATGATACATTGTAGGCCCAAAGTGTCAAGTAGGACAAGCACGAAGGCTATCAATACCTTATACTAACAAAGTATAACCACAAGAAGAAAAAAATTAAAATTTCCCCATGCCCCCACTCTTCTAGTCTATGAAGTCCTTGAAAGCCTATTAGGGAGGGAACGCTCAACAAAGAAATCATCATAGAAAAACACAAATAAAATAGAGTTTGTCATGTCTCAACAAGTTTAATGTTAAATGAATGTGTGTAAGTCACACAACCATTTCTTCAAGAGTTGAATCTACTAGTGAGAAATATAATAGCATCCTAGATTGAAACTAAGGTATCCAATAAGTGTTGAGAAACACTCAATGTCCAGGGGGAATTGTTGGAAAACATTATTTTAAACAAGTTTCCAAAGAAACCCTAACACACAAAAATACCCTGATAAGCTAAACAATTATGCCCCCTAGATGAGATAAGAGTTGGTTCCAAGCTAGGAAAAGTACTATGAAATGAATGAGCGTGAAGTGAGACTGATAAACATAGGTGCGAGGGTCTCAAGTAGTGCCCATTTCTAGGTTGTCACCACTTGGCAGACTTTTTCAAGACATTTTGTAATTTTTTTAAAAAAATTAAATTTTTTGATTTTTTTAGTGATGCATCAAAGTGATATTGCTAGGTTTTCACTAAGATGATCATTTTTTCAAGACATTTTATACTTTTTAGGATTTTTTTAGCATCATAAATGATTTTTTTTGAATTTTTTCAGGATCATTAGGTATGTACAAATAGTTGAGCCATGAGAGCCTTAAGCATATAACTTCTTCAAATGTAGGATATTGATAGGTTTAGGGAGCTATTCCCCTTCTAGTGTAGAAAGATGATAGGCCCCAGATACAAACATTGTTGTGATGATGTAATGACCCAACTACTTAGGCTCAAATTTTCCTTTTTCTTCCCTATTTTGTTGATTCTTAGGATTCTCTTCAAGAAAAAGTTCACCCACTTGGAACTCACGAGGGTTGACTATTTGGTTATAGCTAGTGGACATCCTCTTTTGATAGGCCCTCATCATAATTTAGTTTCTTGCAATATGCACAAATTAGGTTGTCCTTCTTATCATTATTTCCCTTCTTATTGGAAGATTTATTGCCTTTTTGTGAGGAGGAAGATTGTTGTGTCTCAGATTGTAATTTTTGCTTCCACTTCTTTTTCTTGTTGTTTTTGGAACTTTTTCCACTTTGACTTGATTGGTTCTCACCAATGCTTTAGTCTTTGATGACATGAGAAATCCCATATCTATCAACTTGGTTTGTTCAAAAATCAAGATTTCTATGAATGCATCAAATGTAGGCTTTTGGAAAGCTCTTCCCATGGTTAACCTATGAGTGTTTTAACCTAACACAAAAGGTGCATACTCTAAAGGTAGCATCTTTAGGATGTGATGAATCAATTGATCATCTTTCATGGGATTATCACAATCTTTAAGTAGTGCTCTAAAATCATTGGCTTTGTTGATATAATCTTGAATTGTGTCAAAATTATTTGGATCCAATAGAAGTAGATTATCCTCAATCTAGAATCCTTTTTCTTCATCTACCTTACCATACAATGCTTCAAGTTTGTCTCAAGTAAGTTTGGCTTCCTTGAAACTAAAAATATGGAAGAAGAGATCTCTATGAATAGAAATCCTGATAATTCCTAAAGCTTGATTGTCTTTAATTTTCCAATAAAAGAGTGTTGTAGCATTAATGGGTTTGGGAATTGTACGATCAACATAAAGATTTAAACCTTTTTTCATTAATCTACTCCATACAATATCTTTCCATGTAGAATAAATGCGTGAAGTTAGAAGTGGACTTTTAGGAGAACCCATGATGTAGAAAATGAAAAGAGCACAAGAGAGAGATGCAAAAACAAAATACACACTCCCCCTATTCACTCAATCAAAGAACCCCCCAAAAAAGATGCTTTCGACACTTTATATGTAGTGCATATACAATAGGCCACTTGTCAAAATGTACAAAGTGGACTTTTGATTTTTCTATTTACAACTACCTTTTGAGGCTCAAATCTATCACTAAGCACTATAGCTCAAATGTACAACAATTTTGAAAAGTAATCAAAGCAATATAATGTAGAAAAGGCCCTAAGTCTGAAAGTGATATTTTTCTCCACACAAATTTATAATCTAATTGCAAATTTGGAAAGTAGATGAAAAATTAAGCACTTCCAAAAAAAATGGAACCTATTTTTGAGTCCAGATGAGCCTGTATGGAGCGTTTCAAGTTGCAAAATGCAGGATTGGATAGGTATAGTCGCCAAAAAATGCAATTTCTAAAAAATCCATGACCAAACTAGAAAAAAATAGCACCAATAAAATTTTAGGAAATCTACCTATAATAAAAAAAATGCACTTGATTTGGAGTCCAGATGACTAAGTTATGGCCTCACATAGTTGGACTATCAAATCAAAACTGCATATGGAGAGGGGTTTGGGTAGAAAATTGTGAGGTTAAATTTGATGGTCAAATGATCATCATAACAGTTCAAAAGTGCTTGGGAATGACAATTAGATGACTATCAAATTTAGTGTCGTGAAATACTGATGTTGGTGAAAAACTTGAGTCCCCTGCTAATGTGGCGGTGATGTCAGGATGATGTCAATTGTACAAAAATGATGTCATCAAGGTATGGATTTACACATGGCATGTATGGATTATGCATGTGTAGTGCTGACATGGAGGCTAAGTTGTCACTTTGACACTGATGTGTACTATACAAGCTAGTAGAGACACATGGACTAGCTGAGTAGGCAATGACTGTGAGTTAGTAGGACATATCAGATGCCATGTGGGTATGGTAAACTTCTTTCACTAGAAACTGAGCACAAACATCATAAAT
The DNA here is from genome assembly GCA_028749045.1 of Cupressus sempervirens. Taxonomy (NCBI): domain Eukaryota; kingdom Viridiplantae; phylum Streptophyta; class Pinopsida; order Cupressales; family Cupressaceae; genus Cupressus; species Cupressus sempervirens. Next base: position 537,522,277 of record CM053785.1, read on the forward strand.
TTTTAAATAGTTCGCATCAAATTTCAGGTAGGCAAATGAATGAATAGTTCTTGGATGTTCAATCGTCAGACACCCTGCGATGGTTAGAAACTTTCATGCTAGTGGGAAGTCTTTCAAGGTTGTCGAGAATGGAAAGCTTGTAGTCAAAACTGTGGATGAGCATGATTTTGATGCGCCAATGATGGAAGGGATTATGCCATCAATGAAAGTTGAGAATGCCTAAAATTTTGCTACTGGCGGTGGATGGGGATTGTAAATTTAGTCTGACATGCAGGCTACTTAAGAACTTTGCATTCTTTAAAAAGATAGGCCTACAATGATAACTCAAATGCAAGGCCACTAGGAGTTGGGTTGGTGTGTTAGTTGACGCGAGTTGGTCGAAAGGTTGTGAACTTGCCAGAATATGTACATAATTTGCCTGTACTATTGTGGGTGTAGTGTGTCAAATTTAAATTGCCACTAAATTGGAATATTCTATGGATTAGAATGGAATATTCTACATAGGGTTGGGGTGTCACTACTTGATTCTTGCAAAAAAAAATTCTCTATAGCCTTGACAGGCTAAATTTTTTTGAAATCGTAGAGAAAATAAAATAAATAGATTTGAAAATAAATTAAGCAAATCTAAACATGATCATATTGTACTTGCAAATTGGGCCTTCAAGTTTCAATTTGCAAAATTTTTTTCCCTCAAAATTGAATTTGGCCCAATATAGGCCAATTTATAGTTGATTTTCATTGAATCAATATTTTGGACGCAATGGTGAGGGTTGCTTTAGCTTTAGATGCTCCCATGACTATGATACTCTAGATCTGGTTCAAGGTGTTGAAGTAACAAGATGGTATCAAACAACTATGTGAAGAGAAATTCTCCAAGCTCTAATACCATGTAATAATTTTCCTTAGGGAAAAATTCACCCAAGATCAAGGAACTCAAGCACAAGCACAAGAATAGACTAGAAAGAGTATGATCAAAATAACAATATAGTATTCAATTCATTGTGAAAGTACACTAGGAGTGCCTATATATAAAGGCCTCTAGAATGCTTCTAGAATGCCTATAAATCAACATACTAATATGTCATACAACTAGGCACATGTCCACCAGAAGTGGATTATCCTCCATTAAGCATAGGATTAAGTGTGATGATGAGAGGATAAGCCTGCAAAGGTGTAGCACACAAAATTATGTTGTAGACACCATGTGTTAAAATAGGAGTGTGAATAAATATGTTGTCTACATGAGAACTCAGTTAATTATGCAAACTCTAGTGTTGTCAACATGACAACTCATAAGAGTATGCAAACTCCTAAGTATCTCACCTAAGAAATGATAATGTAATGCATAATAATAAAATAATGCATTGACCTAAGTAAAGTGTAATAAGTGAATACTTAATTACACCAACACTTATTCTTGAATTTCTTGCATAATTGCCTAAGGTCCTTATTTTTGAACTACCCTCCATTATCAATGAAAATAGAGGATGGAATACTATAGTGATAGATGATATGGTTGAGTATGAATAAGGCAATAGATTTTCCTATAGCAATAGATAGTGGAACAAATTCAATCCATTTCATGAAGTACTCAATCACTATGATGATAAACTTATGTCCACTAGGTGCACTTGGGTGATTTTTACCAACCAGATTGAAGGAACATTTCTAAAAAGGAGGGCAAAATGAGACAGAAGGTATAAGTTCATGCTAAGGATCATGAATCAAGTTACCATGTAACTGACACTTAGTCCATGATTTGGCATACTAGATAGCATCAGCCTACATAGTCAGCTAATAGTAACCCACCCTAAGATATTTTTGAGCAATCGCAAGGCCATTAGAGTGTACCCTAAAAATTTCATTGTGGACTTTAGCTAATGCATTTTCAAACTCTTCTATCTCTAGGAAGATGTGTTCTGCCTAGACCCTTCCTATACAAGTCATCAGAGACAAGGGTGTAATTTGAGACATTGTGAATGAGTTGATATTTTTTATTGTGCATGAGATTTTTAGGAATAATTTGGTCACATGGGTAGGAAAAGATGGTGGGATAATGAGAAGAGTCATGACCAATAATAGTGTAGATTACATGGTTGTCAGGGAAGAATAGAAAGGGTGTCATAATTTTTCCACCAAGAACTCAAAGAGAAACTTGTGTTCTTGCAATTTTAATATAGATGCTAAAGTGGCTATAACATCTTAAACCTTATTTTTAGTCCTAAGAATCTGCTAGAATGTTACAAATGTGAAATAATTCCTTAGTGCATCAGTCAGCTTCTTATAAGGTACTAACTTGTAATCCTTAGTTTGGTAGTTATTGTTGGCTTGATTAATGAAAAGTTGAGAGTCTCCATAGATATGAAATTATGTGATTCTCTATTCAAGAGAAATTTTAATCCCATTATTCAAAGCCTCATACTTAGCTATGTTGTTAGTGCATTGAAATAATAGTTTGTAACACTTTGGGATTCTGTAGATGTGAGGTGTGACAAATAAAATCCTAGTACCAACTTTTTTTTGAGTGTGTGAGCCATCAAGGAACATCATCTATGTCCTCTCAGTGACAGACATAATAGAGGCATCTGGAAAGTCAATATGCATTGGAGCATTATCTATAATTGGGAATTTAGCTAGTTGATCAGCAATTTCTTGTCCCTTAATAGCTTTACATTCAACATACTGAATGTCAAATTCACAAGGAATCACCATCCATTTGACAAATTGACCTGTAAGTGAAACTTTCCTCAAGAGGTATTTTAATGATCTATATTTACAACTACTTGTGTGGTATATGTAAACATTTAATGTCTGAGTTTTAGGGATGCAAACACTACTACTATGAAAACCTTTTAAATATTGTTATAATTAAGCTCATAGGCCAGTAAGGTGTGGTTGATATAGTAAATGGTTCTTTATTTCCCATTTTTATCTTATTGTGCCAATAGAGCTCCTAGTGAATTTGTTGTAGCTAAGATATAGAGGATCAAAGGTTTCCCTTGAATCAAAGGCATGATAATAGGAGGGTTTGCTAGATATCCCTTATTTGAGTCAATATTTTTTCACATTATTCATTCCATGTACAAGAAACACCCTTATATAGATTATTATTGAAAGGTTGTGACCTATCAACAAGTTGAGAGATGAGCCTCCAAATTGATTGAAGGCATCCTTGTAGACTACTTAGTTGACTAATGCTTCTAGGAGGTGGAATTTCCCTGATGGCTTGTACCTTTTTGGGATCTTCCTCTATGTTCTCAGCTAAGATGATATACCCCAGAAACTTTCTTGATGTGATTCCAAAAACACATTTCTTTGGATTAAGCCTGAGTTAAAATTGTTCGATACGGTTGAGTATCAAACTCAATTCTAACAATTGGGTGTGCCTTTGTTTAGATTTTTTCAGAGTGTTATCAACATAATGTTCATATTTTTGTACACCATATCATGGAAGATTGTGGTCATAGCTCTTTGATAAGTAGCACCAATATTTTAAAGCATAAATGGCATCACATTCTAGCAGAAGGTTCCCCATGCACAAGTTAAGTTTATTTTCTCCTAGTCTTCTAGAGCTATCTTAATTTGATTGTACCCAAAGAAACCATCCATTAGGGAGTACATTTTGTAACCTATAGTTATGTCCACTATTATGTCAATGTTAGGTAGTAGAAAGTAATCCTTTGGGCATGCTTTATTAAGACCCATAAAATTAGTACAGAATGGATGGATTTGTCATGTTTTTACATAGACACAATATTGGAGATCCCTTCCACATGGTCAATAGCATGAATAAAGTTGGCAATTAATAATTTCTCAAGCTCAACTTTAACTTAGAATACCACATGAGGGTTCATTTTTCTCAGCTTTTGTTTGACTGGTTTGACACTAGGAGCTATGGAGTGATGGTGCATGATGAGTTTTGTATCTAGACCATCCATATTAGTATAAGTCTATGCAAAATTGATTTTCTTTTTCTTAAAGAACTCTATAAATTATTCTTTCTCTTCTATTGATAAGGATTGAACCACATGTATTATCTTAGGGAACTCCTTAGTACCTAGACTGATTGGTTGTGTCAATTTAAAAAAAAATTGATGACCTATCTTGAAAATAGCCTGGGAGACTACCAATCATCTCTTCCTTGGGTACCTCAAAGAGGTTTTCACCCTTGGATACATCTTTATTTTTACTATTTTTGGGTTTAGATACCACCACAAAGTGGTTTTCTCCAGTGGAAAAATTATTTTTTCATCTTTCTCTTTATTTTATGACTGAGGTACTTGATATCCATTTCTATTATATTAGTCATTGGTTCACTAGTGGAAGACACTATGGGTTCGATAGTGTTTAGATACTAGGCAATCTCATAATTGTTTTAAAAATTATGGTAGGTCTAGTCTTTGATGTTGAACAAACCAATCTATGAGATCAAGGTGTATGAGTGCAAGGGATGTGGAACCTTCAAGATTGTTGACATAAAAGGAATTAGCTCTAGTGATGAGAGAAGTTGAGTTTATAGAGACAGCTCCAAACGAATCTAATCAAGAGGAGGCCTATAGAGATTAGTGTGATCCACTAAAGAAAATTGTGATTCAAACTCATCAAACCCTACACTGGACTCATTAACTATGTTGGGTTTCGTAGCATAGGCATGTATTACATCCACTCCTAATTCACAAGAGGCATTTGAAAGAGACTCACATTCATATTCACCAAAATTGGTACTCTGATTTTGGGCTAGCAGTTCAACAATATTTTCTTTTATTTTACCTATGCTAGTATTTTTATTATTAGATTCATTGGATTGATGTTTTCTAGAGATAGAGGCTTCAACATCATTATTGGTAATCATTAGTTCTTCTCCCCAAAGAAGGAAAGTAGAAGGCATGAAGTCTTCTTCTTGTGTAGTGGAGGTAATAAAGGGTGGATCATCATCTTTAGATTCACTAACCATAGGGGACTTCCTATCAAAACTTGGTAATTCATCATCTATCACAAAGCCTAGACTAGTATTATCCTTTTGTTTTTGTCCCTTAGTGTGACTTAATGATTCTACAAGAGCCTTTTAATCACCATTCAAGGATCCTTAACCACGATGTCTCATTTTCTTCTAAAACTTATAGCCTTTTCCATATTGTTTGGGAGAAATAGGAGTGGTAATAGTGACTTCCTCAACATTCTCTTCTTCTCTATAAATCTAGTCACTTATGGCTTTGTCTTCCTTCTCTACTTATAAAGGGATGGACAACTAGAAAAACATACCAATGATAGTCATGGAAGAAGCTGAGAGCTTCATCCTCTCAAAAGGTCTCCCATAAGAGTGTGGTGAAATTGGCAATGAAGCAATAGAAACTAAAATGTATTCTCCCATACCAAGGCTCATCATTTTTATTATTTTCTCACATTCTATAAGGGACAGTTTGATCTCACAAGAAGAGAAATTGTGTGGTACTAACCTTTCTACAATATTAAGCATGTTAATGGACATGGATTCATCCATTGGAATGCCAATCTATGCACCATTGAATGAGAATTTTATGCATTGACGACAATATGTCAATGGCATAGCTTGCATTTCATGGATGCATGGTCTTCTTAGCATTAGATTATATGCAAGTGGGATATTTGAGACTTGAAAGACCATATCCTTCTCTATAGGACCCACATGGATAGGTAGTGAAATTAGTCCTTTAGAAGGCTATTCAACTTCATTATATTCCTTGATAGTCATTTTTTGTCTAGGATCAATGGAAAATTCAAAAATTCCAAGTTATTCAATTATATTGAAAGAAATAATGTTTAGCACAACACCATAATCTATTAGGACTCAACGAACTCGAGTGTGAAAAAATTGGACTTCAATATGGGGGGATAGATTGTGTAGATGACTAAGAGACTTATCATGTTCTTCAGAAAGGGTGAGATAATGAGGTGATGAGATGTGATTGACCATATCTTGCAACCTCTCAGTGTCAATATTAGTGGGAACATTAGCTCTTTCTAAATCCTTTTCAAGGATCTCCTTGTACAAGGGAGGTAACTCTAGCAACTCAAAGATAGAAATTTGTATAGGGGTTCACTATAGTTGACTAAAAAGATCATAACTATATATGGCAAGTAGAGCCACTTGTTTGGAGTTAGAGGGATTCTTAGGATATTTTTCTACTTTGAGAAAAACCTTAGATTTCACCCTAGTGATAGTGTTTATCATTTCACCATGTGAAGAGGAAGATTATGCCACCTTAAGAGTTACCTTGGGCCTAGTGTCACTATAGTTTAGTTGAGAGGTGCATTCTCTCAAGACTACTTTAGGCTTTTTGTCATCAATATCATATTTTGGTTCCTTGTCAAATTTAGGACCCATCATGTAGATGATTTCAATAGGTTCCAACATGTTGATGAAATTTTCTATATCAGTGTAAGTATACTTGATTTTAGCATCATGATTCTTCTTGTTAGCATGAGATGATTCTCTTGTTTTATACTTGGGTAATGGTTTCTTAAAGGCTTTGTGATCATAATTCTTGACTAAGCCATATGTAACAACCTTGCCTCCATCAATGAGGTCCTGGATAACATCCTTAAACTTGAAAAAATTATCAGTGTTGTGTCCCTTACTCCTATGATAGTTTCAATAGTGATCATCTCTCTACCAAGTAGGCTTGATGGGTGGATCATAGGGTTAGGAGTTCTCAGGTAGTGTGATAGTCCTTTTAGCAAGAAAGGTCTTTATGACTACCTTTTATGACTCAACCTTTAGTTTATAGACACATTTTGGCTTAGAAGACTTCTTAGTCTTACCAAAGAATTGAGACTTTGAAGTCTCTTGTTGCTTAGTAGCATAAATAGCATTAGACAAATGGAAGGTTGAATCTTTTGTCTTAGGAGCATCTACAACACCATCATTGACTATGTATTTATTCTTGCTCCAAGATTTTCCTTTATCCTTGCCATTTCCATTGCCATTCTTGTCTTTGTTGAGCAAAATGTCAACCTTCTTGATGGAAACATCCTCAATATGGTAAGCACTCTCAATCATGTCATTGAATGAGGTAAACATTTATTTTCTAATATCTTAATATAGCTTAGGCACAACTGTGTTTACAAAGATGTCAATTTTCTCAATTTTAGGAACCTACCAAGGGTACCTAGAGTGCAATGATGTCCAATATTGTAGGTATGTAGCAAAGAGTTCACCCTATTTTTGTTTGATATTTCACAAGTCCAACATAGTGATAGGATGTTTAATATTGTAGGAATATTGTTGTGCAAGATCATCAAATGACTTGAGGGGGGTGTCAACTTTGTGAACCATTCCATAGCTTGTCCTCTCAAGATTCTAGGAAACAACCTCATAAGATAAGTTACTTCATGCATAAAATCCATGTTAAGAGCATAGAAGTGTCATACATGATCATGGGGATCACCATTTCCATCATATTTATCATATTTGGGAAGCTATACATCCCTAGGAAATGGGACCATGTAGAGACTCATATCAAATGGAAGAGTGCGTATAGATTTGAAAAAAGAATTCTTAGATTGTTCTTTGGCTACCTATAATTGAGAAAGTTGGTTTTTGAGTTCTTACATATGTTTCCTCAATATTTCAGCCTTAGTGGGTTCTCTCTTATGGATGATCCTTTGGACGTCAAATTCATGAGGGAGTTTCCATCCCCTAGAGGTCATATATTAGAAATTTTGGTCACTATTTTGTTCTAAGGCTTTGAGCATCATTCTTTGAGAAACTTCATCTTGTTGGAATCACATAAGATCCTCACATAAGATCCTCACTAGTGATTTCATCATTTACCTTACTTTGATGATGTGATTATGAGGGTCTAGGTGGAAATGGATATACATATGTATATATTCTTGGAGACCTAGGTAGCATGTTGTTTTCATCATTGCCACCAGAGGGGTGGCTTTCAAAAGGATGACTATAGTAACAATGTGCATGTCTATTCTTTAAGTCATGTGCATGAGCGTTAGTCTCAACTTGATAGTAAGACCTTTCTCTAGTGGCCATGTGTATAGCCTCTCGTAGTCTTTCTCTATCTAAACATGTTTGTTCTTCTTTTTGTGCAAAGAGTTACTATAGGAGGTGATTCCACTCTTTAGGATGTATGGTGAATGAAATGTTGTCTGCAGCCCTAAAGGTGTCAAAGGGAGTATCAAAGAAGTTGTCAATTTTTAAAAGGTAAATGAAAGAGGACTTCCTTGACTGACTTGGATCCTTGTCCCAAATGACATGTAAGTATATGTCTTTATTTAATGATATGAGATCAAATATTTTTAGATTTAGAGTTTACACGGTCAAAATGATCAATTGTCAAAGATAAAATAAGAGATCGGCTTATCAAGAGTGCTCAAGAATTTACAACACTTACAACTCAAGGAAAAAAGTTGAGAAAGAAGCTTGATACAAAGTAGCTAGAATAGTAAGGTAACCAAATTTCAAAAAGTGATCATTAGTGATGTTTTTAGTTCGCATCTAATAAAATAGATCCATCTTTTCAAATTAGAACAACACCAAATATGAAGATTTCAAACCAAGCTTGGATAGGACATGTAAGACTAGAAAAATAGTGAATTTGCATAATTAAAGTAACCACAAAATTTCAAATAAATGTAAACCAATCTAATCCACCATTGAAGCCAATGAAACAAAGGTGCATAAATAAACATGAAAAAATCATGAAAAATACCCCCTTCACATGATGCTCCAATGTTGTCCTTTCTTCTCCATAGAGTTGATGTTGATCTAGCTCCAATTGCCAAGATGCACCTACAATTAAAAGCAAGATGATGATATGATAGTGTGAATACTTGGATTGTGGTTAGCCAAAACAAGTGCACAATGGCTTAATTTATAGGATTTTGAATCCTAATGAAAGAAATGGAAAGATAGAATGTAAAAGAAATGAATTTTGGAAATTTTATATGACAAAGAAATGAAATTGGAAAATTATGACACAATATGAAAAAATATGACATTGTGTAAGAATTGTGGATAGAAATGTGTAAGAAAAATGGAAGAAGAATTTTTTTTTTAAAGGCATAGAAAGATGTAAGAGGTGTAAGATAAGAATTAGAAATGTCTAAAAATGAGAATTTTTGAATTTTAAAAACTCATAATTCCCTCTAAAATGGAAATTAGAAATTATAGTATTTAGGAAGATGAGAAATTAGAATTAGAATTTAGGAAATTAGGAATTCCCATAATTCATTAAAATGGAATCAATTAATTAATAAAGATTAACTAATTGATAAAGGTTATTTAAGATGAATAATTAATAAAAGGGGAAGAAATTAAATGATTAAGACATAGGAATAGACTATGGGTTATCTAATCTTATAGGAAAAATCAACAAATTGATATGCAAAGATGATGAAATAAATGCAAGATAGTCCTATTAAAGAGCCATGATGAAAATACAAATCAAATGTGATGATATTAGATTGGACCAAAGCAATGATTGAATGAAATAAATGATGCTAGATGAATGAAATGAAATAGTGACTTGTCAAGGACACATGACAAGGGTTGATGACATATGACATTTAATAAACATTGTAAATGCCACAAGATTGATTGAAATTGATTGAAAGGATTGATCATAATAACATCAATAAATAGAGTCAATGTTATTAAATTGATTGAATAAAGAGATGATTAGACATTGAAGGACTCAACAATGTTGAGTATCAAATTAATGAAAAATGATGATATGCCAAGGACACATGACATGTATTAATGAATCTTGATAAGGCACTGAAACCCATAGCCATGCCTAAAGGATGTATGATGATAAGATTATATTAAAATGGTTTTGAATTGATTCTGAGATGATTTGCATTTTGATTGAATGATGATCAAGTTGGCCAAAAGATCAAAGTTAGTGAAATAAAAAAATGGAACAAGTTAGGATGGAAAAGTGATGAAAGAGTAGGCATAAACCATTTTTGAGTGTCTACATTTTCCCCCTCTTTGATAAAATGCAATTATGAGCATTGTGTTAAAGAATAATAATGAAAAAGATCAATACACCACTCAAATTAAAAGGAGGTGGGATGCCCCCTCAAAAAATTGGGCAAGAAATTGAATTGAGGACAATCCTACCTAAAAGATAAGGCGATGAGAGACAGAGATTAATGAAGAAACATTAGTAGAAGAAGGAAATGAAACTAAAAAGAGTTATCAAGCTCTCTTTCATTGGTAAATGAAATGGAATGCATCATGGCATAGAAAGGTAGAGCAAAAATGTAAGCCTTTTGCATAAAAAAACATGATGCAGATAGAGAATGGCCTTATCCACCCCGAGGCAAAGAATCATGCCTCAAAATATCAAGAGACATTCAAAAAATGAAGACAAAAATGATCATGAACCATCTCGACCACTCTCATAAACTAGTTTATATTGAACTGAGTAGCATAGGAACATGATCAAAAGAAAACAAAGAAAAACTAAAGCAATCATTGAACAATGTGAGCCAACAAAAATCCTGATCTAGTATTACTTGCTTTATTAAGTGTTGGTTGGGATTTCAAAGATTGATGTTACACAGGTGTAGGACTAGAAAATGGGTTAATATCTAACATGAAATGAGAGATCAAAAAACTAAATAAAAATATGCTAAAACCCTTCTAATATACCATAAAAGCAAACTAAAACAAAGAATCAAACATATGTAAAACTCCCTCTTTTAGTTGTAGCTCCCATATCCTACTTTCTTCTCCATTTGATGTAGCTCCAATTGCCTATAGCGCACACAATTGAAAGAAAAAGCCTATGATGAAATGATTTTATTAAGGGTACTAGAAGAGTGATTTCAATCCTAATGGATTCTAAGAGATGAAGATGTTAAAGAAAAATGTTGAAAATAAATGTTCGAGACTGTAAGGGATTGAAAAAGAGAGCAAAAATGGCTCAATTTATAGCCAATGCGCAAGAGGAGAGGATTTAATGATAGGGTGGAAAATTGTTAATGAAAATGAACAACTTGGCATGATATTCTTTAGAATATCCATGATGCATATGACACAAAATGCCAAATGTGAGATTCTATGACACATGAAAGTCAACATGCTTAAAAGTGGAAGAGAATCTATGACATGCATATGACACCTAAAAGCCACTTGTAGGATTCTATGACACTTGAGAGTCAATAGGGCTAAAAGTGGAGGAGAATCTATGAGATGCATATAACACCTCAAAGCTACTTATAGCCAAGAATCTATGATGATGGAGGCTAATTATAGACATGTGTAAGGAATAAAATATATGGATTATGACATATTTTATCCAAGCATGAGGATGCAATCTATAAAGCATCATGCCCACGTGACAAGATTATGTGGAATATTTGAATTAAAAATCCATATATCCACACAAATGAAAATTAGTAAAATGGAGATTAGAGGTGGAAAATAGAACTTAGGAAATTGAGAATTTCCATAGTTTGAGAATGAAGAATCAATTAATTAAGAATGTTAGTTAGGAAGAATTATTACTAATGTGTGATGAAAATGACTAGATTGACATAGGATTATATTATGGGTTATCTAATCCTATAGGATAAATTAGTAAATGATTGGCCAATTTGATTTGATAAAATGTGACAGTATCCTTTGATGAAATGTAGTGATTATGAATCGACTAGGATGATGATGAGTAGATCAAAGCCATGATAAAATTTAATGACCAATTATGATTGATAACATGCCAAGGACACATGACATGGATTAAGAATATGAAACATTTAATGGACATTGTAAATACTATAGGATCAAAATTGATTGATAAGGTTGATCATAATAACATTGATGAATGTTGTCAATGTTAATAAAATGATTTGATAATACCACAATCTGACACTAAGGGACTTGAAAATGTCAATGATTAGATGATAAGAATGACAATTTGAGCTAGCACTAAGGGACATGATAGTACTAAGGTCATATTTGATAGGTTTGATAATATTTGATAGGTTTCCAAGGCAATAAGAGGCATGAAAATGACTAGGGTTTGATAGATGATGATTGATTTTAGATATTTAACATGTTTTGGGTTGATTATGGTTGATTGAGATGATTCTAGGTTGATTAGGGATGATTCTAGGTTGACTCCTGATGATTTCGAGTTGATTGGGATGATTTTGGGTTGATTAGAAAGGATTTCGATCATGTTGAAATGGTTTTGGGTTGAGCAGATGAGATTATGAAATGATTTGCAATTGATGTGAAAAGGGAATATGAGTGATGGAGGATATTGTTGAAATATAATCAAATGAAAATCAAGTTGGCCAAAAGATTAGAATTAGTGAAAGGAGAAAATGGGACGAGTTAGTGTGAAAAGTGATTGAATTGTAGACGCAAACCATTTTTGAGAGTACATTTTGCCCCTCTTTGATACAATATGATTTAGAGAATTGTGTCAAAGAATAACTGATAGGTGAAAGCACAAAGCTGTGTCACCTTTTTGTAAAAGAAAATGCTAACAAAAGTATAACTTTTCACCTTCAATGACATAAAATTGGTATTATTATTTTGAATTTGAAAATGAAGTAAACTAAATAATTGTGTAGAAATGGATGAAGTTTAGGGTTATAATTTTTAATAATTATTTGGAATAAGAATTGATATATTTTTCTAAATTTTATAGATAATTTTTTAACAGCTGAAAAACACTAAAAATTGGGGGTCTAGTTCCCACCAAAAAATTATAGGTAAATAAATTTATTTCCTTTTGATCTTAGACTATGTTATAGATAACATATATAGCTACAATAATCAAAAATAAAAATAATCTTGACCTATATTTTCTCTTTTATAATGATTCAAATTTTAACTCGCCTAAAATCGATAGTTTTCATCTCCCGCCACATTTTTCAAAACAAATATATTCTAACCAAGAGAAAAATTATATGTCCCAGAAGAAGACTCTCTCCTCTAGAACATCATATAATTTTTAGATTTTTTTATACAATTTAATAATTTTTTCTTTCTCAAAACTGACATATTTTCTAGTGTTAAAATATGCGCTTGTAGATTTTTTTGTTTACAATATACTATATCTAATTAAAACACTATAAACTCTATATAAGAATATTCTTGAGTCTAAGCTTTATAAAATGGCGTTTATATGTTATTAAGAAATATTATAAAAAATAATAAGAGTTATTGAAATACCACTTTTCTAAAATAATTTTATTTCTTTAGTAATTCAATACAAAGTATTATTAAACATACATTTAATAGCCATTTCCAATTTGAAAAGTGTGAGACCATATATAACTTAGCTAGAATAAATTTATCTAGATCATATGCTTCAATAAAATTGATTTTTAGATTGGAATACTCAAATTTAGTCATTTTGATAAATTAGCCTGAAAGGTGACACAACTTTGTACTTTTACCCTAACATCAACATCAATGAGAGCCATAACAACATGCCCTAGTAGGGATGATATATAACCAATTGTAGGATCATAAAATGGGTTAATATCTAACATACTATGAGAAATCACAAAACTCAATAAACATTCGCTAAAACCCTTCTAATATACCATAAAATCAAACTAAAAAAAGAAAGCAACATATGCAAAACACCCTCTTTCAGTTGTAGCTCCCATGTTCTTCTCTAGTCTCTATTTGATGTAGCTCCAATTGCCTATAGTGTACACAATTGAAAGTAAAATCCCATGATGAGATGGCTAAATTTATAGCCAATGTGCAAGAGGAGGGGATTGAATGAGAGGGTGGGCACTTGTCAATGCAAATGTGCAACTTGTCATGATATTCCTTAGGATATCCATGATGTCTATGACACAAGATACGAAATGTGAGATTCTATGACATATGAAAGTCAACGTGCCTAAAAGTGGAAGAGAATCTATGATGTGCATATGACACCTCAAAGCCACTTGTAGGATTCTATGATGCTTGAGAGTCAACATGGCTAAAAGTGGAGAAGAATATATGATGTGCATATGACATCTCAAAGCCACTTGTAGCCAAGAATATGTGGTGATGGAGGCTTATTATATACATGAGTAAGGAATAAAATATATGGACTATGACATATTTTAGCCAAGTGTGAGGATAGAATCTATGACGCATCATACCCATGTGGCAAGATTATGTGGAATATTTGAACTAAAAATCCATATATCCACACTAATGAAAATTAGTAAAATGGAAATTAGAGGTGAAAAATAGAACTTAGGAAATTGAAAATTCCCATAGTTTGAGAATGAAGAATCAATTAATTAATTAATATCAATTAATTGAGAATTTTAGTTAGGAAGAATTATTAGTAATGCATGATGAAAATGATTGGATTGATGTAGGATTAGATTATGGGTTATCTAATCCTATAGGATAAATTAGTAAATGATTTTCCAATTTGATTTGATAAAATGTGACAATATCTTTTGATGAAATGTGATGATTATAAAAATTGACTAGGATGATGATAGGTAGATCAAAGACATGATCAAATTGAATAATGAATAGGATTGACAACATGCCAAAGACACATGACATGGATTAAGAATATGAAACATTTAATGGACATGCTACAGGATCAAAAATGATTGATAAGGTTGATCATAATAACATTGGTGGATGTTGTCAATGTTATTAAAATGGTTTGATAATGCCATGATCTAACATTGAGGGACTTGACAATGCCAATGATTAGGTGATAAGAATGATAGTTTGAGCTAGCGGTGAGGGGTATGATAGTACTAAGGTCTCTTTTGACAAGTTTGATAAGATTTGATAGGTTTCCAAGGCACTAAGAGACATGACAATGCCTAGGGTTTGAGAGATGATGATTGATTTGAGATATTTGACATGATTTGAGTTGATTATGGTTGATTTGGGATGATTATGGGTTGATTAAGGATGATTCTAGGTTGACTCCAAATGATTTCAAGTTGATTGGGATGTCTAGGATTTATTAGAAAGGATTCTAATGATGTTGACATGGTTTTGGGTTGAGTGGATGAGATTATGAAATGATCTGAAATTGATGTGAAAAGAGTATACAAATGATGGAGGATATTGTTGAAATATAATCAAATGACAATCAAGTTGGCCAAAATATTGGAATTAGTGAAATGAGAAAATGGGACAGGTTAGTGTGAAAAAGTGATTAAACCATAGATGTGAATCATTTTTGAGCATCTAAATTTTTCCCTTCTTTTATATAATATGATTTAGAGTATTATGTCAAATAATAATTAATGAAGAGACTAATCCAATACAACTGAAAAATCAAAAATTTGAGTTGAAAAGAAAAAGTTATGGGGTCTGGAGTGTAAAATGAGGGTTAATGGAGGCCTCAAGAGTAGTTTTATGGATGCTTCCTCAAGATATTGACTAAAAAATTAAAATAATAAGTCAATATTTTGACAATGTGAAGATGAATCCAATTCAACTGACAAATCATCAATCAGAGTTCAAATGCAAAAGTTATGGGGTCCAAAGTGCGAAACAAGGGTCAATCTAGGCCCTAGGAGCAATTCTAGGAATCCAATTGCCCCAAGTGCACCCAAGTGCATAAAGGGTGCACTTGGTCTTTCTAGGTGAACTCTAAGATGACCAAATGTACCCTATGCACACTTGGCAAGCCCAACTATGCTCTGATGGTGCAGATTGTCTCCAAGAAGGCTCCAAGGGCCAAAATTAGTCTAACTAGGTTGGGAATGGCCTGAAACTTTGTGTGCATTCCCAAAACCATGGAAAGAGGTTAGAACATGGGTAAAATCAGTTAAAAATGGTCAAATATGGTTAAAACTAGGTCAAATTAAGGCCATACTTGGTGGAAAGCCAGTGATGGTTGACAGACAGTGAATGATTATGCAGGAACGTAGGAATGTATGATGAAGATTCTTTTGGTGTATCTAAGTACATGACTATGATGGTGTTGAAAAAGATGGATGTTAGAAGACAAAGCATATAAGATGAGGACTAGTTTGTATGAGATGATGACTTTTACTAGTTTGTATGAGATGATGACTTTTACTTTCATAAAGTGCACTATATGTCAATGGAGATTTATTTTGATATGGCAGATGGAATGCAATGCATCATGGCATATAGGATTAGAGTGCAAATGTAAACCTTTTGCATAAGCAATAATGATGAAATCAAAAAATGATCTTATCCTTCTTGAGGCATATAGACATGCCCCAAACTCTCAAAGGTATATTTTAACAGATGGAAAGTAAAAGATGACTATGAACCATCCTAGCCACTCTCAAAGATCAATTTATAACATAAAGTGGCATAGGAAAATGATCAAAGAAAAACAAAAAATAAATAAATCACTCACTAAACAACATGAGCCACTAGCTATTATTGTTCGTTATTACTTTCTTTTTAGTGTTTTAGGTCTTTAGAGAGTGTTTGACAGATTTACTATGTGATAGGTTAGATTTTTGGTTTGGTTGATAATGAGAAGTTGGATTGATTGTTGGTTCACATTGCTCAGATAGTGTGGATTTCATTTGAGGTGCAATGCTTTGAGTTTTGTTCTGTGAAAATGTAAGTATCTAAGAAAAAGGGGTTATTATCAAAAATGTGTTAGGATTAACCTCAAACAAAAATAATAGTTACATGCAAATATAACCAATACTAGAAAATAGTAGATTGCATAAAAGAGAACACAAGACACCAAGATTTAATGTGGTTCACCCAATTCCTAAGCTACATCCACCAACAAAAAGTCCAATATTATTATTACCTAGTGATTACAACTTGATTACAATATGTAATCCCTTACAACTCAATATTGTCGTAAGAAGTTACAATATCACCATTCATCATGAAATCCCTAACCCTAAGCATTTTTATACAAGCTTTAGTCGCTTAAAAAATTAGGGCTAGAATAATAATAAAATATTACCTGATGAATTTTACAATATAAGGGCATTTTTGGCTTTAGGGACACTACCCCCAAAAACCCTCGCAGGGGCATTGCCCCCAAACCCCTATAGAAATAATATGGGGAGAAAACAACACCGAATAAACCTCTGAATCTGATTAGCTCTGTATCACAACAATATCCCACTTGGAGACTAATCAGACTCCACAACAATAATAACCTCCTACTTGGAGACTAATCATAGCACTACTAAACCTGTAGCTCCCACTAGAATATCAAATGACCCTAGACATTGTTGTTCTTTTATTTTGTTTAGTCAAGAAAAGCAGCCGAAGCCAAAGAAGAATTCAACTTCTCCCTTATCACAACCTTTGTAAACATATCTGTTGGATTTTCATTTGTATGTATCTTCTCTAGTTTTAAATATCCATCATCAAAAATTGACCAAATGAAATTGTACCGCAACTATATGTGTTTTGTCTTTGAATGTAGAGCTGAATTCTTTGCAAGGTGAATGACATTTTGGCTATTTGTGAACAAATAATTATCTCTCTAAGGGTGTCCCAACTCTTCCATGAAGAAATGAAGCCATATCATCTCCTTGGCTACCTCTGTAGTAGCAACATACTCTGCCTTTATAGTGGATAAAGCATTAACCTTCTGTAACCTAGAAACCTAGCTTATGGTTGCACCACCAACAATAAATACATAACCTATAGTGCTTCACCTAGTATCAATACCCCCTTCCAAATCTGAGTCAACATAGCCCTATAAATCAGTAGTAGAGCCCCCAAAGTGTAAACACTTACTGGATGTTCCTCTCAAATATCTGGGAATCCATTTAACTACATTCCAATGCTCAATTCTTGGATAACTCATATATTAGCTAACAACTCCCACTACATGTGCAATATCTGGCCTAGTACATACCATAGCATACATCAAGCTTCTTGTAGCTAAAGCATAAGGTACTTTAGACATCTTATCCTCCTCTTCTTGTGTCTTGGGACACATCTCCTTAGTCAACTTCAAATGACCAGGTAAAGGTGTGCTGAAATCTTTAGCATTCTTCATAGAGAAACATTGCAACACCTTCTCAATATAATTAGCCTGAGATAAAATCAATTTCCTATTCTTCTTATCTCTGCAAATATTCTTACCAAGGATTTGTTTTGCTACCCCCAAATCCTTCATAGAAAATGCATGTGCTAACTAGCATTTCAGCCCCTTAATGTGACCCATGTTAGACCTAGCTACAAGCATATCATCAACATATAAACATAGAATATTGTAGTTGTCATCATCCAACCTCTTAAATTAAAAATAATTATTTGAGTGACAACTAATATATCCATGCTCATGCATAAACATGTCAAATTTTAGATACCATTGCTGAGGTGCTTGCTTCAAGCCATATAAACTTTTCTTCAATCTACACACTAAGTTCTCCTTACCTTTGACCTCAAATCCCTATGGCTGAGCCATGTATATCTCTTCATCCAAATCACCATGAAGGAAGGTTGTTTTAACATCAAGCTACTCCAAATGCAAATGTTCAATAGCCACAGTACTTAAAATAGTACAAATAGAAGTCATTTTAACAACATGAGACAATATCTCATCAAAATAAATGCCTTTTTTCTGTGCAAATCCTTTTACAACCAACCTGGCTTTAAATGTTTTCTTACCTCCATCCTCTACTTTTAACCTATAAACCCATTTCTTTGGTAAAGCCTTTTTACATGCAGGCAACTTGCATAAATCCCATGTCTTATTTTTCAGCAAAGAGTCCATTTCTTCTTTCATTACAAACTCCCATTGAATCTTTGTATCCACTTGCACAACTTCATCATAACATTCAAGTTCACTAGCATCAATAAGTAAAATAGAATACAAGGAGAAAATCTTTCTGGAGGTCTACTTATCCTTGTTGACTGTCTAACATTTACTAGGGTGTGTGGTACTTGTTGTTACAGTTGTTGCACATCATGAGGAATTGTTGGAACATTAGCTTTTGGAGTATCATCCAACACTACATAATCACTTTCTTTCTTCTCATGTTGCTGCCATAGATCTTTGTACAACACTTTCTCATTTAATATGACATCCTTGCTTCTTATAATTTTATGATTTTCAAAATCCCAAAGCCTATAACCAAATTCATTAATGCCACATCCAAAAAATGCACGTTTCTTTGACTTAGCTTCCAGCTTGGTTTTATTTTCAGAATCTATATGACCAAAGACTTCACAATCAAAGGTTCTAAGAAAAGAATAAATCACCTTCTTACCAATCCATGCTTCCTCTAGAATACCATAACCCAAAGGAGTGGAGAGACCTTTATTAATCAAATATACATTAGTATTAGTAGCCTTTGCTCACATGTTTAAGGGAAACCATGCATGCAACCTCATGCTTCTTGTACATTCCATTATAGTCTCATTCATGCGTTCAACTAATCCATTTTCCTATGGAGTCCCTGGAATAGTTTTTTGTCTACGAATACCATTAGTGGACCAATAACCTTCAAATTTATGGCTGCAATACTCACCACCATTATTAAATCTGAGATATTTTAATTTCTTTCCAATCTCATTTTCAACCAAGCATTTCTTTTTCTTAAAAGTTTGAAATACATCATATTTCTATCCGAGGAAATAAACCCATACTTTTCTATTTACATCATCAATAAATGTAACATAATAATGAGAGCCACCAAGGGAAGATACCTAAGCTAGTTCACATACATCTATATGCACAAGCTCTAATTTCTCACTTTTATTTTCCTTCTCGGTCTTCACAAAACTCACTCTCTTTTGTTTTCCATACACACAACATTCACAAAAATCCATATTAACATATTTCAAACCTGGTAAAACTTTCTTTGAATGAAGTACTTTCATTCCTTTCTCACTCATGTGCCCAAGCTTGTTATGCTACAACACTGTATTAGAATCTACAGTAGCCATTTGTTCTCCTTTCTCAACTACAACAATTGTTCCTGAACATTCATTTTCCTCTAAAACAATTAGGGTAGAAGGAACAATATGACCTGTACATAGAAATAAGGTGCCTAATTTCACACCTTTTTCTACTACAAGGGATCCTTTTGAAACCTTCCAATTTTTATCATTAAAAGTAACTACACAACCCTCATCACCGAGTTGCCCTACTGAAATCAAATTCCTACTTAGCCTTGGAATGTGTCTTACCTCATGTAGTAGCCAATGATTCCTATTCTGCAACTTAATCTTAACTTTTCCCTTTCTAAAAATCTGATATGGTTCATTATCCCCCAAATAAACAAGCTCAAAATCCCCTTGGACATAATCAATGAAATAACCTCTATGGGGTGTAGCATGAAATGGAGCACCAGAATCTAAAACCCATGAATCATCAACAATTTCTAAAGATAGAAGCAAAGCATCCTCTTCGGATTTGTTACTTACCACATTTTCCTCCTTGTTCCCTTCTAGTTTATCTCCATTGTTCTTTCAAGTTCAACAATCTTTCTTTTTATGTCCTGATTTCCCATAGTAGCAACAATCTCTTGGTCCTCTAGATTGAGACCTCTTCCCCTTTGACTTTCCTCTTGATTTTCCACAGTTTCTAGAATTATTTCCTCTCTCAGTCATTCTGTCTCTACTTTGTGCGTTCAAAGCACTTCTTGATGTAGATCCACTTGAGGTTTTCCTATGAGTTTCCTCGCTCAAAATAACACAATCACATCATCATATTTTAGGGTACTAGATCTAGAAACAAAATTACTCACAATCATTACCAAGCCATTCTAGCTTTCAAGAAAAGAACACAAAATCAAGAAAGCCTTAATTTCTTCATCAAAATTGATACCCACATAAGATAACTGACTAGTAATAGTATTAAACTCATTTAAATGATCTGTAATAGATCAATCTTCTATCATTTTCATATTAAATAAATGCTTCATGAGAAATACCTTGTTTTAAATGGAGGGCTTTTCATACATTTTTGCTAGGGTTTGCATCAACTCGTCTATTGTCTTTGCTTTTGTAATATTAAATGGCATTGATGGTGTGAGGCACAATTGAATGCTTCCAAGTGCCTTTCTATCTAAAAGATCCCAGTCGTTATTTGTCATAGATCCCTGATTCTTAGTTTTTCCTTCCAACGACTTCCATAAATCCTTCTGATAAAGATTGTCCTCCATTTGCATTTTCCATAACTAAAAGTTCTGCCCATTAAACTTGTCAACCCTTAGCTTACCCTCATCTTCCATCACTCCCACTCAATCATGAGACTCCCACTCAACCATGAGACCTTCCTACAGAGGATCATAGAAAATAGTAGATCGCATAAAAGAGAACACAAGACATGAAGATTTAACATGGTTCTACCCAATCTCTGGGCTACGTCCACCAACAAGAAGTCCAATATTATTATTATATCATGATCACAACTTGATTACAATCCATAATCCCTTATAGCTCAATACCATTACAAGAAGCTACAATATCACCATTCATCATCAAATCACTAACCCTAAGCCGTTTTATACAAGCTTTTGTTGCTTACAAAATTAGGGCTAGAATAATAGAAAAATAGTAGCCGACGCCTTTTTCAATATAAGGACAATTTTGGCTTGAAAACCCTCATAAGCGTGTTACCCCCAAACCCCCATAGAAATAATATGGGGAGAAAACCATGCCTAATAAAGCTCTGAGTCTGATCAGGCTCAATATCACAACAAAATGAGTATTTACAAAGTTTATTTCAAGTTTGTGGTGGGTTTTGTGATTTTTTAGGGTTTTTGAGGATATTTTATGTTTTGGTGTTACTCATTTCTTCAGAGCATTTAATTATTTTTAGGGTTTATTTCAAGATGTTTTATGATGTTTAGTGATTTTTTTATAATATTTTATGATTTTTAGCAATTTTTTCAGAACATTTTACAATTTTTATGGATTTGTTTAGGACATTTTATGATTTTTATAAATTTTTACAAGATGTTTTATGATTTTTATGAATTTTTTTAGGATGTTTTATGATTTTTATGAATTTTCTCAGGACATTTTATGATTTTTAGTTCTTTTTCCAAGATCATATTTTTTTTTTTTTAAGGATTATTTTAGGATCATAAAGGATTCATAGGTGTTAACTCCAATCCAATATTTGATAAGTCTAATGGATGAGATGTGCTTAGGGACATGCCTCCAGTTCAAGTTCAAACTCATGCACTATGTAGGTGATATACCACCAGACAAGACACAAATTATGTACAAAGGCTAAAGACAGAGTATGTACAGACTAGTGATACTTTGGATAAGATAAAAATGGATATTAACAAGATCATGGGCCATTGTCATGGACTAGGGATGTCTTGCAATATGAAGGATATGATTAGTAAATGACAAGGGGGTGAAAACTAGATAGAATTATAATAGATGGAGGAGAAATAATTGATTACAAATGGTGCCTATTTGCCATGCTTTCACCATGGTACTTGTTCAAAGTGCCTATTTGCCAAGTTTTCACTTTTGGACAAAAGCTTTTCTCTTGACTCAAATTTTCATGCCGAGATGTTGTCAAGTTTTCATCAAGGCATCCATTTTTTCATGATGTTTTTCCTTTTTTTTGTCTTCTTTTTTAATGATTTTTTGCTACTTTTAAAATATGTTTTAAGGGCTTTTTGCCATTTTTTGATATTTTTTCAAGACTTTAGATGGAATTAAGTATAATACTTGCAGAGATGCATTTTGTCGATGGACATGGGTAGTGGTTCGCCCTCTGGAGTTGCAACTTGATATACTCCAAACCCAAATGTTGTAGTCACTACATAGGGTATTTCCCAATTTGGTTCAAATTTGCCTAGTTTTTCTCTATGCTGTCGAGTCTTGCAGTTCATCTTCAGGACTAGATCATTGATCTTAAAATGATAACCTCATAATTTATTATTAGAGCTTCATTTGAGTCAATTTTGGTAAGCTTGCAGATGTGTCAAGGTGGCTTGACTAGGCTCATCAAGCATTTCAAGTTCATCAAGTATAGATATTCTGTAGTTTTGATCATCAACAACATCTTGTAGGGATACTCGCAATGATGTAATTTCAACTTCAATAGGGAGTATGGCCTTAGTTCCATAGACAAGAGAGTATGGTTTTGTGCTAGCAGGAGTGCACACCCTTGTTCTGTAGGCCCAAAGAGATGGATTTAGTTGTAAGTTCCAGTCTCGACCGTAATCATTGACAATCTTTTGGAGAATCTTTACAGTGCTCTTATTAGATGCTTCTTCTTGGCCATTGTCTTACAGATGGTAAATACTTGAATTTCTATGGTAGATGTTGTATTTCTCACAAATCTTATCAATATATTTATTTTGAAATGAACTACCATGATCAAAAATAATATCCAAGGGGAGTACATACTGACATATGATATAGTTTAGGATGAACCTTGAAATCCCCTTTCTAGTGGTGAAAGGTAGAGGGATGACTCCAACCTACTTGGTGAAGTATTCAGTGATGATGAACGTATGGCCATCAGAGAAAGAAGGAGAAATAGCTCTAACAAGATCAAATTCCCACTATGAGAAGGACCATGGAGATATGAATGGTTATAGTTCTTGTGCTAGTGTATGGATCAAATTACTATGTATTTGGCACTTACGACATGTTTTGACAAAATTATATGCATCTTGTTCCATGGTGGGCGAATAATATCCAACTCTTACTAGCTTCTTAGTTAGACTCAAACCATTGAAATGACCTCCACATATACCTTTTTGAACCTCATGTAAGGTAGTTCTAGCTGCATGTGAGTTAAGGCATTTGAGAAGGGTTTGGTCAAATGATCTCTTGTGAAGGGTGTCACCAAAGATGACATATATAGTGGCTTGGTGGATATAGGCTCGACGTTCATTCTTTAGTAAGTTAGGGGGTAGGATTTGGCCATGTAGGTAATCATGAATGTCTTAATACTAGGGGGAATTATGACCAACAAGTTCATACACAAACTTAGATTGAGAGAATTCAAATGTTGGAATCAAGAGTTGCTTGACAAGGAACTCGCAGCATTCCACATTTTGAGGCACATCAATCATAGAAGTGATAGTGACCATAGTGTCAACTTGCTTGTTGTGTATTCTTGGTAGCTGATGAAAAGAGATAGTGATAAATTTTGATTTGAGGAATCTGCCATCTGTTTGTAAGGCATTAATTTATCATCTTTGGTTTCATAGTTATCATTGACTTGGCAGATGACTAATTGAGAATCACCAAAAACTTGTAAATGATGTATGTTCCATTGGATAGATAGCTTCAGTCATGTGGTGCAACTAGATCCTATTTGGTATGACTTGGAGAATGTCTCCTTGTGGAGTATAAACATAATGCCAGCCCCTAAAATATTTCTTGTATGTGAGCCATCAAAGTAATTCTTCCATTCATTAGTTATATCCATGTTAAATATGGCTTCATCTGGAAAGTCTATCAACATGGGATGATCATCTATCATAGGTGCTTCTACTAGCTGATCAACTATTACTTGTCTTGTGATTGCCTTTCTATCCACATATTGTATGTTAAATTCTCTAAGGATCATAACCCATTTGGCTAAGCTCCCTATGAGAGTTGTTTTATTTAGGAGATACTTTAATGGGTAAATCTTAGAGATAAGCATTTTTTTCTAATGGAGTGTTTAATGCCTCAACTTTTAGGGTACAAAGATGACAACAAGGAAAGCTCATTCAATGATTGAATAGTTTAGTTCATATCCCACAAGTGTTCTGCTGATGTTGTACATAGATCACTCTCTCGCTTGTTCACCATTTTGTGCTAAGAGAGCTCCTAATGTTGTTTCTATAGCAGATATGAAAAAAATGAAAGGCTTTCCTAGAATAGGAGCCATTAACACCAAAGGATTCAAAAGATAATCTTTGAGCTATTGAAAGAACTCATCACACTAGTTGTTCCATTGAAAGGATACTCCTTTACATAATAGATGTTGAAAGGAGTGGCACTTATCTGGTAGTTTTGCAATGAATCTATGGATAGATTTTAATCTAGCTTGTAGACTTCTTAATATTCTTAGATTTGTTGGAGGAGTCATTTCAAGTATTGCTTTCACTTTTTTAGGATTAACCTCAATGCCTCATTGAGAAACAACATACCCTGGGAGCTTTCCAGAAATAACTCCAAACACACATTTTTTTGGATTCAAACAAAGTTTATAGCTTTCCATTCTATTGAATATTCTGTCTAAGAAGCCCAAATGATCCCTTCTTCTATGGAATTCACAAAGTAAGTCATCTACATAGTTTTTCATTAGGATGTGAATGAAATCAAAGAAGATTGCAGTCATTTCTCTTTGATATGTTGCCCCAACATTTTTAAGGCCAAAAGGCATGATATTCCAACAATATCTTCCCCAAGAACATGTGAAAGTTGTTTTTGGTTGATCTTTAGGAGCAATTCTGATCTAGTTGTAGCCAAAGAAGCCATCCATTAGTGATAACATCTCATATCCAAATACCATGTCTATGATGATGTCTATATTTGACAATGGGAAATCATCCTTGGGACACAATTTATTAAGATCAAGGAATTTTGTGCATATTTAGATACCCCCAAGAGAGTTTTCTTACTGGTACCAAGTTGGATATCTACTCAGCATAATCAATGGGTCTTATAAAACTTGCATCTAATAGTTTTTTCAATTTGGCTTTGACAAAGAGAGCAACTTGAGGATGAGTATTTCTCAACTTTTGCATTACTGGTTTAACTCCTGGTTTTAATGGAAAGTGATGGAGGACTAGTTCAGGATCTAATCGAGGCATGTCTGCATAATATTAGGCAAAGTTAATCTGCCTTTCTAGAAAGAATCTAACAAACTCATCTCTTTCCTCTAGTGATAATGAGGCTGCAAAATGTATGATCTTAGGATTTTCAGGTGTTCCTAGATTTATCTCTCATATCATTTCCACAAGTAATTTTGGTCTTTCCTTCAATGAGGGTATGTTCAATCTTCCATCCTCAGGTGCTTCATAAAGGTTTTCACCCTTGGATACATCCTTTATTTTTACTTTTTCATAGTCTAATGGCACCTTTTAGTTTTCACAAAGAGACATAATATTGTCTTTTTTTGATATTTTTCCAATTTTGTGACTGGAAGATGGAGTTGACTCCCCAAAGTATGCCATGATGTTTAAGTCAATGGAAAATCTTGACTTGTGATCTCCTCATGGTAAGTCCTCATGGATTTCAAAGAATTATACAATGGCGTCATCATTTTCAAACTAGTCAAATATTAGTCATCCTTATTGGTCCTAATCAATAAGTTTGGGGTAAATTAGGGAAATTCTATCATCAGTGTTGAATAAGCTTTGGTCAAAGGCAAGGATATGGGTGTCACTATCATATGGGTCATAAGTGCCATGTTCAGAGGAGGGAGGGCTTAGGTCCCAATGTATCTCATCACAAGATTCTAGATGATTTGAGAGGCCAGTAGAATTTTCAATGATTTATTTATCCTATATGGTTTGTTCATCATGATCAAAGATTTGGTCAAGGCCAAAGGAGCTATTAGGGTCATAAATGTTGTATGCAGATTCTATGGGTCTAGGTGGAGTTTTCTCATATGCCTTTTCATTGGTCAAAGTGTTCACATTCTTAGATGAGGATGACTCAATATTAGGGAGACCCAAAACAAATGGTTTGAATCCAAGTCTCAAGCTACGAGGTCATCTTGTTACAGTAATAGGCTGAATAATGCCTTGTTTTTGAGGTCCCAGGCCACTACATCCATCATATCCATTTTTCTACATGATGGTGAATCTAGGCCCATAATTTTTTGAGGATATAGGATTAGGTTCTTGTTGTACTTTACCCTTTTCAATCCATGTAGATGTATTTTCATAAACATGATCTTCATGCAGGCCACCTCCACTAGTGAAAGTCACTAAAGGTTTCTTATATAATGTGAATTTGGGTAAGATCTGCATAAGTTGTGGTTTACCATAGAACTTGGGAGAAAGGGTTAATTTTCTAATGTGAAAGGCCTATGACATGGAATACTCACCACAACCTTGGTCTTCAATTTTGATCTTTCTTGATCAACATATTTGAGAAAATCAAGTGGATTTGCTTCATGGTTTGTTGGGACTTGGTATACAGTAGTTCCTCTAAGATTGGTATAGAATTAGAATGGGTTTAGGTCACCAAGGATGGTAACCTCTACATTGTTGTAGGTAAATTTCCAATATTGGTGGTATGTAGAAGGCACAAATTTTATCACATGGATCTAAGGGCCTCCTAGTATCACGTTGCAATTCATTTCTATATCTAGGACCTGAAGTAATGTATTCTCAATAGTTGGAGCAACTCTTATGGGTAATATGATAACACCCTTGGAGAAGCATTCACCATCATCGTAGGCCTTTATTATGATTCTATGAGAGGGATCCACATCTTTTTCAGAGTAACCTAGACCCTTCACAATTTTAAGGGTACAAATGTTTAGTCTTGCTCCTCCATCTATCAAGACATGTCTGACTATGGCATTATGGATAAAGACTTTGAGATGAAGGTGGTCATTGAGGTTTGGTTTTTCCTTAGGAATATCTCAAGGGGAAAAGGTGATATGTTGTGATGTGGATAGGTTCCCAAACATGGCCTAGAACTAGGCAACATCAATGTTATCTGGTATTATAAAATCTTTTAAAGCTTGGTCAAGGATCTTCTAATGATGGGGTGATGCATGCAACAAATCTAGGATGGATTTCCTGCAGGAATTTTACCAAGCTATTCTACAAGGCTATAGTCTAAAGTAGGATTAGTAGGTTTAGTAGGGGTCATGGGTCTAGTAGTGGTTATAGGTCTAACTAGGATCATAGGTCTAGTTGGGGCTCCAAATAAGGTAATCCAAGTGCAAAAAGTAGTGATAGCATAATGAGGGTCTTTGGCTTTTAAGGTAAATGTGGATATATTGGACTTAGACTCATTAAAATAGTTGATGATGTAGTCATATCCAGTGCATGTGTAGTTATCCTATGAGTTAGAGTTTGAACTAGAGGCTTTCCCTTCGTCATGATTATCAGAGGATCTTTAAAAATAGTATGATCAGAATTGGATGCTAGTAGTGATAGATCAACTATGATCATACCATCATCAATAAGGTCTTATATTTTATGCTTTAACTAAAATCATGATGAAGTCTTATGTCCTTTAGTGCAGTGGTAATGACAAATTTTTTTGTCATCCCACAAAGAGGCCTTAGTTAATGGTTCATCTTCGATTGGGGTTAACTACAAGAAATTATTACTAAGTAATTGTTGAAGTGCAGTCTCAAGAGGTATCCCCAAGGGTGTGAATTTCCTATCTTTGTTTCTAGAATGTCTTTGAGGTTTTTCCTATGTGGATTTCTCAATTTTCTGTTGTTGGGGTGGTTTTTTATTGGGAGATTGTGAATTTGTAGGGTTTTCACCTTTAGAGTTAGTTGAGGTTGTGGTACATCAATCATTTGTGCATCCACAATGCCATCATTGGTTACATTCTTATTTTTGGAGAAATTTTTTGCCTTGTCATTAGACGAGTTTGTGTTGGTATTTTCCTTGTTTTTTAAAGGATGCCCTTACAGATGATGGTGTCTACAATAGTAGCCCCCTTTTCATCAACTTGGAAATGGTGCTTGGAATTTTGATCTTGGGTTCATACATTAGTTCGAGGACTAGGTTTTACATGCACACATTAAATTTTTGTTCTTCAAGAATGTTTAGTGAGCATTGACTGACTAGGTTTCTCTAAAGTAATAAGAATGTGATGAATGACTCTCACATCTTTTTTGTAGCTAACAACAAATCCAAAAGTGTCACCTCATTTGTAATGTTGAAGGAAAAGTAGGAGATGAATTTGTCTACTAATTTTGACCAAGATTTTATGTTACTAAAAATTTTGGAGTACCATTCGAGTGTGCGCTCATCTAGAGAACAAGGAAATAGTCTCATGAGATAGGTGGGCTCATCACTAAGTTCAGTACAAGAGGAAAAAAATTCCTTGATGTGATCAACAATGTTTCATTTTCCTCAATATTTTTCAAATCTTGGTTCCTTGAAATGTTTTAGAAATGGAGGAATATAAAGATTTTTGTCAAAGGGATTAGGACTTAAATCTCTTTCTGTATATAGAGCCTATTTCTTCTGGACTCCTAATGCCTCAACTTGTTTGGATAGTTGTTTGAAATAATGTAATAAGTCCTCATTGGGGTTTTGAATTATGGTCCTTTCTTTGAGTATTTTATGTCTACGATTAGATCTCTTTCTATGGTGAGAGCTATGTCTACTCGATTTTGATATTTCTATATCTGAAGACTCGGGTGATGATTCAATGGGAGGTGGAGATATGTTGGCACCTTGAAGACCAAAAAGGTCCTTGTTGTGATACATGTTGTGGTATTGATTGTGATTATTGTATGATGGTTTGTTGTTACATCACTTGATTGGGTTGTTGTTGTGTCATTTGTTGTGGTTGTTATTGAGATACCTCTATTTAAACAAGTGTTGTTGATAGGCAATTTGTTGCTCGAGGCAGCTTTAGTATTCCAATTTTTTTTTAGTTGCTCTTAGTGTTTAGCAAACATGGCTTGTTTTTGTTGGAATTGTTATCGGTACCTTGTGTGTAAGTCAAGTGGATTTATATTGGGTTGTGTATTAGGGACATTGAATCCTTGTACCACTTGAGGTTGTGGTTGTTGATGTTAATATGTTGTATGCATGTAAAGTGAATTTTGACTTGGTTGTGCATTAGGGATGTTAAGTCCTTGTACCACTTGAGGTTGTTGTTGTCTTGGAATTTGGTTATGTCCCTTAGAGGTGAACATCATGTTTGGGTCTTGATACTTTTTTGTGTTAGATGTTTCTCCTTGGGACATCATATTTATTTGGTAATGAGATGTATTCCTTTGGAGGATGCGTGAAATGTCAATAAGACCCTTCCTTTGTATGTCAATAGGGGTTTTTGCAATTAATGTTTCACATGGTATACTCATAAGGGGCTCCATAATATTTGATGTCATAATAGTTGGTAGAGTTAGGAGCAAGGTTGCATTTTTTTGATTTTCCTCCAAAGGAGGTATTTTTGGCATCCCTAGAGTGCAATTCCCCTAAGGAATATATTGTTGTTGCATTATTTGATTAAGGTCAATTCTTAATGTCCTTTTGATATATTTTGGAAGAATCTTGTTATCATTGATTGATGGAGGTTCATCAAACAAGGGATTGATATTAATTTTTTTAGAAGTACTTTGGAAAATTTTGATGGTTGATTCTTGGTGAGATCTTATAGGTGTCATCATTATGTGTGAAAATTACAACGGTTGTTTTTCCTTGTCTAAGTTCAAATTAATTATGGGTTGCATGTTTTTGAATGTTGGGAAGTCTTGATATTTGGACTTAGGTCCTTCCAAATTTGGATTAAATTTGACAATTTGTTGAGCTTCCAAAAGCTTAAAGTTCTTTTGAAAAGTCTTGTCTTGGCAAGCCCTCACCATTTATTCATCTGTGATACCATAATCTCTATCAGAATCATCACTTAGGTTAAAATTACCTTGTATATTTGGAGGATTGAAGGTATTCATGTTAGGTTTTTTGAAATGGGTGAGTTTCTTCATCCTCGGGAGTTGTAGGTACACTTCCACATCTAGGTGGTATAGGTACAAGTGTAGGTTCAAAATTGGGACTCCATTGAACCATTCTATATATAGGGGAAGTGTTTAAAGGAAAATTCATAGTAGATGTGTTGTTTAGGGTTGGTTGCATCATTTCTTGATTGTTGGGGTCTTGTAGATACATGCTTAACGGGCCCATGAGTAAAGGTTTTGATTCTTTGGTTTGGTCCTTGTCAAACATTTTTTGGGGTTGATTACTCTTCATTTGTCTTGGATGAGCTTTAGGTTATGCTTTAGGCTATTTTTGTACCTCAAAAAATAAGGGTTTATATAATGCTTATGGTCTCTAGATTGATTGTATCCTTATAAGTATACTCTGCCCTAAATGGATACTCTGCCTCCCAAGTATGCACCTAAGCTACCAATTGTGCTATGATAGTAACAAGTGCACCATTGGTGCACTTGGGGCCCTAAAGGTAAGTAGTTGGAAAAAAGATGTGTTAGGGTGAAAAATATGTAGAGTGTGAATGATCAAAAAAAAATTAGTTGTTTTCTAGGGTTTAGGGATGCAATACAAGCTATAAGAATGTAATTTAGGGTTCTAGAATCTAAAATGAAACCCCTAATTACCAAGTGTGCTATGAAACCACCAACTATGAACTAAACCTACCAAAAGTGCACCTCAAGTATGCAATTGTTAAAATAGGGGTACAGTTGGTAAAATAGGGCAAAACTTGATAATCTAGAAATTGGTATGCAAGATATGAGCATTTTTTTGGATTTTTAAGGGTTTAGGTATGTTATGAAATCTATGAAAGTGAAAAATGACCAAGGGTTTTGATATGCAAGATGAAAATGTCCTAAGGAAATGATGCACAAATGCAAATGGGAATGATGTTTTGGATTTTGACTAATGGGTGTGAAAATGACTCTATGGTATGCAAGATGCGGATTAGGGTTAGACTTTAGACTTGGGAATGATGTTAGAGGGTGATGTATGCAAGTTGGATTATGCAAAGGGAGTTATGTTGAGGTTGATAATGATGTGTAGGACATGCAATATGGGGATATGAGATTAAAAAGACAAGTTGAAGGTGTTTGATATTGGAAGAGATGTAAGGGTTTTGGACAATGCAAGAGGGAATGATCATGCAACTAGGCTTAATCAAAATGAAATTTAGGGAGACTAAGAATATGATAATGCTATGACAAGGGTGTATGCAAGGATTTTAACTTAGGATTAGGTCTTTGGAAAGTGTTAGTCTAAGAGTTTAACCTTGTGAAGATGGACTTTAGATCTTGACCAAAAAGAGAGAAATTTTTAAAAAGATCAAGTTGATAAAAATGACAAGGTCAAATCCATCAAGACATAGATAGAGTTTGAACCAATAAAATGATAAAAAAGATGACAAAAGGACTAGTCAAGATCCATCATCCATCAACATTAGGAGATACTCTAAGACTCATACTTTGATCTAATTTTTTACTAAGTTGAAAGGGTTTTGAGGTTCAAAATGAGTTTTAGGGAAAGCCAAAATGAGGATTATGCTGATTGGATATAAATATGAAAAGATCCTAGGATGAGAAATGATTTTTGGGGTGCAAAATAATGTTCTAGGTCATGTTCAGAATAAGGGCCTACACAGACTTTTAGAGGCAGTTCTAAGGTCCCAAAATGTAGTTTGTATGCCCTAAATGGTCATGTTGGTCACCAAGTGTGCTATGAAAGCACCAACTATGCTTGATAGCAACAAATACATCTATGGTGCACTTGGGGCTAGTTTGATTGTAGTTGCGAGACTAGGTTGAAAGCTTGTTTATTCTAGACTAGGTGATTGTCAGGTTTATATACCAGAGAGCTAGGTTGTTGGGGATGATGTTAGGATCATATTAGAGCTGAAAAATTAATGTTATGACTTAAGTAGTGCAGCCCTAAGTGATAAAAATGAAGATTAGGACATGTTGAATGAAGTTCTAGACATGTTGAGAAAGGGGGACCTATCCAAGAACTTGGTGACAATCTACAAATCCCAAAATGCTATTTGGAAGTCTAAACTTGGTGTTCTAGAAACCAAGTGTACTAAAAAAGAGCCAACTACACCCATGGTATAGTTGGAGCTAGTTGGAGTGTAGATGATAGTTTTAGAGCATAGTTGATAAAGTGGTCTGAAACTAAGGTGGTTTTGGGCTTGGTGACTTCTAGACTATTGTTCTAGAGACATAAATGATAGGGGATAGTGTTATGATAAAATTGAGGATGAAAAATGAAGGCTTGCACAGATGGATGAGGGTTGAGATGTTGAAAATGAAGGTTGGGTGTGCAATAATGCAAGTTGGGAGATCCAAGATGCAAATTTAGGGATGGAATGCAAAGACTAAGGGATACAAAATGAATCCTAAGGAATGCAATATGAAAGAGGAGGAATGAAAAATGAGGAACAATAGGATTCAAAATGAGGCCTACAGGATTCTATGCAAAGGTGGAATCTAAGTCATGCCAAGTGATGAGAGCCAAATATCACCTATTTAACGTCATATTTTAATCCATTTCATGCACTTTCCTACTCACTTCCCTATTTCCTTTCTATCTCATTTCATTCTATTTTACCATTTTAACATTACATATGGCATAATATAAATAAATAGTGTTTAATATTGTTTCAAGATTAAAATATGGGAAATTCATTATTGGTTGCTTTTTACTAATCTGTATACTGATGTGTGGAATCAATCCTCCTGTTGCCTCCACATAATTATATGCTTTTACATGGACTTGATATCTATGAATACATACCAAAGGATTATATCTAATTAATGTGGAACAAAAACTATGTGATTTTCTTTTATTTAGTTTGTTGGTCGTACATGGAAATACTATACATGGTTGGTGTAAGGAATTGAAACAAAATCTTATAGTTGGGAAGAATTTCCAAATATCATCTAGATAGGAGACTCAACAATCAGATTTGTCCTATCTTTGTCTTATGTTACAACCACCACAAACCCATGTTGGAGATACTAAGGACTTCATAAATGGCAAGGACCAAAACTGTCATTTCCTCTCTTCTTCTCATGGATACCTTCAGTACTATACAACAATTATCTAGAATATATGAACTGTCATTTTTTCTGTTGTAACAAAACTTTCTACATTCTGTAGCCAAAAAATAAAGGTCTACATGGATATTACAGTTTGTTGGCCAAATGTCTAAACAAACACCCTATTTTTATATAAGTAGCATAAATCAGACTTTTGATATATCTTTTTCTATAGAAGAAATTATTGTACAGCCAAAACTTAATTCTAAAATAAAAAATTTATATTTGCATGATCATGAAATTGTAAAACTAAATCTTTTAATCATCAGGAATGTAAGGAGGAAGGGCCCACTACTCAGAATGCTAGTGATTTCTGTAATTAAGTTTGGTGTATTTATTTGATGTATTATTTAGGAATTTAAAGTTGTTAATATAGATGTTCATATTTGCATCTATTTAGTAATGTTTAGATTAGTTAATTTAGATTTGAGTTTATTATTTCTATGATAATTTATGTTATTGTTATTTCTTTTATAAATTATTATTTTTCTTATTTTATGGATTAATATTTATTATTGTTTTTGATGTTCTTGTTGCTAGGAAGTGATAGTTCCTACCACTAGGGTTTATTTATTTATTCACAGATTCATTTTCATCTATTATAGCTACATTCATAATCCCTCATCTCATAGCTAGCATCCCTTGATAACATATTGCTCAAATACCTTTCACAAGCTTATGCTCTCGGATTGACACGTATAGACCAAGATAAATTTCATCATTTAAAGTATTAATCATTTCTTAATTATTTTCCCCAAGCACTCCTAAGGTGACAAGTTGCAATTTTTTCTAAGTCTCAAGTATTTGGACAAAAGTTTACAATGTGTTGACAAGAGGTGTAATGTTTTGGTAGTGTTTGATAGTATCCAAGGTTCAAGGTGTTTTGGTGTACATTTTCAAATCTTAGTTTATCTTGATTAGTGGTATTCACACACACAAGACACCATAAATAAGAATAGTTTTTGTTAAATTTAAAAGATACACCATAGCCTAGGCTTTAAGACCATATCCACTGAATTCCCATTTGAACCAAAATTCAACCACACATATCCAGAGTGGACAACCTAGGATCTTGGCATTATAGGCTCATCCTTATACCACACTCACTTCTTAGGGCTACCAAGATTTTAATTTCAAAGGTCATCACTTCCCAAGGGATTGTTGCCTCTACTAAGGACCATGAGTATGTGGGATGTCTTCACGAGCATGGACGACCCCAAAGCTAGTGGATAGAAAGGCTTTTGGCATCTAAGACAAGGTATTTGTAATGTACCCACTAATAGGGTTAGTTAGGGAAAAGTAATACCTTAAAAAAAATGTTAGAATCATAATAATAATAAAAATCACTATATTATTCTACCCTGTAAGTTAACCCCAATCTTAAGGACGTCTCTAGATTGGGCTTCATAGCTCATAGCTACTTCGCTATCATCCCAGGAGCACACCCCTTAAGATTCTTCTTGGATGAGCATCCTCTATCTAAGGCCAATAACATAGATAAATTTTTAACAACATTAGAATATTCTAGCAACACAGAGAATTCTCGATCATGGTGGTCAGTTCAAGGTGTTAATACCTTGCTACCCCCATGCTTCGAGTCTTATAATTCTCCTAATAGATTAATGTATTAGCCATGGTAGACAATGGATATCTTAATATCTCCATACTCCATGCTTCAATATCGAATCTTAGCCATGGTCGAAAATATAGATATTAATATCTCACATGCTCCATGCTTCGAGTTCACATTGATATCCATGGTGTTAACCCATGAGCTAACACAATATTATCCACAAGTATTGTTCATAAATAAATTCATAAACATAATTAAACAAATATAAATCATAAACATACCTTTCTTACCTTCTTCTTTTCCAAGGGTTGCACCCTTTCATAACACAAATTCTTTGAAAAGTTGCAACACTTCATAGTTATAATCCTTTCAAAAAGTCACAACACTTTATAACTAAAATCCTTTGGAAAAGTCCCAATACTTTATAATCACAATACTTTTGAAGAGTCATAACTATTCATAATTATGACACTTTCAAATGTTCACATCCTTTCAATATAATTCATACCTTTTCAAAAAATCACTTCCTTATTTTCTTCATGATATTACTTTCCTCTTCCATTTTTCCTTTTTGAACTCCTCCTTCTCCTCTTCCTTTTTTCCCCTCTCTAAAGTAAACTCTCCTCCCTTTTATAACTTAATTTTAAAAAGTCATGTCTATTTGTTAAATCTCTCTTGACTTTTCATTAGATTTAGCTAGTTTATATTATGCTATGTTATATTATTTATTTACTTACTTATTTTTGTTTGTTATTATTTATTATAAAATTCTATTTAGAAAGTTAACATACTTTCTATAATATTGTCTCATGTATTTAATTTTATTTCTTTATTTACTTTTTGAAAATGTATTATTTTTTAATTATTTAAAATATCATACTAAATATTATTTCATTAATAATATAGATTAAATAATTATTATTTCATATTTTAATAAATATAACTTTATTATCATTATTTATTTAATAACATTTTTTTATCTAATTATTATTAAAATTCTATCTTAAAATGGGGATAAGATAGTGTTTAGTTTGGGCATTCCATTTGGCAAGCAAATTATAATCTTCCTCAAAAGGTCTCCCAACCTCGAGAACTGGGGTTTGACACACCAAAAGGGTATTGGAGGAGAGCTATCACACAACAATATCATCGACATGACATTAGCCATATTGATTTTTTTATAGTGGCTAGAATGTTGACCTGGCTTTAACCTATTACCACTTTGAGATCATCCCTAGGACTTACCAAATAATGAGATGATGCTATTGAGAGTATTAGAAGAGTGATTTCAAGCCTAATGAATTCTAAGAGATGAAGATGTTAAAGAAATTTTTTTAGGACTCTAAGGGATAGAAAAAGAGAGCAAAGATGGCTCAATTTATAGCCAACATACAAGAGGAGAGGATTGAATGAGAGGGTGGAAATTTGTCAATACAAATGTGCAGCTTAGCATGATATTCCTTAGAATATCCATGACACATATGACACAAAATGCCAAATGTGAGATTCTATGTTCTATGAAAGTCAACATGCCTAAAAGTGGAAGAGAATTTATGACATGCATATGACACCTCAAAGCCACTTGTAGGATTCTATGACACTTGAGAGTCAACATGGCTAAAATTGGAGGAGAATCTATGATGTGCATATGACACCTCAAAGCCACTTTTAGCAAAAAATCTATGATGATGGAGGCTTATTACAGGCATGCATAAGGAATAAAATATATGGATTATGACATATTTTGTTAGAAATTTTTTTAATACTCCCCTCAAGATTTGTGACAAGGACTTAATGGCCTCCTATGTACTATAAGTTGAGTGGTTGTATTGGGCATTGATAGATCAGTCTTTTGGTGCAACAACAACCCCATTCTAACAAGTGGTATTAGAGCTTGGTTATAGGTCTAAATCACCAGACCCTCGGGTAACGCTCAAGGGGAGATTGTTAGAAATTTTTTCAATGCTCCCCTTAGGATTCGTAACAAGGGCTTAACCAACTCATGTGTAGTATAAGTTCAATATTTGTATCAGGCATTGATAGATCTATCTTTTGATGCAATGGCAACTCCATTCTAGCAATTTTAGGCAAGTGTGAGGATAGAATCTATGACACATCATGCCCACATGGAAATATTATGTGGAATATTTGAATTAAAAATCCATATATCCACACAAATGAAAATTAGAGGTGGAAATTAGAACTTAAGAAATTGAGAATTCCCATAGTTTGAGAATGAAAAATCAATTAATTAATTAATATCAATTTAGGAATAATTACTAGTGAATTAGTAATTATTGGATAAATTAGTAAATTATTGGCCAATTTGATTTGCTAAAATGTGACAATATCCTTTGATGAAATGTGATGATTGTACGAACCAACTAGGATGATGACGGGTAGATCAAAACTATGATCAAACTGAATGACTGATTAGGATTGATAATATGCCAAAGACACGTGACATGGATTAAGAATATCTAACATTTAAAAAACATCATAAATGCTATAGGATCAAAATTGATCGATAAGGTTGATCATAATAACATCGGCGAACATTGTCAATATTATTAAAATAGTTTGATAATTCCATGATCTAACATTGAGGGACTTGACAATGTCAGTGATCATATGATAAGAATGATAGTTTGATCTAGCACTAAGGGACATGATGGTAATATAGTCAGATTTGATAGGTTTCCAAGGCACTAAGAGATATGACAATGCTTAGGGTTTGACAGATGTTGATTGATTTGAGATATTTGACATGTTTTGGGTTGATTATGGTTGATTTGGGATGATTTTGGGTTGATTAGGGATGATTCTAGATTGACTCCAAATGGTTTTAGGTTGACTGGGATGATTCAAGGAGGATTAGAATGGATTCTATTAATGTTGAAATGGTTTTGGGTTGAGTGGATGAGATTACAAAATGATCTGCAATTGATGTGAAAAGGGGATACGAATGATGGAGGATATTGCTGAAATACAATCAAATGACAATCAAGTTTTCCAAATGATCAAAATTAGTGAAATGAGAAAATGGGATGAGTTAGTGTGAAAAAGTGACTAAACCATAGACGTGAACCATTTTTGAGCATCTACAATAGGTTGATTGTTGAAGGTTGGTTCAAGCAATTATGTGTAGACCTTGTCAAAGCATGATTTTTTGAAGCACACTATTTAAGTCCGAGTCTACATGTGCAAGTGTTTTGCAAAAGGAGTAATTATTTACAGTGATTATGTACAAGGTTTATTGCAAGTTTTTAGGATTTTTCAACTTCTAGGGGGTATTGAGAAACATTTGATTTTTTTGTGTTGTTTTTTTGAAGACATTTTGCAATTTTAGGATTTTTTCAGGTTCATATTTGATTTTTAGTGTTATGTTCATGACATTTTATGATATTTAGGGATTTTTTTATGACAATTTATGTTTTTTTTAATGAGATTTTTAGGACATTGTATGATTTTTTTCCGTATAGTTTTTTCAAGCTTTTTAAAAAAAAAAATTAAGATCATTTTTTTTTTTTGGATTTTTAGGTCTTTAAGGTATGTACAGGATGTCAACTCCAATTTGATAAGAATGATGAGTCCAGTGGACTAACCATGGTTAGGGAGTTTTCCCCAGTTAAATTTTGAAGTCATGGGATGCATAGGTAAATGCCCCCAAACAAGACACAAACTATATGTAGAGGCCAAGAACAAGGTATGTACAAACTGGTGATGCATGAGAAAATAATATTAGATATCCACTAGTTCACAGACCATGATCAAGGACTAAGAATGTCTCACAATGTAAAAAATATGATCAAGGAAGGATGGGGGAAACCATATAGAATCCTAATAGATAGAGGAGCAATGACTTGCTACATGTGGTGCGTGTTTGCCATGTTTTTACCATGGTACTTACCCAAAGTGCTTGTTTGCCAAGTTTTCACTTTTGGACAGAATTTTCTCTTTTTCACTTTTTTTTTAGGCCAAGATTTATGTTTCCCAAGTTTTCATCAAGGTATTCATTTTTTATGACTTTTTCAACAACAAAAATTGATATTTTTTAGGACTTTTTTTCAAATTGTTTTGATATATTTTTAGGACCTTTTGGAAAGATTCATGAAAGTTGTTGACAAATGATGGAAATGAATCTATTGTCAATGGT
Source organism: Cupressus sempervirens (assembly GCA_028749045.1). Lineage (NCBI taxonomy): Eukaryota > Viridiplantae > Streptophyta > Pinopsida > Cupressales > Cupressaceae > Cupressus > Cupressus sempervirens. The sequence goes on from CM053785.1 coordinate 537,561,635, forward strand.
TCCAACTGATAACCTTTGGACCCATAAACTACTATAACTACATAGGATTTGTTCCAAGTTTGTAGCTAAACTCAAACCATTGAAATAGCATATGTGAAAAAGTCTCCCTTTCACGAATCAGAGTATATGTGAATAGTTAGGTCAAAGGATCCTTTGTATAGGATGTCACTAATTATGATGTACTCAAAGTCTTGTTGGATAGAGGTTTGATTTTGGGTGTTGGACAAGTCAAGTAGTAGGATTTGGGCATAAATAGTTGGATACAAGGAAGAACTAGGAGGATTGAGACCAACAACTTTCCACATGAAGGTTGATCAAGAGAGCTCAAGTACAAAGAGAAAAAGAATTTGTGACATGTTGAAAAATGGAACACTTATATTCATGGCATGATCTTGTTCATTTTGTATCCTTGTGAGTTGCTTAGCATTTGATTTTTTTATGGCCTAATGGCACCTTTCAATTTTCACCAAGAGACCTATTCTTATCATTTGTTCCACTTTTTTTCTTTATTTTTAGTTTTGCAACTATATATGTCAATGAGTTCAATTCTTGAGAAATTTATTCTTTATGGTCACCAATCATAATGCCTTCATAGAGCTCAAAATTTTTTGCAATAGCTTCATCATTTTTGAATCGATCAAAGCTTGGTGGTCTTTGTTGATCCCAATCTATTAGTTCAAGGTAAACTAAATAGATGTCATCATCAGTGTTGAAAAATATTTGGTCAAAGGTAAAGATATGGACATTAGGTTCATCAATATCATTGGTTCCATGTTCAAAGGAAGGAGGGATTGGGTCCCAATGTATTTCAATCCAAGATTCAGGACGAATTTCAAAAATTGGTGGAGTTTCACTAACATGTTTATCCTCCACAGGTAGATTATTAGGATCATCAAAGATATGGTCAAGTGCATAGGGGCTATTAGGATCATTGGATTTTGGTTGGGTTTCCTCAAGTGCTTTTTCATCATTGGAAACATTCACATTCTCACATAAGGGTACCTTACTAATGAGAGGGCCTATTTGCAATGGTTTAATTCTGAAGCCCAAACAAGGACCTTTTTGTCTTGTTACAGTAGTAGGCTCAATTATTTCTTGGTTTTGGGGTCCAAGACTACTGTGTTCATCACATCCTTTTTTCTGCATGATACTAAACCCAGGTCTGTACTTGTTAGGGGATATTGGAGTGCGTTCTTCTTCTTCTTTAGCTTTCTCAATATAGAAAAATATATTCTCATAGACATGTTCTTCAAGTAGGTCATCTCCATAAGTGAAATTAGTAGATGTGGCATTCTGTGTACTAATCTTGGGCTTTTGTACTTGTAGTAGTAGTGATTTACCTTAAGATTTGGGAGAATGTGGTAACTTCTAAATGTGAAATGCTTGAGACATTGAGTATTCTCCATAACCTTTGTCTTCAATCTTCAAATTTTCCTTGGTCGTACTAAGGAGTATATTAGGGTCCACATGTTTAGAGGAATCTATGGGTTATGCTTCATTATTTATCGGGACTTGTTGTGTAGGTGTTCCTCTTAGATTAGCACAAAATTAAAAAGGTTCTAGATCACCAGGGATTGTAATTTCCATGTCATTATGGGAGAACTTGAGACACTAGTGATATGTGGACAAAATAACTTTCATGGCATGGATCCAAGGGCATCCCAATATTATATTATAATTCATTTCAATATCTAGGACTTGGAATAATGTATTCATAGTAGCAAGATCAAATCTAATAGGTAATATTATGTCCCCCTTAGAGAAACATTCACCACCATCATATGCATTTATTGTGATCCCACAGAGGCATCAATGTCATCTTTAGAGTAACCCAGACCTTTGATGACTTACATTGTACAAATATTAAGTCTTGCTCCACCATCTATCAAGACTCATTTGACCTTAGCATTATGGACAAAGACTTTGAGATATAGGGGACTATTGTGGTTTAGTCTATCTTGAGGAACATCACAAGGTGAAAAAGTGACATGTTATGATACCAAAACGTGCCCTATCATGGCCTAAAACTAGGAAGCATCAATATTATTGGGAAATATAGAATCTTTTAGTGCTTGGTTAAGTATTTTCTATGTCTAAGGAGATGAGTGTAGAAAAACAAGAATATATATCTATGTGGGGGTCTTTGCAAGCCGGTCAATGAGGTTATAATTAGAAGTAGCTAGAGTTCAAGACTAAGCTACAGGTCTAAGAGGAGCTAAAGGTCTAGAAGGAGCTCCTAGTAAGGTAATTCTGGTATGAAAAGTAGTAACAACACAACAAGGATCTTCATTCTTGATGGTAAATGTGGACACATGTATATCAATCTCCTCAAAGTAATTAATAGTATAGTCATATTCAATGTGGTTGTAGTTAACATTGGATTTTACATTTGAATTTGAACCAGAAGCTTTCCCTTTATCATGGTCCACCAAAGGATTTTTGAAAATGGTGTGATCAGTATTGGATGATAATGATGATGGATCTACCTCAACCAAACCTTGGCCTATCAAGTCTTGAATTGTATGTCAAAGCTGAAAACAATAATTTGTATTATGTTCTTTTATTTGATGGTAATCATAAATTTTATTGTCATCCCACCAAGAAGGTTTTACATCTAGTTCATCTTTGATTGCTGGTATATGTAAAAAGATATTTTGGATCAATTATTGTTGGACAATATTAAGTGGTGACCTCAATGGTGTAAATTTTTAGTCCTTATTTCTAGGAGGTTGTCTAAATCAATTTTGAGCTGAGGTATCAGAGGTTTTTTTTGGAGTGTTGTATGAGATGTAATTTGTGTATTTGTTGTAATAGGACCTTAGATAGTGAACTTGGGTTGTGTAGTACTAATCATTTGAGCATCAAGAATACCATCATTTATGACATTCTTGTTTTTAGAAAAGAAAATTTCTTTATCAATGTATGTGCTCATGTTGTTGTTATCCTTATTGATCTTTAGGATCCCTTTGTGAATAAGGTCATCTTCAATGCTAACTCCTTTTTTCATTGACTTTTCAATGGTTGGAAAAATAATCATTTTGTATCTTCTCTTTTTGGAGTTTTAATTTTTGGCTAATGAAACTAAGGTTTGAGTATGCAAGTATGCAAAGGTTTTATGTTGTTGGGATATGAAGAGTTGTACAAGGTTTAAGCTATACAAATTGATGTTGGTTTTTTGAAAGGATTGAAGTTGACAAAGTTTGATATTTGACATGTTTGGATATGGTTGGTTGTGGAAAATGCACTTTAAATTTTTTTGTATTTTTTAAGGATAATTAAAATGATATGAAAACTAGGAGGGTATGAATGATGATTATGAAGTTTGTATGCAAACTAAAATGAGGGATCAAATTGAGGTTTATGCAACCATAGTTATGCGAAATGAGGATGAGGAAGCTAAGGATATGCAAACTAAAGTTTGGAAAAATGAGGATGAGGAAGGTAAGGATATGCAAACTAAAGTTTGGTAAAATGAGGATGAGGAAGCTAAGGATATGCAACATAAATTTGTTAAAAGATTGAAAGCTTTAAAAAAAACCAAAAAATCTGCAATGAAGGAGTTCTTTTTTCAATGCTAAAACACAGCCCAAAAATGAAATGCAGCCCACTCTTTTAAACTAATTCAATTAAAATGAAGGTTTCTAAATAAATGGAATGACGATCTGATCTTTAAAGTAGTGTAGCACAAACATGTAGTACCAAAATTTATGTTGTTTGATAATGAGAAACTCCCAACACATTCTAAGTGATAGATTTCTGATTTTTTTATTTCTATTTTTTCAGCACCATCAATGATGAATACAGCCCATTATATATAGCAAGAAAAAAAAAATCAGCATTAAGATATGAGATATAATGTATTAACAAAGATATAGTACAGATAGAAAAACATTTTCAGAAAATTGTTTGTTCTTTCCTCCTCCTAATTAGGCTAGATTAGATGACATTAGATTCATTAAACCCTAATTAAGATAGGTGACTTTGTTGTTCATTTTAGATCCAAAATTAAGAGATCATGCAAGTAAATAAGGTCAGACTCCAAAGAACATAGATCTTGTTCCTTACACCTACAAAACAAGAAAATATGTATTAGAATGCATGTTCCATGTCGGGTTCACCAAATGTAAGACTAGAAAAATAGTAAATTTTCATAATGAAAGAAACCACAAACTTTCAAATAAATGCAAACCAATCTAATCTACCATTGAAGCCAATGAAACAAAGGTGCATAAATAAACATGAAAAACACTCCCTTCACATGATGCTACAATGTTGTATTTTCTTCTCCATAGATTTGATGTTGATGTAGCTCCAATTGCCAAGATGCACCTATGATTGAAAGCAAGATGATGATATGATAGAAAGAATACTTGGATTGTGGTTAGCCAAAACAAGTGTATAATGACTCAATTATAGGATTTTGAAGCCAAATGCAAGAAATGAAAAGAAAGAATGCAAAAGAGAAAGATATCATAATCATTTGTGAATTTTGGAAATTTTCTATGACAAAGAAATGAAATTGGAAAATTATGACACAATATGACAAAATATGACAATATGTAAGAATTGTGGATAGAAAATTATGTAAGAAAAATGGAAGAAGAAAGTCTAAGAAAAATGCATAGAAAGATGTAAAAGGTGTAAGCTAAAAATTAGTAATGTGTAAGAGTGAGAAATTTTGAATTCTAAAAACTCATAATTCCCGCTAAAATGGAAATTAGAAATTATACAATTTAGGAAGATGAGAAATTAGAATTAGAATTTAGGAAATTAGGAGTTCCCACAATTCATGAAAATGGAGTCGATTAATTAATTGATAAAGTTTATTTAAGAGGAATAATTAATAAGAGGGGATGAAATTAAATGATTAAGACATAGGAATAGATATGGGTTATCTAATCCTATGGAAGAAATTAACAAATTGATTGGTCAAGATGATGAATAAATACAAGATAATCCTCTTGAAGGACTGTGATGAAAATACAAATCAAATGTGATGATATTGGATTGGACCAAAGCAATGATCAAATGAAATAAATGACACTAGATGAATGACATGAACTGGTGACTTGTCAAGGACATGTGACAAGGGTTCATGACATATGAAATTTAATGAACATTGTAAATGCCACAAGATTGATAGAGATTGAAAGGATTGATCACAATAACATCAACATACACAGTCAGTGTTATTAAATTGATTGAATAAAGACATGATTAGACATTGAAGGACTCAACAATGTCGAGGACCATATTAATTAAAAATGATGATATGCTAAGGATGTGTGACATATCTTAGTGAATGCTGATAAAGTACTGAAGGATGTAACCATGCCTAAAGGATTGATGATGATAAGATGATATTGAAATGGTTTTGAATCGATTCTGAGATGATTTGCATTTTGATTGAATAATGATCAAGTTGGCCAAAAGATCAAGGTTGGTGAAATGAGAAAATGGGACAAGTTAGGATGTAATAGGGATGAAAGAGTAGGCATGAATCATTTTTGAGTGACTACACCCACAAGTACTTCTACTAAGTGAAGACAAGTGCTACACCCCTCAAGGATTTGGCCTTTGTCAAGGGGTTTGTGATTATAGTGGGTCAAGTATGTTGGGTTTTTCTCATTCCCACTTTGGGTCATTCCTTTTGGTATATTTTCACCAATAGCATGCCCTCTAAAGGTAATATCTCTCTAGGAGATAGAAACAAAATGAATCCACTCTTGGAGGTCAAGATTTCTGATTCACCTCATGGGTGAAGAGAATACTCTCCTATTCCAATAGCTTCCCCCAAACACACCATGCAAGTTAATTAAAACTGTTAAAAAGTGGAGTATAGCACTCACTTTCAAGATCTGAGGGTACTTAGAGATCAAGATTTTTGATTCACCTCAAGGGTGAAGAGCATACTCTCCTATCACCAAAAGACCCTACTCACAAGTTTTATGTGCCTAATGAAAGAAATAACTAGTATAATAGTTGTACATAAAATGAAGGAATTACAAGCACACTTGGTTATTTGGTTTTCTTTTTAGACAACCCTACAAACAAGAGTTAGTAGGATTTTAGCATAAGGTCTTTCACATGGATTCTTTTATAACAATTTTTGTAACTAATTTTAAAGAAACCCTACAAAACAAACATATTAGTCCATCAAAAGGGTTAGCTCAAAATATCACAAATTTGTAAAATGACCTCTATTAGACAACAAATAATTCTAAGAAATCTAAAAAATTGAACATTTAAGACCCAAAATATGATCAAATACTCCAAATAGTGAAGAGTTTTAGATAGGGTGACACTTTTTTCAAATAGAGTAACATACGACAATTTTTAGTATACAGAGGTGATATTTTTCCTCTATGTGATACTTTGCATAACACCTATTTGATAGAGTTTACTACTACAATGTGATAGTATGTAAAAAGTGGTGTTAGAATTTAACTGGAAAAGTATCACGGGCCAATAGGAGAAACTATCGTACGATACTAATAAAATATCACATAATAATTTTGTCTAAAAAATCTTAAAAAGTATAGAATAGTGAGCTAAAATGCACGACTAAATGCAGCTAAGAAGCAACAAAAAGCATTCTTCCCCATGGTGGGCACCTGAAATATACACTAAGAAAGTGCAATCCTCTAACCCTTCTATCCAAGGTATTCCATAGATTGGAAAGCTTGAATTGTGGCATAGAGCTCCCTAGTCATGGAGTACAAAGACATACAAAAAAGCATAGAGAGAGCTCTTATTTGAGCCTTAGAGATGAAGCTCTTACTAGTAAACCATGAAATCGGAGATTCTTTAAACAAGAGAAAGAATGTTAGTGTCAAAGAACTACCAAATGATGCAATAAAAATGCTACTACACTAGAATGAGGTGCAAGAATGTGACTAAGGTAACAATATGAGAGTGTTACAACCATACTAATTAAGCTAAGTGAACTATGCTATTGAAAGAAGGAAAAACTAAGCTAATGGAAATGAAATAAACTAGTATGAGTATGCAAAGAATATGAAGGCGGAAGATAAAAGTTCTCCACAAAATGCTCCAAGTAAGCCTATGAGAAAACTTGCAGCATAACATTAGCTCAAAAATAGATCCTTAGAGAAGAAGACATCTCTCTCTTTTAAAGAAATATAGATGGGTGAGATTAAGATCAATAAATGAGTGATCAGGGGTGGGGGTTGACTTTTGGCATGATCCATGTGCACATTTGTCTCCTCTAATAGAAATGAGTTGACTTTTCATGTGAGACAAAGTCTTTTCTTTTAATGTGTAAATAGGAAAATGATTTTATGTTTGCACATTAGAGTGGGTTGGAAGAATGGGGCCTTTTATTTAATTAAAAGGGGATGTGTTCTTTTAATAAAATATAGACTTAGGATATTATAGCCAAACTTTAGAGTAAAATCAAATAAATTGATTTTTAGATATTTGGTCTAGGAAAATATGTGATAGAATTAGTAAAGGTGGATCTCACAAATAAATAGGTATATGATGATAGCTAGCTCTACCTTAAGTGGATATATCCAACACTGTGTGCTAATGTGAAATGCAAACTTTTTTTTCTACATGGAAACTAATATTTAAATGCATTATCCTAAGTAAATTTAAGAAAAGTATTATTACTAATATTTAATTACAGCAACATAAAAAAAATTCATTACTTTTTGTTTACAAAGTATATCATTTTTCACCAAGAATCCATTTTTTACCTTGCAATAGGGGGCTAAAAGGATGGATTTTTATTCTCTTTCCCACTTTTTCTTGAACACATTATCTTTGTTCAAGAATAATTCTTAAAGGAAAATGTCTTGTATCTATGATCTCTTCCTTTCAAGGTTCTTTTACCATAATAGAAATATTCTTTCATAATAATTTATTTTCTTGTCTCATAAGAGTCAACTCTCTTAGATGAGTTTTTGGAATACATTGTTTCTTTAAGGATATCTACCTATCATTCGAAGTACGTATCCTTGAATCACTTCCTTGTGATGTCTCCTAAGTTTACATAATGAGGGATTATATATATGACCTTCCTTGTACTGAATATGCAAAAATTTTGTGCATTAATCCCTAATAGAATAGGGTTCCCATAGGGTTGATTGCTTGTCATGGATCCTCATGGAGATAATATTTCCATAAGACTGATCCTTAAGTTTTCCTTATGCACAAAACATTCTAAATCTTTCCTTGAGCACAAAATCATTTAAGTTTCTATTGTGCACACATTTTTCAAGGTAGAGTTGACTAGCATAATACAACTTTCTAGACCATTAATTATCCTTTTTGTCTCTTTGATGTGAGTAGAACTAGCATAACAAAAAAAACTAGTACTATATTCCCATGGATCACATGACATAATACAACTTTCTATTCTATTGGATATGTGGTATCTTCTCTCTCTCTCTATACTTTTATGGCTATGCTAGTGGGATAGATCATGGAGTCTGTATTGTCTTTGGTGATACTCTTTCCCTTTCTATGCGATCACTTGTGCTCTTTCAATAGATTTTCACACATAATATTAGTAGATGGGAAAATTTTCATTAGTTAATTGGGGTTTTTTTTTTTAGTCCTAAACCTTTTATATTTTGTGACTTTTGTCTTTTCTTTTTTTTTTTTTTACTTTTTTTTCACTCCCTTGTGCATGGATGTGGAGTTGAGATGCTTTATTTTGGGGCTTACATCCTTGAATTTAGTTGTTTCTTGCTTCTTTGCAATTCACCCATGGTCATCTTTTTTTATCATTTTTTCTTACTTCTATCTCGTTTATTACCATGATTTTTATCTTTTCTCATAATCCCCCTCAAGTGGGGGATTAATGTATCAACCTAAAAAGTTAGTACCCAAATTGTTCTCATTTTTTGATCATTTTGTTCCTTCTTCTAACTGTGTTTCTAATGGTAGGACCTCATAGTGCACTCAAATACATATTTAACTCAAATATGGGTCCTCCTCCTACTTCAACCTTTCTTAAATTTAAAGTTGTCTCTAAATTCTATTCATAAATTTTAATTTTTCATTCTATCCCATAATTCATTTTCCATCTAGGATCAATGCATTCATTTTTAGATTTTGTGATCTACCCCCAATCTTTTGGAAACCTACAATATTCCCTTCAATATTTATCAAATCCATCGACATTCCATGGAATTTTCAATGAAAAAATCCTAGGAAAAGATGAGTAAATGACTTTTCCTTCAGTTTTTGGCCCCAAATTTTGCTTGAAGCTCAATGGTGAGATTTTCCTCTAAGGTTTTAAATGTAGTCAACCTCAATTTTATTTGAGCCTTGAAATATGTATAAAAGAATATCTAATCTTGTCATTCTCATATCTATATTTGTAATTCACTATTATGGAATCAAGTTAACTTAATTGAACATCTATCCATTGTACATCCAAGGGAAAACAAGATCCCACTAGTGATGTCATCCATTTTAAACCATTTAACTAATCAATTATTCAAGTGTAATTGGAAGCCATCAAGAGATATTAAGCATTCCATGTCTTCATCACATCATTCAACCAAGGAATTTCCTTGAATAGATCTATCTTCTTACCTCCATTGGAAGCCAACCAAAGGATTTTATAATGAAGGAAGGATATCTACATTCATCCATAAAGTTATCTTCTTGTCCTTCTTCCATATCAAGCATTATGGGAGATTACAACATCTACTATATGAGATTTTTTATTATATTTTTTCCTTTCAATTTTTGTATTTATTTAAATATATTATGCCAACATACTTATAGGTAATTGCATCTACGTTGTATGATATACTTCATTGTTTAGATTTATTCTTTGATACATGATAACAAACATTCCATATTATTTATTATATTCAATTGATTCATTTACATGGGTTTAGTTGAGGTAAACCCATTCCCTCAACCTTCTTCCCTTTATTTCAATGTATGGGAATAGGTTATAAATTTTTAGATGTAGATTTGGAAGGTAGAAACACAATCGCAAGTCCTCAAAAATTTAACTAGACATTAGACTAGCAAGAAAAATTTTAGTAACTTGTCCCTTGGAACTTGATTTGTCCCTACATGTTTTGGATAAAAATTGGACAGTAGAAAATTTAATATCTTTTCTTCCCATATCTAGAGTTACAACAGATTCTAACATTGTAGTAGCAATAAAATACCCAATCCACAAGATAACCTTACTCTTCTTACTTCAATATAAGTTCTTCCTTTATATTTTCTTTTGAGACTTACTTTCATAGATCAAATATACTTTACATCATCATACATATACACCTTTATATCCCCTTAAATAATCCAAATACCCCTTGAACTTAGATCTTGTATTAGCATTTGTTCATCCTCTTTCATTGTGTTGATGAGTTTTTTTAAGCGGGTTTGTATTTTTGTTTATTCCCTCAATGACTATAGGGAGAGGGTGAATATTTGGAACTAAATGTATTAGTTGGAGGATATATCATGAAATATTGGTGGTGATTCCAATATGATTGAAATTCCTTACAAAAATATTTGAGGAAATACATTTGACTAGAAAGGGAAAGAATTTTTTTGTGGCATTGGATGTTAAACAAGTTCAACATCAGTAACCCCTTGGTGGGAATATTTCATGATAAATTTGGTATATATTACACCTAATGCAATTTCCAGTAGGAAAAAATGAGGATTTACTATATGATTGATCACTTTCATGCCAATAAGGTTAGATTTAACTTTAATAATCATGATTAGAGTGCATGTATTAAGGTTATTTCCTATACAATATCTTATGACCATCCCATACTATCCTTTCTCAAACAAGGGTTGCGCCTCAACACCGAGAATCAAGAGAGATGAATTTTCATTAGATGTTAAATTATTGGACAATAATGAAGTTTAAAATGCAATATTCTTCATTAGGTAATTCAATACTTGGACTTTTAATTACACCTATGTTCTAGATAGATAGGTTCAAAACATGAAGAACTAGAAAAATATTTTCTAGGTGTTGGGAAAAAAGAGAGCCAAAGATACTAGGTAGTAGGAAAATGAACTACATGATAAACCAATAAAGAATTCTAAACCAAAGCTATGTGATGTCCTTTGGATTTACTATCTTTATCATTAGTGAGCTATACCTCCCCATAGAATAGTAGGGCCGAAGGGAGAGAAGCAACCCCCTACAAATCAAAAACCATACTCAGCAAATATAGTAGTGTATCCAGCAGTTCAAGATCAAATGTCGATGCTAACCCACCAATACTAGTTTATTAATAACTGAGGACTAATCCAAAAATATCCTTGTAACCATAGTACTACTAAATTCCTAGCTCATGAAAAATATAACTCTAAGAAGAATTTTGAATATTAATATACATGGTGCTAAGGTCAAGGATAGAATGAATTAAGTCAACCATGGGGATAAAGGATCTAACTATTTCTTCTAATTATTGAAAAAAAATACTAAGTAAAGGATCAACAATATTAGGGAAAAGGGAGTCAATATTGTAATCACCTAAAAATGGTCATCTAGACTATTATCCCCCTTCTCATCATTTTGCCTAAATTAATTAATCATTTCCCTAGGCCAAATTGCTAAAAATTATTTTATTTAATTTTAAACTATATTTTGACTATAATATCCTAATTCCATATTTGATTAAAAGAACTTGTCCCCTTTTAATTAAATAAAAGACCCGATTCTTCTAACCCACTCAATGTGCACACATAAAATCTCTTTTCCCTATTTACAAATTAAAAGAAAATAATTTATCTCATTAGAAAAGTCAACTCTTTCTCATTGGTTGACTTGATCTTGCACATGGATCATGCCAAAAGTCAACTCCCACCCTTGATTATCCATTTCTTGATCTTGATCTCAATCATCTGTATACCTTTAAAAGAAAGAGCTCCCTCCCTCTCTAAGGATCCCATTTTTGAGTTAATGTTACGATGTAGGTTTACTTACAAATTCTTGGAGCATTTGTGGAGAAATTATATTCTTCTTATCTCATTCTTTTCATTTGCATACTATCTTAGATACATTTTCAAGTAGTCTAATTCTTTTTACGATAACTTAGATCACCTAGTTTAATTAGTATGGCTTGGTAACATTATCATATTGTTAGCATAGTTGCATTGTGCATTTCATTCTAGCTTAGCTCATTTCTTTCATTGCATGTTTGATAATACCTTTAACATTGTGCCCTTGCTCTGTCTAAGGAATATCCCATTGTATGGTTTACTAGCAAGGGTTGTGTCTCTAAAGCTCAGCTGAGAGCTCCTTATATGCACAAGCACACACATTTTCACTCCATGGATAGGGATCTCCAAGCCACCATTCAAGTGGTCCAATCTATGTGAAATCTTGGAAATAAGTCTTTAGAAAAGTGCACAAACTTAGTATACATTTTTTACACCCACCGTGGTGTAGGAAAACTTGGTTTTGGCTCTCAATATGCAGTTTTTTCTTATATTTTTTGCTTTCTATTTTCTTCATATGTATAGCACTTATCTTCGCTTAGTGTGAGTACTTGTGGGATTGGGATCATGAGGAAAATTATAGGAAAGAAATCTTAAGGTACTCTTGTGGCTGCGAGGACTATTACTTACCACAAGGTAAGGTGTCCCATAATTAGGAGAAAGGGGAGTGATATAAACAGAAGCCCTTTCTAAACACCATAGGTTAGAAGCTTCCTTATTTTATTGCTAAACATCTTGGTGCAAAGACCAATCCTAGTGTATTACTTGGATCATCCCAAGATTTTACACTAACCATTTGTGTCCCCTTGGTTATGCCAATGGCATCTCCATGAGAAAGCCAATATCTCTTATGGGTAACCACTTGGTGTGAGGCAAAGGGACATTAATCATGGGCCAAGTTGTTGAGTAATGAACCATGACCTTAGGGATTATTTCTTGGCATGTGTCTTTGAATGTGAAAAAACCTGTGTAAACATTCTCAAACATTAAAAAATCTTGTTAACATTTGTAGCAATTTTATTTGATATCCCAATTACATATTGGCAAGGTTGCTTTGTCCCTTGTCTAACTATTTGAGATATGTGAATTACCCTTACTATTTTCAAACTATGTTATTTTCTATTTCAAATTGAGGTCCTATAGCTACACTACATTTTGGTATGAAACATTTGAGAAATCAAACTGAAACATAGATTTTTTAAGCTTCAACTGCATTTTTCATAGTTGACTAGCCCTTTATCGCATGGCCTTTTGAGAAATATCACACAACATTTAATACCTAAGAAAGTATTCCCTATCTGTTAAAAGGTCCATTGTACTAAGGTCATCAACTCTATTGTCTTGATTAAGGGAAATTGTTGTATGAGAAAAAAGTGTTTCCCTACTATTGTAAAGTCTATCGTATGATACATTGTGCTGACCAAATATCACACAACATCTATTTCTTGCAAAATAGAGTTGAAATTGCATCATAGCTGATCTATGGGTGTCATAACTTCATCCTACCCAAGCATGGTCTAAAATCTTCATGTTAGGTATTGTTCTAAGTTGAAAAGATAGATCTAATTCATCAGATGTAAGCTAAAAATGTTGTTAATGGTCACTTGTCAAAATATAGTTACCTCTCTATGATAGCTACTTTCTATCGACATTATTTCTCACCCTCTTGTCTTTAGTTGTTAGTGTTGTAAGTTCTTGAGCACTCTCAACAAGCCACTGACTTATTTTATCTTTGAAAAGTGATCATTCTTGACCTTGCAAGCTTCAAATCTGAAATGTTCTACCTCATCTCATTAGATGAAGACATATCCTTACATGCCAATTACTACTATGTTCCATGTCGGTAAAGAGATTTTTCCTTCTTTCACCCTTGAACAATTGGAAACTCCAACTAAGTGTCCCCATGGACAACCTTGTGTGGAGGAACCTATCTCTAATAAGCCACAAGAAACTAAGACTTGGCATAACCCATTCCTTATTCTTTGAGAACCCTTTTGAAATGCCCTTTGATGTTCCTAGGGATGAAGAAAACATGTTACTCACCATGCATCCAGAAGAGACAAAACATTGCTTAGAAGAAAAAGTACATCTAGAAAAAGAAAGGCTACAAGAGGCTATATGTATGTCCACTAGAGAAAGAGCCTACCATCAAGTTGAAGCTAATGCACATAATGCTGAAAATAGACATGATTACTATAGCGATAATTTTTAAATTATTCCTCTTAGTGGTAATGATGGAAACAACATACCTCTTAGATCTCCAGGAACAAATGCAAGAGTATGTCTATCACCACCTAGACAATCACAGTCACATCATGAAAGTGAGATCAATGACAAAATTACTAGAGAAGATCTTGTGAGATTTGGACAAGATGAGGTCACCCAAAGCCTAATGCTGAAAGCCTTAGAATAAAATGGGGACCAATATTTTTAATACATGATAGCTAAGGGGTGGAAAATCCCTCATTTTTTTCATGCACAAAGAATCATCCAAAACTGAGAACCTACTGAAGCTAAGATCTTGAGAGAGGAAATGAAAGAACTCAAAAATGAACTTGCTCAATTAAAAGTTTCCAAGGAACAACCCAAGACTTCTTTTGTAGAATCAATATATGATATTCCCTTTGATAGGATTCTTTACATGGTCCCATTTCCTAGGGATATAGAGGTTCCTAAATATGAAAAATGTGATGGAAATGAAGATCCTCATGACCATGTAAGATACTTCTATTCTCTTAGCATGGACTTTATGCATGGAGACACTTACCTTATGAGGTTTTTTCCTAGGATCTTGAGGGTCCAAGCTATGGAATGGTTCAGGAAGATGTCAGCTCCTCTCAAGTGATTTGACAAACTTGCACAATGGTTCATCCACCAATATTCCTATAACATTCAACATCCTATCACTATGTTGGACTTGTGCAACATTAAGAAAAAAAAGGTGAACCTTTTTCCACATACCTCCAACGTTGGAGATCTTTACACTCTAGGTACCCATGGCAGATTCCTAAGACCAAAGATTGACATTTTTGTTAATACACTTGTACTTGAACCATATTATGACCTTAGGAAATAGTTGTTCATATCCTTCAATAACATGGTTTAAAGTGCATACCACATTGAGGATGTAGCTATTAGGAAAGGTGGCATTGTGTTGAACAAATACAAAAATGGGAATGGGAATGGCAAAGACAAGAATAAGCCTTCGAATAAACACAAGTATGATGTCAATGATGGAGTAGTGGACTCTCCTAAGAATAAGGAATTAGCCTTCAACCTTTCTAATGTCATTTATGCTACCAAAAAACAAGAGACTAGAAAGTCTCAAACCTTTGACAAGAACAAGAAATTGTCTAAAATAAGGCCTTGCATCATAGCATGCCAATAGTCTCAATTGATGAACCTAAGAAAATAACTCCTATTGAGTTAACTGATGAAGAAGAAGAAGAGAAAAATATACCCTCGAGTGAGAGAACACATCAAAGGAAAGGTAAGGAAAGATAAATAAACCTCAAGTGATAAGAAATACAAGAAGATGAATGAGAAAGAGGTCAGAAAAGAAGAAAATAAATGACACAAACAATAAGAGATGGGTGTAAAGGATACTAAAGAAGATAAACCTAAAGAAGTGAAGAAGGGTAAAAAGACTACAACTAACCATGTAGATTTTGTTGTAGAAAATGCTATAAATAATGAGAGATTGAATGATATAGAAGACAACTACAAACTCTATTATGATAGGGACAAGAGAAAAATAGAGGAAGTAGTTGTTAAATACATGGATGATTACAGAAAAAATAATAAGTAAATTTTATGGGACAATACCCAAGGCTATATATATATATATATATATATATATATATATATATATATATGTTAGCTAATGGAAGATGAAGAGTTTCATTGAAGATGAACAAGGATATCATGGAGAGACAACTTATGTAGATATCCTATGAATTTAATAATGAAATATTGACATACTCATTAGAGCCATTAGATGAGATTTTAATATAAAAAATAGTGTCTTAGAATTATGATTGGAGATAATCAAAGTGTTTATGATGAAACTATCAGAAATGAAATTATATAATGGTTGCATAGGAACAATTGGATAAAGAGAAACATAGAAAAAATTGATGAGAGTGGGTTGGATAAACCTATCATCCTATTGTTAGGATTAAACTATAGACATAAATAAAAATTACATGAAAATATAACCAATATCAGAAAATAATAGATCACACAGAAAAGAACACAAGACACCAAGATTTGACATGGTTCACCCAATCTCTGAGCTATGCCCAACAAACAACAAGTCCAATATTATTATGATCTAGTGATTGCAACCTGATTACAATCTATAATCCCTTACAGCTTAATACTGTCACAAGAACCAATTTTGCATCACTACAATGAAATAATCCCTAACCCTAAGCCCCTTTATATAGGTATTTTTATGTCACTTTAGGGTTACAACATGTCGTCCATATTTCAGCCACAGTGTCGGCCATGGCCCAAAAATTAATGAAGTATGTATAGTACTTCCTTGATCAATCACCACAAACTAACAATCTCCCACTTAGGGACTAATTAGACTCCACACTAGAAAACAATCTCCCACTTGGAGACTGATCCTATAGCTATGCTGCTATGCTAGGAGGCTCCCACTAGACCAAACCCCCTTGGACTCTGTTGTTCTTGTATTCTTGTTCAATCTAGAAGACAAACCAAAGATGAAGAGGAATTCAACTTCTCCCTTGTGAGTACCTTTGTCAACATATCTACTAGATTTTCATTTGTATGTATCTTGTCCAACTTTAACTATCCATCCTCCAAAATTGACCGAATGAAATGGTACTGCAACTATATTTATTTGGTCTTTGAATGTAGAATAGAATTCTTTTCAAGATGAATGGCACTCTGACTATCTATAAACATATAATCATCCCTCTGAGGGTGTCCCAATTATTCTAAGAAGAACTTAAGCCATATCATCTCCTTGGTTACCTCTGTAGTAGCAACATACTCTACCTCTGTAGTAAATAAAGCATTAACCTTCTATAACCTAGAAACCTAGCTCACGATTGCACCACCAATAGTAAAGACATAACCTGTAGTACTCCACCTAGTATCAATATCCCTGGCCAAATCTGAGTCAACATAGCCTTGTAAATTAGTATTAGAGCCCCCAAAGTGTAAACACTTATTGGATGTTCCCCTCAAATATCTGAGAATCCATTTGACTACATTCCAATGCTCAATTCCTGGATGACTCATATACCTACTAACGACTCCCACTGCATGTGCAATATCTAGCCTGGAACATACCATAGCATACATCAAGCTTACTACTGCTAAAGCATGGGGTACCTTAGACATCTTATCCTCCTCTTCTTGTGTCTTGGGACACATCTCCTTATTAAATTTCAAATGACTAGGTAAAGGTGTGCTAACAACTTAGCATTCTCCATAGAGAAACATTGCAACACCTTCTCAACATAATTAGCCTGAGATAGCATCAATGTCCTATTCTTCCTATCTCTACAAATTTTCATACCAAGGATTTGTTTTGCTACCCCCAAATCCTTCATAACAAATGCATGTGCTAATTGGCATTTCAGCCCCTTAATTTGATCCATGTTAGACCCAGCTACAAGCATATCATCAACATATAAACATAAAATAATGCAGCTATCATCATCCAACCTACTGTAACCATGATCATGCATAAAACTATCAAATTTTAGATACCATTGCCAAGGTGCTTGCTTCAAGCCATATAAACTTTTCTTCAATTTGCACACTCAGTTCTCCTTACCCTTGACTAGAAATCCCTGTGGCTAAGCCATATATATCTCTTCATCCAAATCACCATGAAGGAAGGTTGTTTGAACATCAAGCTGCTCTAAATGCAAATCTTCTGTAGCCACAAGACTTAAAACAGTACAGATAGAAGTCATTTTAACAATAGGAGAAAATATCTCATGAAAATCAATTCCCTTTTTCTATACAAATCCTTTTACAACTAACCTGGCTTTAAATCTTTTCTTACCTCCTCCCTCTTCTTTCAACCTATAAACCCACTTATTCTATAAAGTTCTTTTACCTGCAGGCAACTTGCATAAATTCCATGTCTTATTCTTCATCAAAGAGTCCATTTCGTCTTTCATTGCAAACTCCCATAGAATCTTAGTATCCACCTACACTGCTTCATCATAACATTCAGATTCACCAGCATTAGTAAGTAAAATTGAATACAAAGAGAGAGACAATCCTTCTAGAGGTCTAATTTTCCTTTTTGATCATATAACATTCACCGATGTGTGTGGTATTTTTTGTTGCGATTATTGTACATCATAAGGGATGGCTAGAACATCATCTTGTGAAGTATCATCTAGCATTACATAATCATCTTCTTTATTCTCATGTTGCTGCAATAGATCTTTCCACAACACTTTCTTGTTGAATATGACATCCTTGCTTCTTACAATTTTATGATTTTCAATATCCCAAAGCCTATAACCAAAATCATTAATTCCATATCCAAAAAATACACTTTTTTTTTTAGTTAGCTTCCAACTTGGTTCTATTTTTAGAATCTATGTGAGAAAATGCTTCATAGCCAAAGGTTTTGAGAAAAGAATAACTCACCTTCTTACCAATCCATGCTTCCTCTGGAATACCATAGCCTAAAAGAGTAGAGGGATCTCTATTAATCAAATATACAGTAGTATTGATAGCCTCCACTCACATGTGTAAAGGCAACCCAACATACAACCTCATACTCCTTGCATGCTCCATTATAGTCTTGTTCATGTGTTTAGCCACTCCATTTTCCTGTGGAGTCCTTGGAACAATTTTTTGTCTACAAATACCATTGGTGGAGCAATAATATTCAAATTCATGACTGTAATACTCACCACCATTATCAAATCTAAGACACTTTAATTTCTTACGAGTCTCATTTTCAACCAAGCATTTCCATTTTTTAAAAGTTTGAAATACATCAAATTTTTATCTAAGGAAATAAACCCATAATTTTCTAGTTGCATCATCAATAAATGTAACATAATAATGAGAGCCACCAAGGAAAGATACCTGAGCTGGTACCCATACATCAATATGCACAAGCTCTAATTTCTCCTTTTTGTTTTCCTGCCTAGTCTTCAGAAAACTCACTCTCTTTTGTTTTCCATACACACAACTTTCACAAAAATCCATATTAACACATTTTAGACTTGGTAGAACTTTATTTGAATGAAGTGCTTTCATACCTTTCTCACTCATGTGCCCAAGTTTGTTATGCCAGAGTGTTGTATCAGAATTTATAGCAACTCTTTGTTCTCCCTACTCAACTGCAGCAATTGTTCTTGAACATTCTTTTTTCTTTGAAAAATTTAAAGTATGAGGAACAATATGACTTGTATAAAGATATAAGATGCCTAATTTCACACCTTTTGCTACTATAAGAGAACCTTTTAAAACCTTCCAATTATTATCATTAAAAGTAAATATACAACTATCATCACTGAGTTGCCTTGCTGAAATTAAATTCCTACTCAGCCTTGGAACATGTCTTACCTCATGTAGTAGCCAATGATTCCCATTCTACAACTTAATCTTTATTTTTCCCTTTCTAAATATTTGACAGGGTTCATTATCCCCCAAATAAACAACTCAAAAATCCCCTTAGATATAATCAATGAAATAACCTCTATGAGGTATAGCATGAAATGAAGCACTAGAATCTAAAACCCATGAATCATCAACACTTTCTAAAGATAGAAGCAAAGCATCCTCTTCAAATTTGTTACTTACCACATTTGCCTCCTTGTCTCCATCTGGTTTATCTCCTTCATTTTTCTTTCGACTCCAACAATCTTTCTTTTTATGACTTGGTTTCCCATAGTACCAGCAGTTATTTGGTCCTCTTGTTTGAGACCTCTTCCCCTTTGACTTTCCTCTTGATTTCTCACAATTTTTGGAATTACTTCCTCTTTCAATCATTCTACCTCTACTTTATGCTTTCAAATCACTTCTTGATGTAGATCCACCTAAGGACTTCCTGCGAGTTTCCTCACTCAAAACAACACCAATCACATCATCATATTTTGGGGTACTAGACCCAAGAACAGAATTACTCACAGCCATTACCAAGCTATTTCGACTTTTAGGCAAAGAACACAAAATCAAGAGAGCCTTAATTTCTTCTTCAAAATTGATACTCACAGAAGATAACTAACTATTAATAGTATTAATCATTTAAATGATCTGCAATAGATCCACCTTCTGCCATTTTCATATTAAATAAATGCTTCATGAGAAATATCCTGTTTGAAGCAAAGGGTTTTCATATAGTATCACTAGGGTTTTCATCAACTCTTTTGTTGTCTCTGCTTTTGTAATATTAAATGCCACCAATGGTGCTAGGCATAATCGAATGCTTCCAAGTGCCTTTTTGTCTAAAAGATCTCATTCGTCATTTGACATAGATCCCTAATTCTTGGTTTTTCCTTCCAATGGCTTCCATAAATCCTTCTGATAAAGATAGTCTTCCATTTGCATCTTCCATAACTGAAAGTTCTACCCATTAAACCTATCAACCCTCAACTTATCCTCGTCTTCCATCACTCTCACTCAACCGTGAGACTTTCCTGCAGAGGATAACTAAAGAAACAACCTCACTCTAATACCACTTGTTATGATTAAATCATGGAAAAAAATAACAATTACATGCAAATATAACCAATATAAAAAAATAATAGATCACACAGAAAAGAACACAAGACACCAAGATTTAATGTGGTTCACCCAATCCTTGGGCTACATCCACCAAACAAGAAGTCCAATATTATTATGATCCAGTGATTACAACCTGATTACAATCTGTAATCCCTTACAGCTCAATACCACTGCAAGAACCAATTTTGCATCACTACAATGAAATAATCCCTAACCCTAAACCCTTTTATATAAGTATTTTTATGCCACTTTAGGGTTACAACATGTCGGCCATATGTCAACCACAATGTTGGTCCCAAACCCCAAAGAATTTATGAAGTATGTGTAGTACTTCCCTGATTAGTCACCACAAACTAACAATCTCCCACTTGGGGATTGATTAGACTCCACACTAGATAATACCTACCTGAGTCCTACATTCCATCATAAGTTATTGGATAAGTAAAAAATGATAGATTTGAATAGCAATAGCTCATACAAGAGAAAGAAAAAATTGGCGATGATACAATTATTATTAAGGATATACCTTATGAAGAAATTCCCAAAGGTCAACTAATCTAATTAGTTATAGAACAAAGTACAATTATTGTAAAATAATTGGTAACAAGAAAGAGAAAGTTAAGTTTCAATACTACAATTGAAAGTAAGAGAATCAAACCCATTGTAGAGCTTGTTATAATTGAAGAAGAAGAAAATGAAGAACTTGAGAATGTGGACATCACAAATCTAAATTCTAAAGATCTAAAAGAGTATTTTTTAAGTTAGAAAGAAAGGAAACATGGGACATCTGGAAGGTCAATAAGAAAGCTAAGATAATAGAATCTACAAGAGACATTCTCGAAGAACTAGTACCAAATATTGCATATGAGTTGAATGTAAGCATCATTTTTGAAATGGACACATTGATTAAATATATTTTAGAGAAAGTACCATAGTTAGAATCAACAAAGCCAAAGGTAGTAGAAGACAATTACAAGAGGAAGAAAATGAAGAAGTTGATGGATACAATAGATAAAGATGGGGTTAATTATTCTAAAGAGATCAGTAAAGCAAAGATAATATTGAAGGAAGTAGGACAAATGCTGATTAAAGTGACAAAATATTAGAATTCAAAGTTGACCTAGAGGGAAAAAAAAAAAAAAAAAAAAACAAGGAGATATATGCATTAACTATATAATTTGATTCAATATCAAGTTTAGCATTTGAATAGTACTCAAAGATAAAAGTGGTCAATTTAAAGCTAAGATAAATACAAGTAGAAGAAAAGAAAAATATGAATAAACTATTAGAGATATAATCTCATTTATCACCTACATTAGAGAAGATAGAAAAACAAATTCAAAGATGTAGAAAGACTAATTAGCTATATAATTTGATTACATTGGATTCAATGGAATAACTAGTGGGAGATTTGCATAAGGCACTAGTTACTTTGAGGTACTTGAATTAATTCTTAAAGACATAAATAGAGGAATCCAAGACATAATCAAGGAAATATTTGATAGATTATGATATAATTTTGTCATTGATGAAAAAGGGGGAGAGTAGATAAGATCAATTCCAATCAGTTCAAAAAAATGACACAAGGGGGAGAAGTAACATACAAGGAGAGATAACCATAGACATCAAGAAGGAGAATACCTAAACAAATAGATACATAAGATGAAAGGGGGAGAAATTATCAAAGGAACAATCATTTGAGAAAGGTTTTTCCATCAATGCAAAAGGGGGATATTCTTAACATTTGGAAAATAAGCTTGAGAGATTTCTAGCATATCATTTAAGATAAATATGTAATAGGTTGTCAATAGTTTGTCATTGATGGAAATTTTGGAAACTCATTTGTTGAAGTAAAGTAAGGGAAGTAACTGAAATGATCAGTGACACTTAGTCATAATCAATAGCATCTAGTATAATAAATATGTTATTTTGTTTTCCATTCATATCTATCATGTCCACCACCACTATAGTGTCATTTATATAGCCATACCATAGTTCATATAAAACCCTTCCCTAAGATCCAACACCTAGAAACCCATTGTGAAGCATCAAACCTCAACTATCCCAAGCATCCCAACAAAAAATTTCTTAACATCCCCCAAATATTTCCTCTCATAGTATATAACAACTATTCAACCATTTTTTATGTTTTTAAGAAATTGATAGTAGATGAGACCTTGATGTCTTAGCACAATCTGGTCTCCTTGGAAAACATTGTGCCCTTGCATGTCCTAATACCACATCAAGTCTAGGAACTACAACATAACTTTAAACCTTGATAAATCTCAGTATCCTAGAAAGTCCAAGAACCATAGGATAACATGATACCCCAATAAGTCTATCCAGCACATTATAACCTGTTACCCAAAAAAATTGAGATACCTAAGCAAGTCTATAATAATTTCGTGCCCTGGCATATTTTAGTACCTCAACAAGTCCAACATAATCTTGTACTCCAACATATTTTGATACCCTAGCAAGTCCATACACCCTAAAAATTCCAATCACCCTAAAATTAATTGACATCCCAACACATTTTTATATCCCAACAAATACAAAGGCTTCAACATAATTGCATAACTCAACATAATCTAGCATCCCAATAAGGCCTAATACTTTATAAAATCCAAACATCTTATCATGCATTTAACTCTAAAAATACTCTAACACCCCAATAAATATTATAGTATACCCTGATGTCACCAATTATACTTGAAACATTGGTTAATACTAGATACATGCACCCATAGAGAAGTGGACCCCGATTCATTGGCCAAGATAGAGTGCTTATGCCCAATGACTTTATTTCCCAATAGATCAAATCCCTTCAACAATGACTCCTAAACATATAATTAGGCACCTCAAGTAAATCCTATACCACAAGAGATCTTAGTCATTATACCTTTGATAGGACATTACACATGTCGCCCTTGCCCAATAATTTCATAATGCCCAAATTCAATAAGTATAGGGAAAATTAAGATCCATGTGATCACATGCATGGTTTTTTCACAACATGCATATAAGTTTCTCATGATGATGCATACCTTATGATATCTTCCCACATAGTCCTAGTGAGACATATATGGAGTGGTTTTTCAAACTCCATCTTGAGATAAAGTCATGGATCAAACTAATAGATAAATTTATAGCCAACTACTCCCATAATATTGTTATGGAAACTGCATTAATGGATCTTTCATAGAAAAATAGAAAAATGGGGAAAGCTTCACTTCACTCTTATAAATTTAGAGAAATATTTCCTCTAAGGCATCTTTCCACCTTCATATAAAAAAGAAGATCCATATACTAATAAAAAATTTCCAACTAGACCTAATGTGTGCACTTAATACCCATCACATTAGAACCTTTAAATAATTGGTTGGACAAGAAATAATAGTAGAAAGATTCCTTATCCTCAAAGATACCCCTACACAGGCCCTATATGACAAAACTAACTACTTTTCTAATAATAAGAATTTTACCAACAATGGTTTTATAGATGCAAAAATGGTCCAATACATTCTATACATGTAAGCATAAGTCTTTAATTAGTATAATAAACTATCAAAAGTGTAGTATAACCAACACAACCTTGGTGCAATAAAAGACTATTAATCCAACAAAACAAACAACCACAAGCACAACAAAACAAGCCACATCAAAAATGCATAGCCCTATGACAACTTGAGAAACATAATAGATAGTGAATCAACTCATGCAACAAAGCTACAAGAAAAATTACCCTAAAGATAAAGTATTCATGCCTGTCACAAAACGTACTAAGTTAGTACTAAAGAGATTGATAAAAATCCACTATGTGACCCTACCTGATATAAAGCATTATGAAGGACCAGTAAAATCAACATGGTGGAATGAAAATATCTATTTTGAATATCCTAAAATCAAGGGACACAAAACAAGTTCATGCATGCATATGAAACACTTGATCCAAAATTTCATTGATTAAGGTGATATCAAAGTAATACCAATGTAGACACTAAAAATGAAGATCATGACATCTTCAAAAATCCTTTTACGGATTATGACAAGGGCCAAGCTTCTACGTCAAGTACAAATAACCAAGTAGACCATACCCACACTAAATCATATCCTAACTCAATTATCAACACTATTAATATTAGAGATTTAGATACCAATTGTGTTGTAACTACATTTCAAACCAAAATAATAGCATAGGAAGGCCAAGCTTCTACATCAAATACAAATAACCAAGTGGACCATAACTACACTAAATCATATCCTAACGTGTTTATTAACACTATTACTATCAGAGGTCTAGATGCCAATTGTGTTGTAACTACCTATAAAACCAAAATAATAGTATAAGTAGGCCCACCAAGAAAATTTGCACAAAATAAAGCATGTGCCCAACCATTGGTGCAATATAATTTGTTATAACATTTGAAGAAGACACCCACACAAATCTTAGGATAATTTGTTATACTATGCCAAAATATATCAATGTTAATGCTTTCTAGGCCATGGTAGGATAATTACACACTACACACCATGTTGCCTTCATAGAATAATACTTTCTATTTCATAAACCATCACACAATGATTCATTATACTTAGAGTATTTGTACACTTCCAAAAAAATAGATGAATCTTAATAGATGGTGGAGATAGTATGAATATGTGTACACTAAAAGTAGTCCAAACATTGGTCTATTCTAAGAATTATATTGAGGTCACAAAGAAGATCATAATCAAAGCCTGTGATGAAGAAGAATGCCCCTCAAAGGGTATAATAACCTTGCCAATAAGATTATGTCCAACAACACTATTAATATTAGAGATTTAGATACCAATTGTGTTGTAACTACATTTCAAACCAAAATAATAGCATAGGAAGGCCAAGCTTCTACATCAAATACAAATAACCAAGTGGACCATAACTACACTAAATCATATCCTAACGTGTTTATTAACACTATTACTATCAGAGGTCTAGATGCCAATTGTGTTGTAACTACCTATAAAACCAAAATAATAGTATAAGTAGGCCCACCAAGAAAATTTGCACAAAATAAAGCATGTGCCCAACCATTGGTGCAATATAATTTGTTATAACATTTGAAGAAGACACCCACACAAATCTTAGGATAATTTGTTATACTATGCCAAAATATATCAATGTTAATGCTTTCTAGGCCATGGTAGGATAATTACACACTACACACCATGTTGCCTTCATAGAATAATACTTTCTATTTCATAAACCATCACACAATGATTCATTATACTTAGAGTATTTGTACACTTCCAAAAAAATAGATGAATCTTAATAGATGGTGGAGATAGTATGAATATGTGTACACTAAAAGTAGTCCAAACATTGGTCTATTCTAAGAATTATATTGAGGTCACAAAGAAGATCATAATCAAAGCCTGTGATGAAGAAGAATGCCCCTCAAAGGGTGTAATAACCTTACCAATAAGATTATGTCCAACAAAACAAAATATACCATTCTAAGTACTAGACCTATAATTAGGATATAATATGCTCCTAGAGAGACCATGGATCCATACTATGCAACAATACCTTCTATGTACCATTAATGCTTGAAATTCCTTCATGAAGGATTAGAAGTCACCGTACTCAATGATAAAGATCCATTCTTGTATTGCACCAACTTGAAGGGAGAATTTTCAAATAATGTACCTATTAAATAAGAAGCCTCAATATTTACCTTATTACCAAACATTGAATTCTCTTATCTAAGCATATCTACTATAGAACTAAACTCTTAAATAAAGATCCAAAATACAAGAAAAATATTGTATAACATACTCATATGAAAAATCATCCTATGTAGTTATGTTAATCCTCTCACCCAATTCCTCTAGAAAGACAAGAAAAGCACTTCAGATGAAGTAAAAGTTGACAATCATATACCCACTAATGATCTTTGTGAGATGGAAAGGTTTGGAGGAAGACATTATTGAAGAGTATTTATCTTGTTGGTTTTTAAAAAAATGAGGAGCCTCTACAACATATTATCCAATTTCATGAGTATAGAAGGGGATACTTTAAAAGAAAAGATAGAATAGGTGTTTAGGCCTAGGAAATAATGAGCAAGGAATGGTGGCACTATTGATTGATGGAAGCATAAACAAGATAACAAGACACTAAGAGGGGGACTGAATTAAAATCTTAAGTACTTTTACTTTTCAACAATTCATTCACGCATTCACTAGTTATCTTGTGCATGTAAAACTTATAACAACAAAATTTTTGTAACATGTAAATCTAATCTATCACATGCATGAAAATAAACACATAACACAATATTTGTTACCTAGAAACCCTCCAAGGTGAAGGTAAAACTAGGGTGGGGATGACACCCACAAATCTTCACCACTATAGTAATAAAGTTAACCTATTAATAGTACAGTGTTTGATCATAATATATGATCTACCTTGTGAGCAATTTTCCCTATTAAAAGCATTTGAGGTTTCTAGGTCTCACCTTTTTAGAGGATTTGACACTTATAATAAAGTAAGGACTCTATTAGGATATTTACAAAGATCTATTAAGACCCCTCTATTAAGAGATTTACCCTGATTCAAGTTGGTTAGAATTGATTTAGTACCTGACTCTCAATGCTTTGTAAGCTATTTTTGAGTCTTCTCCTTGCTAATTGATCCTTTCTTTTTATTTGATAATACTTATCTTCCCTTTTACTTCTCTAAATAGGTCACTTTCTCTATTAAGACATAACAAAACACTTCCACTAACTTCTAATCTGATCTCAATCTTTCACTTCACCATTTGCATGTTTTTCCTTGTTCACATACATTCTCTTCTCATCTTATCCCCTCTAATCTAGGTTAAGATTTTATCTATTTAAAGAGTTCCTTAAATATTTTTCTAGATGCTTCCATGATTAACCTCTTCATCTGAATCGCTGATCACAAAACATAGGAATTTGTGATCCATGTCGTTATGTGTGAAACTCTTTATAACAACTTCTACAAATATTAAATGTTCCTTCCATATTATCTTGAAAATTATTTACCACAAAATTTTTATCATTTCTAACTTTCATGTATACTCTACATTGCTCGACACTTACTATTTTCTAATACTCGGCATTGTTGATACTTGATCTATCTTGTGCTCAACACACACTATGTAACTCAGCACTTGTATGCTTTGAAATTGCTTGGTAGATGTTGAGCTCAACTTGTATAGAAAATACTTGGTGACCACACACTTACTCAATTCATATAGAGCTCAATACACAAATACTTGTGTACGTGACTTGGCCTATAGAGAGTAGCTTAGTCATAATGATGACCATCTGACTTTGCCTAGTAAATGACTAAGTTTTTGAAACTAATAAACAATAATAGTTAGAGATGCCAACAATCTCCCCCTTTGACATTAGTGGAAAAACAAATTTTCATATTTATTTCATTCCAAATACAATTTGATATTAAGCTCTCCCCCTAAGTCTTATGACTTTATGCCAATAATGAATATTGAATAAACAATGTGAAATGAGTACTCATCTACATACTCTACTTTATGACAACAAATTCATTCCCCCTTCAACAAATCTATTTCCCCCTTATTTTTGGACATCTATGTCATGTGTTTTGTTTGGGTTTAATGGGTAGAAGCAAATCATATTTATTAATTAATGTCTAATTAACTTGGGTAATCATGGATAGTGCATGATCCCATGTCGTTCTTGCTACTTCCAAAATGTGATTATGCAACTCTAATCTTGTAACTAAGTCAATTAAGCTATCAACCACTGAAAGGCTGAGATATTCTTTGATAAGGTCCTAGGTTAATTGCATCTCCCCCTACATGACCTCTAAATAAGGTATCAACATTTCTTGAATAGAGATTCATTTAGATCTCATGTTGTTTCCTATTGTCTGAAGCTCGTCCAATGTGCCTTGAGCATTCAGTAACTTATTGTAGTGGTCAATATTAGATGTTGTTGACTATGAAATAATGTTGTTGGTCTTATGCATCTCATCTTGAATCTAATGTATTTGTGCTTGGATGTCATTTATTAATCTTGGCACATCTAAAAAAAAATTGTACAAATATTGTACTTTCTATATGAGTTTTGTCATAATTTGTACATAGTCTTGTACTTGTACTTTCTGCTCAATAATTGTTATGGAAACTTTATCCATAACCTTATTCTCAAATCTTCTTGTTGACCAATCCATCAATATCTCATTGGCTTCCATATTACCATTATTTACTCATTCAACAATATTTACAAGTTGGGTAACAATTAGGGCATCATCATCAAAATTTTGAATATCAAAATCATCAACAAAAATGTTTTTCACATCATAAAGCCTCTGCTTTTGTTTGTGCTCTCTTCTTAGCTCTTCTTGCCTTTTCTTTTTTTCCCAAATGAAAGAAAATTGTTTGTTCCAAGGTAAGATTTTCCAAATCTAACTATGGCATATCAATTAATTCATCTAGACTCACTTCAATATCTGGTGAGGTGTCTTTTATAACTTGTCTTTTACTCAACAAAGGAGTGTTGTTCCTTGGCACTAGTTTGGGATTTGGTGAGGGAATTTCACCATGCAGTCATGTTGGTGCATCGGTGCTTGAGATAATAATGGTTGTTCTTAGTTGAGTTATACTCATCTCTTTATTTTCCTCAATGTGAGGTGCTGAAATAATTTAACTATTTGCACTTGTGTCCTTCAACTCATTTTTAGCCTTTGTACTTGTGAGCCTTGATTGCTCAGCCTTTGGAGTGTTAAGGGTTTTGGCATATACTATGACATGTTGTCTTGCTGGCATAGTACACCTAAACTTTCTCCACTACTATGATCATTGTCAATGGTCATAGTTTTAGTTTCTTTCTCTCTATCTACTCCCTTGGTGGATAACCCAAAAATGCTTTTCCAAAAAAATTCATCCTATTGTGCTACAACTTCCATTTTAGTTTGTAAAATCAAAAACCTTATATACTTAGGAACAAATATGTTCTTGTACTTTTCCAAAAATGTTTCTTGTTGATTTGGGATAGATCAAGCATAACTATGATGGTCAAGCATCAGAGACTTCAAGTGCTAAGTGAATAGTTTTGGACATAGTTGTTTGTAATGGCACAAACTTCTATGTAAACCATTTTTAGCTAACTGAATGATTGTTTTATGATTCCAAAAGGTGTATATAGATGTATATTATGAATCCTTATGTATTACATTCAATCAATCAAATTGAGGGATGTTCTAAGTGGAAAAATGGATCAACCATGACCGTTGATTCTAACATGACCCTAGCCAACTTGTGTTTACTTAAGGAGACAAACCATAAATAGTTTGTGTTGCATGAAGAAAGAGAAGGAGACACAAGAGAGATGAATACTAAGTATAGAGAGAATTCATGGTGGCTATGGAGGCTATAATAATTTTATGAATTGAAGGATCAGTTAGAGGAGAACAGAGAAAAGTAGAGAGAGTGTAGAGGAGACATATCTAATCAAAAGGATCAAGTACACACTAGGAAAGAGAAAATCTGAATTCTAGAAACATAGTGCTAACTGAAGGATCTTGGTGTTGAATCATTCTATCAAGTAATGGATAGAAAATATCCTAACAGAGTATTCCTAATAGGCTTGTGTAAATCTCTTAATGGAGTACTTCTTTTATTGCAAGTTTAATTTCTCTAACAAGGTACACTTTTAGCAGGGTGTTTAAATCCTTTAATAGTCTTTGTAAGACTTTAATAGGGAAGACCTTTTACAGAGTAGATCATAGTTTATGGTCAAATTTCTTGTAACCTTAATTGGCTACACTTTACAATTGCAATAGTAAAGATTTGTGAGTGTCATCCCCATCCTAGTTTTACCTTCTCATTGGAGGGTTTTTCGATAACAAACTTATTGTGTTATGTGTTATTTGTTTCATGCTATGGATGAACAATTGTAGCTAGCTATTTTAGTTTACATGAAAATTATGAGATGGATGTGTGGTGAATTTTTTATGGTTAAAGTTTTGAAGTATTGATTCACCCCCACCCCTGCCGCCCCTTGCTCTCAGAGTATACTTTCTCATTGTTATTATCAACAATTGGCAACAGATATTTTTTCTCTAGAAAGGAAAGATTTGCAGCTTTGAGGAAAGAACTTGAAGATGGAAGTCTACAAGTTGGGAAACAATAGTGAGAACCAAAAGATTGAAATCCATCTTGCCCTACACCAACTCAAGTAAGTAAGAGATGAACTATATTATTCATTGAAGAGAAGGAAAGAGATAGCTATTGAGAAAAATGACACTCATTACCAAGAGGAAGACACTATTTGACTATTAGAGAATGGGAAATCAAGTGATTTTGATGCAAAAATTGCAGATCTGATGGAAAGGAATGGTGCCTAAACTGAAGAGGTTAGAAATCTTAAGATAGAACAAGAAGTCCAATCAATAATGCTATGTGAGGTGATCAAATAGAAAAAAGAAAGCTAAGGAAGACAAAGTCTGATTGAAGATGACAAAAGAACACTGACCAATAGACTAGAAGAGAAGACATTAGAGGTAAATAGGATTTCTCACATGCAACTAGAAATAGTGAATCAAGTGATGATTGCCAATCATGAATTGAATGGAAAATATATTGAGATCACAACCTTGAAGTTACAAAATGAACAACTAAGGAATGAACCAAGAAAAGAAAAGGACTTTGCTAAAAGTTTCAACAAAACCTAGTGAAGCTATCAAATACTTTGAGAGACTGATGAGATCTCCTAGGTCTAACAATGATACTATTGGATTGGAATACACCAGTATTGAAGAAGAAGAATTATCTAAAAGTGGGGAACAAAGAAACTACAAAGGTAAGAACTAAAAACCCACTTATCATAATTGTGAAAAGTTAGATCATATAGAAAATGTTTGTAGGAGCAACAATGTAAATTAGAACCCTAAACAAAAATTCAAGGGTTACTATCATAAGTGCAACAAGTAAGGACATCAAGCACATGAATGCAGGACCAAGACCTTATGCATATAGAGATTTGAAGGATATTGCCATAATTGTTAGAAGTATGAACATAAAGCATATGAATGCAGATCTAATGCCAAGTGGAAATCAAACAAGTAGACAAAGGTACAACAAAATGGAAAATCCCATAATTGGTATTACAATACAAGTAGAGTTGTCACTTTGTCAAAAGTATGGACATGTTCCTGAGAATTGTATTAGAACACATTTCAGAGGCAACTGCAATAGATGGTTGAGTGAGACTACATGCTTTAGCTATTTGAAGACTGGTCATATTAGTAGAAACTATCCAACTAGATCACTAGTGCCAAGTAAAGGTAACAATGAAGGTAAAGAAAAGGTCAATTTTGAGAAGGTAAAAGTGTAAATGAACAAGACATGGAATAAGAGGGAAGAGTGTAGCACATCATGTTTTGATGAGGTCACTTCATCCAATGGATCAAGTGATCACATCACCTCTAACTAGGCAACCAAAAGGTATGTGTGGGATTGATATTTCAATGATATATTTTACATTAGTTCCAAGAATCTCAGTTCTAAAAAGATTATATATGCATGAATTAAGATGCAATGTATTGGTTAGAACCTAGAAAAATATATAGTTTTGTTAATTTTCATGTTGTTGTTGAGCATGAAAGATTTCATAGTTACTACCGAGCGTGAATGAAATTTTAGTTGGCTAAGTTTTCTATGTGAACCAAGCATAGTGGAAATCATGTGTAAGCTGAGTGAGTTGGAAACCCTATATTGATTGAGCTTATAGTTGTGTAAGCATTAAGCATTTATTACGAAATTTAAAGGGTTATATAGTCATTTCTTGACTCATTTGCATTCACCAGTGATCAAAGAGAGCATGGAGAGCATAATAGTGAATTGCAATAGGAGATTCTTGCATTTGCAAACTGACAACTCGACATATTCATTAAATTGGAAAGATATTTTACTAGTGACAAGTTTCATTGTTTGAATTTTTGTGAACCCTAAGTATCAAATATGGTAGCTAATTCTTTTGCAAGTGTTAGGAAGGAAGGAAAGGAAGTCTTTAATGTGAAATTAATTAGTAATGATGTAAGGCAACCACCTTTATAAGTAATACCTAAAATTTCATATAAAGGAGACTCGTCTAGTGTGCTACCAATGATACCATCAAAAGTCTTAATGATTCAAGGTGACATGTGTTGTTATACATACAAAGTTGGAAGTATAGGAGACATGGAGTCTTAAGGGAAGAGAATAAATTTGTAGAAATGAAAGGGTTAACCCATGCCATAGATTTTTCTAATGTATTAAAGGTTGAATAGATAAATATTGTGCTCAGTAGAATACATGATGACTTTTTATGGATGAAAAATGGACCAATTAAGATCACTAAAAGGATCATCAAACAAGTGAACAGGGTATCCTACCATAGACAAACCTAAGAGCATGTGAAGTGTTCAAAAGAGATAATTGAGAAGAACAAAAGTGCAATATGGAACAAGATAAGAATGTCTATAGATTCTATCTCAGACTTCCTAATTGCCTTTGTTGTGAGAGTGATAGCTCACAAGTTCTTTCAATCTATCAGACCAAATAGTGTGTCTTGCATGGAAGTAGATTTGGGATACAAAATAGTGAAGAAAGACCACACCTATGACATTGCCAAGTTACAACTTTAGCAACTATCTGAAAAATTGGAGGCCATAAGGAAAACCAAGAGTGCATCTTGCAAATTTGGCTCTTTGCTAGTTTGTATATTCTTGTATGTCTAGAATACATTTCCTACATTTAGAAAATTTTCTTGGAAGACCAATAGGTCTATTACAATTTAGATTGAAAAATTCATAGAGCAACTTGGAGATAGCTTTGAGTCAGTGATGACTAGTTATTTTGAGGATTTTAAGAAATCCATGAAATAGAGACTAAGGATTCCAATGTTGCTAGTGGAGAAACATTACAATTTTGTTTTCTTCTTAGTTGATGTTGGATATATATATGTGTAGTAAACTATTCGTAGGTTCAAATGGATTAGGCCCTTGGTATATGAGATCAATGTTGATGAGGCATCTACAGCTATCACAACTCTACTAATAGAAGAAATAGATAAAGTGCCACCTTATTTGGGAATAATGAGGAAGACAAGTCTAGGATTACAATTGACTTGAAGATAAATTCTATGGTAAGGAAGAAGAATAAACTTGTGAAGAAGCTAAAGGAAAGATTTGGAAAAGGGGGAGAAGAAAAAGAAGATGAAGATGAAGAAGAGGATGAAAAATTCTAAGCCCAATTGGCACTCACTCAAGGGTAAGGAGAAGATGAGGAAGTTCATGGAGAAGGTGCCAAGGAAGAAGAAGCTACCGAAGCACCCAAGCCTACTAAGAAGAAAAGAAAGGCTAAGGAGCCTAAAGTGGAGAAACCCAAGAAGAAGCTTGTGAAACTTTCACAATAGAATCCAACAGTACCTACTACTAGGTCTAGCACAAGGGCAACCAATAATCAAGTCAAGGTTGCTAAGAAACCTAAAGGGAAGAGGACCATTAATTTAGCTAAGTTGAGCCAGCCAACCAAGAAGACATATGTAAGGAGAAAATACATTCCAATGGTTGAGTTAGACGAGGAGAAGATAGAATCTGATGACATGAGTTAATTCAAGGTGGTAAGCTATAGTCCCTCTCTAACTTAAATAATTTGTGTGACAATATAAAGTCAAATTTAGATTTGTCTATTTTTGTACACATAGACTTTGATAAGCTAGGTGAGGTTAAACAAAATATTATTGAGGATGTCATATATGTGATGATGGCTACATTCAAATCAACTCCTATTGAGATTTCCTACTCACTACCTATGAGTCTATATGACTAAGTTGAGCAGAAATGGCAATATAATTTACAAATAGAGAGACAAATAAAGGAATCCACTCTAGCCCAAGTAATCCCAAAATTGGATAAGATGATGATTACCAAAGCTATGGAAAAGCACAAATCAAAATTTTCCCCCAAATATAGAGCTTTCCATATACTAAATAAGCAGATTAAGGATGTGGTAAACAAAAGCACATCTATTCAGAGATCTATTTATGTGTTACCTACTCTTTCAATAAAAGAGAAGAGTTGCAAGAACCTAAGAAAGGTGACAAAGAGACAATTGAAAAAGTGTAAGAGGTATCAATAGAGGATGGTAGTGTGGAAGGCACTGAGGAAGTAGCAACAGATGAGGCTATGGCTAAAGAGGAGCAACAAGATGAATAGAATGTACAAGATGTACAAATGTTGAATGATAGTCCTCCACATGTAGACCAAGTGAGTCAATAAGACTCAGTACAAATCAAGGATGTTCCTGACAATTTTTCTTAGAATATCAATCCTTTGATTGATGATGATTTGAAGAAGATATTGAAGGGTTCCACCATGACAACACAATTATGCACAAATCATGTATTGGTGATCATAGATGAAATTGAAAAGGAAAAAATGATAGCAGTAGGGGAGAAACAAATTAACACACTATCAGTGTACCACCCATGACATAAGTGTCAAAAAGGGGGATAATGATTATAAGGGGAGTAAGTATGTAGAAATAGGGTATAGTAAATCTACTTATCAGGAGTATCTGATTCAGATATAGAAAGGAAACATTTACTCAAGGGGAGTAATGAAGAAATGAGGTATGACTTTTAGTCATCCATTTTGCAAAATTTTGAAGCTTTGAAATTTTGTATGAGAACTGAGTCACAGATATATATTGTCTAAGTTATGCTCATAATACAGATTGTTTATGCATGACAATATGTTTTTTCCACTCATGTCAAAGGGGGAGATTGTTAATATGATATTGGTTTTGACAAGGTAGTGATAAAACACTTAGTCATTATTTAGTAGAATTACATTGCAAGTTGAGTGATCAGAGCAAGTTGAGTAATCAGTGTGAGTCAAGCAATCAAAGCATGTCATGCATAAGTGCCAGACAATTTATGTCGAGTAATATATATAGTTAGTGCCAAGCACTAGTATATGTCAAGAAAATAGTTAGTGTCAAGTCACTCATGAGCTAAGTAAATAGAGCATACTGAGTCATTCAAAAGATAAGTTACATCAATTAAGATATAGTGGATGCTGAGCATTAGAGACTTCAAGAGATGAGTGAACAATTTTGGACATAGTTGTTTGTAATGGCAGAAACTTCTATGTAAACCATTTTTGAGTTGACTGAACAATTGGTTTACGATACTAGAAGGTGTATACAAATGTATATTATGAATCCCTATTCAATACATGCAACCAATCAAATTTAGGGATATTCTAAGCGCCAAAATGGACCAACCACGACCGTTGATTCTAACCTAACCCTAGCCAACTTGTGTTTATTTAAGGAGACAAACCCTAGATAGTTTATATTGTGTGAAGAAAGAGAAGGAAATATAAGAGAGATGAATGCTAAGTGCAGAGAGAATTCATGGTGGCTATGGAGGTTTTAATAATGTTATGAATTGAAGAATCAATCAGAGGAGAATAGAGAAAAGTGGAGAGATGACAGAGGAGACATATCTAATCAGAAGGATCAAGTATACACCAGGAAAGAGAAGATTTGACATCTAGCAAAAAATTGCTAACTAAAGGATCATGGTGTTGAATCATTCTAACAAGTGATGTAAAGAAAATCTCCTAATAAAGTAGTCCTAATAGGCTTGTGTAAATCTCTTAACTGAGTACTTTTTTATTGCAAGTTTAAGTCCTCTAATAAGGCACACTTTAAGCAAGATGTTTAAATCCTTTAATAGGGTGAGACTTGTGGGAGTTGAGAATCTGACTCCGATAATGCGCCAAGATCACCTGCAGTGTAAATAACTTGCTGAAGAGAAACCTAGGGAGCAAAGAGCTTGAAGCAAAAAAACCACACAAGAGTGTTTCACAATAGGAAATTAGAATTTCTATGTGAAAAATGGAATGAATTTACAATGAGTGAGAGACCGCTTATAAAGGCCTCATGGAAGCTTGTAGAACAAGCTAGAAGGAGGTAGAAGATAAGGATGACAACTCAGCACATATCCACAAAAAAGGTGGAACATGCTAGAAGGGAACAAACTCCCGTGTTGTCAACAACTAACCTCAACATGCATTAAATACAAAGTATTAAATAAATGCATGACCCTAAGTAAGCTTAAGTAAATAGAATAAATAATTAACAATTAATTAATTATTTACTCTAACACCCCCCCTTAAGTGCAACTTAGGGGAATGCCTTAAGCTCACAAAATAAAGCAAAAAATGCAAAATGGGTCCCAACAACTAGGCCATTTTAGGTACCCAAGTACAATGCAACTAAATGCAACCTCTATAAAATGGAGAAAGAGGGAAAACCCTATGGGAAAAACCCTCCTCCAAAAAGAGGTAAAAATAACATGCTAAAAAAAAAAAAAAACATGAAGTGAAGGAAGGAAGGCCTCAACCAATCCCCCCAAGGAAAACTTCCGTAACCCCAAGCATTGACCGTAGCTGAAGAAAGCATGGTGATGCAAAAGGCTTAGTGAAGATTTCAGCAACCTGACCAGCAGTAGGAATGTACTCCAATGCAATAACACCATCCTGAATCAACTGACGGATGAAATGCATATGCAACTCAATGTGCTTGGTACGTTGATGTTCCACCGAGTTGCAAGAAATGTGGATGGCACTCTAATTATCGCACCACAAAAGAGTAGGGCGATCAGGAGGAAATCCAAACTCAATCATCAACTGACGAAGCCATAAAGACTCCTGACTAGCAAGAACTATGGCCCTGTACTCATCTTCTATAGATGAAAGTGCTCAAGCATGTTGCTTCTTGCACGAACATGTGATGGGACCGGAGCCAAGGCAAAACACAAAGCCAGAAGTAGACTTCTGATCATCAACATCACCAGCCCAATCTGAGTCAGTGTAGCCAACAATGTGTGGAGTCCCTGTAGTGTAGTGAATGCCATACATAAGGGTGCTCTGAATGTAGCACAGAATATGCCTGGCAGCTTGCCAATGACTCTCATGAGGGTCCTAAGAAAACTGAGAGACTAGGCCAACCGCAAAAGATAGATTAGGGCGAGTGTGTGTCAAGTACAAGAGGCTGCCAACCAACTGCCAA
The DNA here is from genome assembly GCA_028749045.1 of Cupressus sempervirens. NCBI lineage: Eukaryota > Viridiplantae > Streptophyta > Pinopsida > Cupressales > Cupressaceae > Cupressus > Cupressus sempervirens. The sequence continues at coordinate 537,599,452 of CM053785.1, forward strand.
TACAAAGTAGCATCCACTATAGGTGAAGAGCAGGAGGTAGACAAAGTGACACCCGACTAAAATGGTGTAGGAGCAGCCTTACAATCAAGCATGTGAAAGCTTCGAAGCATGTCAAGAGCATACTTCTGCTGATACACAAAAATGCTAGTAGGAGACTGATGAATCTGAAGACCAAGAAAGTAGTGCAGCAAACCAAGATCAGTCATCTCAAACTGGTCCATCAGTGCATGCTTAACATCTTGGAGCATGGATGACGAACTACCTATAAGGATAAGATCATCAACATACAAAACAAGAATCAAAATCTCATCACCAAGATGCTGAATGTACACTGTGGGATCGGAATGGCAGCATGTGAAGCCTGTAGACAGTAGAAATGAGTCCATCTTCTCATACCAAGCCCTAGGGGCTTGTTTGAGACCATACAATGAACGTTGAAGCCTGCAAACCAAGGTGGGATCCTGCACAAAACTTGGAGGCTGCTCCATATAAATCTCCTCTGTGATATCACCATGTAGGAAGGCACTCTTCACATCCATCTGATAAACTAACCATCCCTGTAAAGCTACAAGGGATAAGACAAGGCGAATAGAATTCATCTTGGCGATAGGGGAAAATGTCTCCGAGTAATCAACACCCTCAACTTGCGAAAAACCCTTCGCAACAAGATGAGCCTTATACTTATCAATGGAACCATCATCAGTGTACTTAGTGCGATAAATCCACTTACAACACACTAGCTTTCTCCCCTTGGGAAGAGAACAAAGATCCCATGTGTGGTTCTTCATCAAAGAAGAATATTCCTCCTCTATTGCACCGTCCCATTCTAAATGTCTTGTCACCTCTGCAAAAGTCTGAGGATTAGTACTAACAGCATGACTGAGTAGACTAGAGCCTACAGTGTGAGAATGAGTGCGACAGGATGTGGATGGGTCACCAGCTAGAGATCCTGCAGCATCAACAGTAGCTCAAGCCCATTTTGGCATCTGGGGAGGATCCTTTGGTGGAGGGATATCGTGATCACCATGATCATCATCCTCATCATCTGTGAAACAAGGTGGAGATGAAGAGGGAGTAGTGGGAGTTGGAGGAGGCACTGGAGGTGAGGAATGAACTGCAAGAGGGCTCTCATCAAACTGGACATACCGTCAAAATAGGACCTCTCTAGAATCAGGATCAAATAACCTGTAAGCCTTAACATCCTCATAGTAGCCAACAAAAATCAAGGGTTGGCTCTTCGGTTGCATTGCTTTCCTCTGAGTAGTAGGTAAAAATGCATATGCTGTACTTCCAAAAACTCTGAATGATGACACATTAGGCTTGACACGGGACCAAGCCTCCTCAGGATTCATATGTCGAAGTGCTTTGTGAGGCATTTGATTCTGAATGTAGTTGGCACAATTGACTGCCTCTGCCCAAAAACATGAATCCATGGACCTAGACTGAATAATACAATTTTCCATCTCCCGAAGGGTTCTGTTCTTCCTCTTGGCCACACCATTCTGCTGAGGAGTGTAGGGCACTGAAAGCTGATGCTGAAGACCATGCTCAGAACAGAAATCTCTGAAAGCCTGGTTCACATACTCCCCCCCATTATCCGTGTGTATGCACCGAATAGAAAGTTCAGACTGCTTCTCTACAAATGCCTTAAAAAGTCAAAATGAGTCGAAGTCATCAGACTTGTACTTAAGAAAGTACACCCATGTGTGTCTGGAGAAGTCATAAATGAATGTAAGCATGTATCTAGCACTTGAAAAAGAAGGAGTAGGAAATGACATAAGGTCACTATGAATCAGCTCCAAAGGTGCTAAATCACGAGTGGCTCATTCATGTGGAAAGGAATCCCTATGTTGCTTGCCAAGTGCACATCCCTGACAAACACCATGTGGATAGGAAATTTGGGGAAGCCCAAGAATAAATGCCTGTGTGCTCATCTATTGTAGATATCTGTAATTGACATGCCCAAAATGTTCATGCCAAAGTCTGCTTACTAAATCTACATGTGCAACTAAACATGAACCTGTGTCATCAGAAGACTCAAATCCATCAAATCTATAGAGGCGTGATGCAGAGTCAACACTCCCAATGGTGACAATCATCTCTGAATCATGCAAGTCCCGAATAACCACATCAAGTGGTGAGAACTCGACTATCTTCCCAGAGCCAGAGTGGCAAATTTAATAGATAGACAGAAGGTTCATCAAAATATCAGGAACACAAAGTACATCCTATAGAGAACCCCCGGCCAAAGCAATAGTGCCAGAACCCAAAACTGAAAGTTGTGAAGAGTTCCCAATAGCAATCTGTGTGGTGGCACAAGGAGCAAGTGAAGTAAGCATCTTAGGAGTGTTTGTTAAGTGGTGAGAAGCCCCAGAATCAAGAATCCATAAAGGCACTAAAGGCGTAGCTCGTGCGGAAAGAGCATGACCTTTCCCTGTAGATGGAGATGAAGACTGAGGAGCAGAAATGTTATGCTCCTTCATGGCTTCCTCTAAAGCCTCTAATCATTTCCAACACCTAGAAATTGAATGTCCATCTTTCCCACAAAAGCTGTAGGTCTCACTAGATTTCTTCTTGGTCTTGGAGGTAGACTCACCCGACTTTGAAGAATCTTTACCCTTGGGAGGGTTTGCTGGAGGATTAGCTGGAGGATCAGATTTGGATGTGTCTTTCTTTGATTTTCCTTTCTTCTTGGATTTCCCCTTAGAATTTTGAGTAACAAAGGCTTGGCTGGAAGAGCCAGAGACATCCACCTGCTAGATCTTTGCCTGTTCCCTAGTCAACCTGTCACAGAATGTCTCAAATGTAGGCATCCTATGTCAGTCTCCAAGGGCATCCATGGTGGAGTAGAAAGTAGAAGAAAAGACCTGATATTGCCCCTTCAGCTTTGAGAGTATCAAAAATATGTACTCATTATCCATTTTGTTCTTCCCACATCCCTGTAAAACTACACGTAGGGATTTGAACTTCATCAGAAAGTCTTCAATGGTGGGAAAGTTGCTTGGTGACAAAGAAGTCAATTCTGCATCTAACTGAAGTGCTCAGAAATCATTCACCTGTCTAAAAAAAGTCTGAAATCTCTACCAATAAGCCCGTGGAGTAGTCAAACCATCCAAGTGAAATAACAGACTGTATGAAATGTTAAGTGCAATCAGCCCCATGGCTTCATCCATCTTGTTCTTGTGCTGTAGAACCTCATAAGGTCATGTGAGATTAGGCTAATTCTCATCTAGATAAGACCATAGACCTCTTGACATTAGAAGCCTAGTCATTTGTGCTTTCCAGGTGTGGTAGTTGTGTGGTGTGAGACGAGATATAGATGGATCTGCCATTGAGAGAAAGAAGAAGACGAAAGTAGAAGGGTCTTAACTGAAGTAAATGACAGAAAAGAAAGACACCCCCCCCCACAAACGTACAAGAATATCTCCCAAATACCACAAAAACAAATAAGGAAAGCAAAAAATTTGAAAAGAACCTGGATTTGTTGATGCAAAATAGGAGGAAACAGAAGCCTCTAATTTGATGCCAAAAATGGAAGCTCAAACGAACTTAAAATCTGACAAAACTAGCACCAATGTCTTCGTCTCTGAGTCAGCTTTTCGACACTTCTTTTGGATCGAAAAAACACCTCTATATGCTCAAGTTATAGCCAAAAAACCGACTGCTACTCCAAAAAAAGCACCTTACTGGAAAATTACAGACACAGGCTTAAATTTGACGGCCATATGCCTGTCATGAGACTGTTGTCAGAAAAAAATTGGTCACCAGAAAAGTGATGTCAGGTCGCCAAAAAGTGACATCAGTACATCGAATTGTGACATCAGCAGGGTGTCCACGTGTCGGATGAGGAAACTGTCATGCGGGCTGATGATGGGGTGCTAACTGTGTAGAGTGGAGTACATGTCTCACAATTCGATAGGAGCCACGCGTCGCTAATTGTGCAATGGAGAAATGAGAGGCACGCCGGTTAAATATGCCGACTGAGCGAAGGACGGAGGTGTCGCCACCTGAGACAAAGGAGGCACCACTGGAGTTGGCCGAGCTGGGAAAGGCGGGGCACAGGCTGCGCACGGGTGGCCCTGCAATGGCCTGTTGGCTGAGCGTCGGTGGCGTGGCGGTGGCCCCGCGGTGGCGCGGTGGTGGCAGGCCCTGTTTTATATATTTTTTTAATTTTTCAAGCCCAAAATTGTCTGTACATCCATATGGAACCTCCTGCTAGCAAAAAAAATTTTGCCTCCCGGAGCTCTGTCTCCAAATTCGCCAAGTTTTAGATGAATCCTGACTGCAAACAACATTCTAGATCCAATGGTGATGTCTGTTTGGCCCCAATGTGCTTCAAAAAATTGCACAAACAAACTAGGGTTTGTGACTTCAAATCACGGTTTCAAAAATCCTTCGAACAAGAAGCAGCAGGGAGGCTCTGATACCATGTAGGAGTTGAGAATCTGACTTCGATAATGCGCCAAGATCACCTACAATGCAAATAACTTGCTGAAGAGAAACCTAGGGAGCAAAGAGCTTGAAGCAAAAAAACCACACAAGAGTGTTTCACAATAGGAAATTAGAATTGCTATGTGAAAAATGGAATGAATTTACAATGAGTGAGAGACCGCTTATAAAGGCCTCATGGAAGCTTGTAGAACAAGCTAGAAGGAGGTAGAAGATAAGGATGACAACTCAGCACATATCCACAAAAAAGGTGGAACATGCTAGAAGGGAACAAACTCCCGTGTTGTCAACAACTAACATCAACATGCATTAAATACAAAGTATTAAATAAATGCATGACCCTAAGTAAGCTTAAGTAAATAGAATAAATAATTAAGAATTAATTAATTCTTTACTCTAACAAGACTTAACAGTCTTCATAAGTCTTTAACAAGGAAGACCTTTCACAAGGTAGATCATATTTTATGGTCAAATTTCTTGTAACCTTAACTGGCTACACTTTACAGTTGCAACAATAAAGATTTGTGGGTGTCATCCCTACTCCAATTTTACCTTCTCATTGGAGGGTTTTTGGGTAACAAACTTATCAGGTGATGTGTTATTTGTTTCATGCTATAGATGAGCATGTATAGCTAGCTATTTCAGTTTACATTCAAATTATGAGATGGATGTGTGGTGAATGTTTTATGGTTAAAGTTTTGAAGTACTAATTCAGCCCCCCCACCTCCACTTCTCAAAATTTACTTTCCCATTGTTATTTCTAACAAAGACACCCTTTGAACCAACCCAAAACTCGAAGCAAGGCTTATGTCATAAACCACCTGTTGACAACACTGAAAATATTTTGTCACCTTCTAACATGAATGCTTGTGTTTATAAAAGAATTTAAGAATATTGAGGAGTCCTATTTAGATACTTTTTAGCATTCATTTTGCATGAGGTCAATGGCAGGAATCCATAGTTTAATTCCTCTCTTGAAAAGCAAATCTTTTTAAAGATCCACTCCAAGGTTCAGTGTTTGTCTTGCGATGTACCAAAATCTGCTCAGTAGAAGATAAATGTGATTGTTCACGAGGCCTTTGCTGGTTCTAAAAAATATTTTATCTTGGAATTGAAGTAAAATCTTTTTGTTGTCTCAAAATATCACACCAAAAGAATAATATTTTTGTATTTTCTATTTTTTTCAATGAATGCAACTCTAACAATGCAGCTACTATGAGGTCCTACTCTAACAATGGGTTAGCAAAGCAAATAACTTGAAATTGAAATTCCTAAACGGACATAAGCCATAGAACACAACACGTTGCAAGTTAAACCTTCGAAGAAATTGGTAGGAAACCAATGAAAATAGGAGCAGTGCTTCCTAAAATCCACTGATGCAATCGTCGGTGAGAATCTTTAACAAATTGAATGATATTTCACTCTTCATCAAATTGCAAGGCCACAGAAAGTGTGCTCATGTGAGACAAAAGGCTATGTAGACACAATAAGGTGATCTCTTCTCAAGCTCATTATGTCAACAAAATTCATATATCTGTAGCAAACACCAAAACTAAAAGATTGCACAACCAGAAACAAAACAATAAACCTTTGGCTCAATCACAATCTCATGAATAAAATCTACAAAACAATGACACATTCAAGCAAGAATAACTACACTTCAAAAGCTAGCACCAAAAGCATAATTTTATTGCATAATAATGGTGGCCCTTCTTACATTTTACAATGGGTTATTTATAAGAAATCATCTCCTCAATTTGTGTTGAGAGTGAGAGATATCTTGATGCAATAAAATGCTTTTAAAACATTTAAACAAACTAAATATATACAAATTGACAATCTAACTGGTGCTTAGAGGAACTCCATCCATATTTTATTCATTAATTCGATGCATGAGTCCTTTACATGTTAGAAATAAAGAAAGCATGAGAGAGAGAGTAGGAGGAAGCCAACAGTCAAGGTGGAAGTGCATGGAGTCACCAAAAATAGAAGTTGCCCCTTCACTAGACATGTGTCGGAGTTAACTTGTCATCAGAATGCACTCTTGATGCATGGAGAGTGCTATTTTTGGAACTAGCAGTCAACTATCAGTGCACCTCTGAACTGTGGAGCTGTGGACCTGCGTACCTATGGAGCTCAAAAATGTGGAGCTGCAGACCTGTGTACCTCGATAGCTCAAATCACCAAAAAAAATCAAAGTTGTTAATTTTGAAAATGATTTCTAGGTTTTGCTCAAATGGGGTTTTAGATCATTTTTTGTATACATTCTTTGCCCTTTTTTGATGATTTACACCCTCTTTATAGCCAATCACTTTCATAAACTTGAACTCTTTCTGCTTCTTTGATCTAAAATCCTAAGGCACCTGCATTGAATCTCATTATTAATAGCTGCATAAGATGAGGAGCCTATTTCGCTTCATGTGTCCAACCTCTGTATCTTCAACCTCTATCTTCTCTACAACCACCCTATCCTTCTCGGCAAGAAACCAAGTGATCTAAATGATCAAATGTTGGAAACTTTTTCATATTTTTTCGCAAATTTTTCTAGGCATTTTTAAATGGCTTTTTCAAAGGTCTTCTGCTCAAAATTTCAAGTTGAAACTTTCATCAGTCCCTAAAATTGGGCAACCAAAGGCTCAGTATTTTAGGGACTGAAATTAGATCTTCAGTTCTTCTTTCCAACGGTATAAATGGTTATGAATTCCAAGCTCCGAGTCAAAAGCTATGACCCTGGCAAGTTAAGGATACCTTTTCTACCTATACAAATAAGCAAATATTAGTCTATAGAGTTGAAAATGCTTAATTAAGAAAAACACCTCTGAAATACAAATTTCAAACCTTTTATTTTATTTATTTGGGCGCGCACACTAGGGGGCACGCGCAGTGCCTTTCATGAGGGGCATGAGCACGACACGCCTCCACGAGGGGTGCGCACGACGCGCAGTGCCTCCATGGAGGGCGCTCGCGGGGCACGCCTCCATGATGGGCACACGCGTAGCACCTCTATGGAGGGTGTGTGCGTGGCGTGCCTCCATGAGGGGCGTGCGTGTGGCACGCCTCTATTGGTGGTGTGCGGCACCTCCATGGAGGGTGTACGTACAATGTGCCTCCATGAGGGGCGCGCATGTGGCGTGCCTCCATTGGTGGCGCGTGGTGCCTCCATGGAGGGCGCGCGCGCAGCGCGCCTCCATTGGCGGTGCGAAGCAAAAAAAAAATTATTTAATTTTTTTTATTTTTTATTTATTTTTTTATTTTTTTAAAATTTTATTAATATTATTATTATTTTTTTTTTTAAATGTTTTGATTTTTCAAAAAAAAATTGGTTTTTTTTTACTCTAAAATTCTAACTTCTAACCAAATTTTCTTCTCCCGACTCCCGAACTATGAGTCCAGGAGTCGAAAAAAGTAGGGGGTCCCCATTCCTAGTAAGGAATGGGATGTGTGTTGTGAACACCACAACAGATACTAACTCCAATAAATATGAATTTGAATCCACTCAAACTACCAGTAAACCCCATCTAAATAAAGTTTTTTCCTTTCTATATTTTCAAGAGGAGAAAACAAATAATAAGGCTTGGATTGAAGATTTTTGGAATAGATTTGAGTCCTCATTTTCATCTTATCTTAAAAACCTTGAGTCATATTTTTAAACCTACATCAATAACATAATTTAACTCCCAATATCATCCTTCCAAACTAAAGATAGCATAACATTGGTCCATCCTAAACTAATCAATTGGGATCAACAAAATCCACCAATTGTGTGTATCTTTAATAATGATGATGTAATTGTCCATTTCTTGGGACTATGACAAACAATACCAATAGGAGATCATCAAGGAGGGTTCAAAATTGAATTTAGAATAAAAATATAATTTGAAGAGTTATATCAATCCTCTAGTTGCAAAATAGAAAAAGAAACATAAGGTTCTTGGGTGAAAATCAAAATGCCCTCTCTAACCATGAAAAAAAGGATGTATTTGAAGGCGAAAACCTCCCTAGGGAATCTATAGATGAAGTGATTTATATAATCCTCATTACTAAAGAGAAACCCCTATTGTTGGTAGATAAGACTCCTAATAAACATAGGTATTGAGGAAACTAATAGGTTAAAACACTTGGAAGAGTCATTAACAAAAGAAGAAAGGCCATGATTCATTCAATTTTTTAGAGATAGGAAGTTCAACTTCACGTGGTCCTAATTTGACATGCCTAGATTATATCCTGATTTAGTATTGCACGACTTATGACTCAAGGAAAAAACCCTACAAGCAAAAACCCAGAAAGATGCATCATAAAATTGCATCATTAGTAAAGGAATAGCTCAAAAAGTTATTAGGTGTAGGTTTTATCAAACTGGTAGATTATGTAGAATTTATATCCAACTTGGTATCCATGTCAAAATAAAATGGAGATATAATAATATGCATGAATTTCAAGGACTTATATTTGGCTTTTCTAAAGGATGACTTCCCCTACCAAAAATTGAAATGATTATTGTCCTAACATCTGGATGCATTATGTTGTCCCTCATAGATGGATTCTCCATGCATAACTAGATAGATATTATACTAGAGGTCCAAAATATAAAAAAATTACATCCGTGTGGCATGCTTAGCATTGGTGTGTCATGTCATTCCACCTAAAGAATGATGGTGATACTTATCAAAGAGCAATGAAAACCATATTCCATGACATGGTGCACATTACCATGGAGGATTATGTTGAATACATATTGTCCAAATTATTAGAAATAAATGTGTACCATGATTTATTAGCACCAATATTTGATAGTATCAAAGAGTACAAGGTCAGATTAAATCCAAAGAAATGTGTCTTTAATGTAACCTCAAGAATTCATATTCTTACGCTATGGAATAGAAATAGATCCATAAAAAGTCTAGGCCATCATTAATATGCCTCAACCAAAAAATTGAAAACTCTAAGAAGTTTATAGGGAAGACTACAATTGGTAAAAAGATTTATATCACAACTAGAAGATAAGCATCACCCCTTCCACTAATTGCTTCATAAAGGTGTGAAATTTAAATGAGCCAAAGGATGTCTAGATATCTTCTAGATACTAAAATATTATCCACTCTCAACATGAGTCTTAATGAAACCCATCCTTGATCGACCATTATTAGTGTACATATCAACTACAAAGTATTCATTAGGGCATTATTAGTATGCAATGGTGTTTAAGGCATGGAACAAGCAATTTATTGCATTAATAAAGAAGTAGTGACTTATAAACTAAACTATATTGCTATTGAAAAGAATAATTGGCTATAAAAAATTTATTGAAGAAACTCTGACAGCACGTCTCAAATCATAAGATACATCTGATTACCAAAATTGACCCACTAAAATATCTTCAAAGAAAATCAACAGTAATAAGGAACCTAGACAAATGGGTTGCAATCTTAAGTGATTTTGATATATACTATGTAGAAAAAAAGATCATAAAAGGACAAGTTATTGAAAATCAATTGGTAGATCTAATACCTACCCCTAGTTGACTTTTCATATTATATTGCAAACTCTTTTAGGCTTGCTTTATGTTTATGCTTGATGATTAGTGACATTGTTTTCTAGATTGTTGGATATTGTTTCATATTTAGTTGATATATATATTTTTTGAGTTAGTTATTTCAGTTTATTCATGATTGTTTCGATGATGATATATATGTTCATTTAGGTGACTTTCAGTTATTTAATGATGTTATTTAGATGAATGATTTTTATGTAGTTTCTATAGATACTTACCCCATACTTGCATGTGTATGGTGTGCATGTATGTTTTCTTTATGTTTGACATTTCTGATGTGGTTGAGGAAGGGAGTTGTAGTCACTTGCTAGTCAGGATCTACACAATGTACCACTTTCTATCATTGCATGTTTAGTTTAGAATATTGTGTTTGTACATGCATGGATTTTATGCAGATTGCAGGTACCAGGTATTGACTTCCTTGAATTGCTAGGATGATCATACCTTATTGCAATATTTCAATGGTATAAGTGGAGAGATAACTCTTGAGTCCAAATCCTAACCTAAGTCAATTATCCTAGAAAATATGACAAGTATATGAGTTAGTTTCACCTTTCCGAATTAGTCAAGTGACGTGAATTCTTGATTATGACCCTAGTGTTTGATTTAGTTTTATGTTTTGTATGATGAGTTGTCAGATTTGGTTATATGGGTCTATTGTGATTTTCTTTTATAATTAAATCAAGTTAAAGGATAATTTAATTATTTAATTTAATGGAAGACTTATAAATAAATTTGATATTTAATTATATTTAATTAATTGAGAAATTAATTAAATAGAAGAATTAAATTTAAAATATTATATTAAAGTTCTATTTTTGATGTATTTATATTTATTTAATTTAATAATTATTATTTAGGAGTTTTTTTAATAATAAACTCTAAATAACAATATTAGTTGAATTTAAAGTTATATTATTAAAATGTCTTGTAATTAACTTGAGAGAGAGAACATAAAATTTATAAAGTTTATTTTTATTAAATTGCATTAAGCATATTCAAGAAATTTAAAGATAAATTTATAGTTATAATTATTGCGTAGTTATATTTATTTAATTTAATGATAATTATTTAGGAGTTTTATTTTAAATAATAAACTCTAAATAATATTATTAGTTGAATTAATAAATATATTATTAAAATGTCTTGTGAATTTATTAAATAAAAGAATTCATTTAAAGATAAAGTTATAGTCTAATTTTGTGTGTGATAATATTTATTTAATTTAATACTAATATAGTTAGGAGTTCATTTTTAAATAAATGCTAAATATTATTATTACTTAAGTTAATAAATATTATATTAAAAATGCTTCAGAAATTAATAAGAGAGAGTAAGCAATTATTTAATAAATTTAATTTTAATTGAATTGCATAAAGCATATGCATGAAATTAAAATATAATAAATTAAATAAAGACAGAAAGAAATTATTAAATATCTAAAAGTTGTGCATGAAAAGGTAAAAGGTAATAAAGTAATAACATCAATGAGTTCCTCTCATGATTGCACAATCAGAACCCCAAATTTAGGGGAAAACTCTTTATAAGAGATCATGTGATTGCACAACCAAAGTCCCAAATTAAGGGAGAACTCTTTATCAGACTTCTAGAGCTCATTTTGCAATTACACTGGTTTTGGAGGAGCAATTTGGAAAAAGGAGGTTTTCAACAAGAAAGGGAAATTCTTGCATGCTTCGTGTGTTGTCGAATTAGCATCAGATTCAAGTAGAATCTTGTGGTTAATTTGTGCAATAGATTTACATTCTTCAATTTTCATGTCTTCTTTGGTTAAATCTATTTTAAGAACTTTTAGAATTGTTTGAAACCCTTGTGATTGAAATTTATTATTTTATATTCTTGATTCTGTCTGTGAATGAATTAATGAAATTGAAACCTTGTCATATATTGTAATTGTTCTTCGTTCAATTATCCGTATATGAGAAATAGAGATTTGAAACCCTCATGTTAAAATTTAATGTTCTCTACTCTTGAATACATCTAAGAAAGAGTTAAATTCAAAACCCTTGTTTGATTATTTCGGTATTTTGTAATTAGATGTTGAAATCGGGATTTGGGTTTTCAAAAGAAAATGAATTACTTTTAGTAACTTTCCATTTTTGGAAAGTTTCCATTTTTTAGTACATTTCCATTTTGGAAAGTTTCCATTTTTAGGAAGTTTTCATTTTTGGAAATTTTCCATTTTTAGTAAGTTTATGTTTTCAGTAAGTTTCCATTTTTGGAAATTTTCTATTTTTGGAATGTTTCTATTTTTAGTAGGTTTTGATTTCGAGAAAGTTTCTATTTTTAGTAGGTTTATATTTTAGGAAAGTTTCTATATTTAGTAGGTTTCTATTTCTAGAAAGTTTCTATTTTTAGTAGGTTTTTATTTCAAGAAAGTTTCTAGTTTTAGCAGGTATCTATTTTGAGAAAGTTTCTATTTTTATCAGGTTTCCATTTTGAAAAAGTCTCTATTTTTAGCAGGTTTCCTTTTTGGGAAAGAATTTCTCCAAAGTTTAATAAATTTACAATTATTATGGTAATAATTGATAATTATTATTATTAATAATTTAAATAATAATTATTACTATTAATTTAAATAATAATTATTATTATTAATTTAATAAGTATTATTAAAATTTGAAATTTAATTATTTGAAAGGTTGATTTATTACTTTATTATTTAAATATAATTCTAAAGTAAATTAAAAATCAAAGAAATTAATTAGGAGAATTAATGTTTTCTTTTATAAACTTGGATGTGTTTATATGGTTCGATTATACGAAAATGATTTGTAATACTAGGGAAATTTTATTATTTGAAAACCTTAGTAATTATAATACTTTGAAAAAATGAAAACTAAAACCCTAGTTTTGAACATCGAATCTTGTGTTTGTTTGATAATGGATTAAACTATGAAACAATATTTAAACAACTTTATATGATTTATTAAATCATCTAGAATTTTAGTGAACTCAGAAACCTTAGTAAATCTAATAACTAGAGAAATGGAAACTGAAACCCTATTTGAGATCGCAAACTTTATGAACTGTAATATTTGAAAAATGGAAATGAAAACTTGAAAACCTTTAATAAAAATTAAACTGTTGTGTTTTCTAAACCTAATACTTTTGTGAAAGTTACTTTTGTATGTACTCTTTGTGATGTGGGATTTTATTGTTGGGTGTCGGGTTGACTTAGCTTTGACCAAATCAGAATGTTTACCAAAGGCTTGGGAGTTCTATTTTGTGATGTCATGATGATATTTTGATCATGGTCTTTCTATACTCAACCACGGTAATGTGTCTTGTATGCTCTATGAGGTGTTTGATCTATTGATCATTATTGCTTTCTAGTGTTCTTGTGTGAAACTGTGGTGAATGGTGTGACATATCTAATATAACCTTTGATTCTTTGATCAGTTGTATTTAGATTTATTTCCAGTCACTTGTATAGGACTGAGGTGTTGGTATGATTTGTTCTTGGTAATGTCATGTTATAACGTGGATTGGTTTATGTGTGCTTTCCTGGATCAGTCCTATTAGGATGATCATTTTAGTGATGCTTATATTTTGATCAGTGATATTTCAATGCTTTTCAGTTGCTTGTTTAAGAACTGATGTATGGTATGTGGTCTTTTCAAATCTTTTTGATTTTACTGAGCTTAGGGTAGTTTATCTATATGTCATGTTAGGAAGTGGCTTGCAATGGAGGCTGAGACCCTAAAGATGCTGACAAGTAACCCATTGTAGGTTATTTAATAAGTGATAACATTTCATTAAATCGATTTAAAATGAATTAATAAGATTCATTATTTTCCTCGCCAATGCCTCGAGTGCTATTACAGGCTAGGATGGGAGTAGAGAGGATGTTTGGTTGTGACCATGCTTTGTTAGAATGCCTTGTTAGTACAAAAGGATACTAGTGCCACATAGAATCACTAGGTGGCCAAAGGATTAAAAGACTAGCTAGGTAACCCTAGAGTTGGTTCATGTGACAATACTTGCCCACATGCATAGTAGATTTCCTACATGTCTATGTTGCCTCTAGGTTTATTTGATACTTGTGTCTTGGTACCTTTGAGTTAGATTGCTTTCAAGTGATTCCTTCAACCTAGATGTTGGTTTTTGACTTTTGAGTTAGTTATCCACTTGGGACTTGAGACTATCTCCTCAGCATGGTGGGAGTGGACCTTTTTGGGTTCCATAAGATTGAGTGGTGGTGCTTTTTCTTATACCATTGAGATCCAACAATTGGATGTTGTTGCTAGATGTATTTGTGAAAATTTTTCTTTCTATATATTCTTGTATTTCTACGATGGATGGTTATACCTAGTGTGTTGTATTTGATTTCATAGATCTTACAAGATGATGTTATCTATTTCATAATGTATATTATTTCAACCTTTCATACCTTGTGATCTGTATAGTGGATGATTATGGATTATATTTATTGCCAAGTGGCATCTTATGTAACTGTATTATTTGAATGGATTCATATTTGTATATTATTATTTGATGTGGATTTATTATATATTGGATTTAGTGTTAATTAAAACTAAACATGTGATTCAATGTCACGGGACCCTTAAGAGTTGTAACATGTTTATGTGTTGTTGATGTATGAGTGTATGTTAATGCTTCCACTATTCTCTAAATATTATTGTATCTTTATCTTTAAAAAAAATGTTTGGAAAACTTAGTAAAACTATAGGTTAATTCTTTTGGATCCCTTGGTGGGGCATTATAGTAGATGCATCTCTACCTTCTAATCATATGATGCTAATAGAATTTCTAGATGAAGGGATATTGGACATAGAAGAATAAAAATAATGGAAGCTTTACTTTATTGACTTTCATACATGAAAAGGATTAGGTGCATGTATTTTATTCATCACATCAGAAGGTGGCTCCATCCCTAGATCCTTCTAACTACATTTTGAGTGCACCAACAATATCACAAAATATGAAGCACTCATCATTGGTCTAGAAATAACAAGCTAGTGGTAGATCAAACATCTCTAGGTATATAGGGATTCTTAATTGATACTAAACCCCATAAATGGAAGCTATTATACTAAAATGATAATCTGGTTCCATATAATACCATTAAAATGAACTAAGATAATTCTTTGAGCAGCTATCACTTGAGAAAATCCCTAGAATTAGGAACAAAGTTGTAGATGCCACAAATACTATTAGATATCTCCTAGATATACTAGTAGAGGTGACACATGTTGAATTATTGGTTGAACAATTCATTGTCCCTACTTTTGAAGCACCAAAGTTTGAGATTGTGTGAAAAATTATTGGTCTCAATTCACCATGGTATCTATAAATTTATGACAATCTAACTAGCCAAATCATCCTTTCCCAATTATCCCATAACCAAAAGAAATTTTTGGTGTAAATAAGTATTTACTATTTACACTTTACTTATGTTTACTTAGGTTAATGAATTATTTTATTATTTTGCATTATTTTATTATTTATTTAGGTGAGACACTTAGGAGTTTGTGTACTCTCATGAGTTTTCATGTTGACAACATTGGAGTATGTAACTCTAATTTAGCACATGGTGTCTAGAATACTGGAGTTTGCATCATTCACTGTGTTGTCATGTAGACAACACAGTTATTCACACTCCCATTTTAGCACATGTTGTCTACAACATTAATTTGCATGCTACACCATTGTAGGCTTATCCTCACATTATCACACTTACTTTCATGCTTAATGGTGGATAACCCATATTTGGTGGACATTTGCCTAGTTGTATGACTTATCATGTTGTTGACTTCTATGCATTCTAGAAGCTCTCCAAAGGCCTTTATATACAGACACTCCTAGTGTACTTGGACATGGAATATTGAATGAATATATCATCATTCTGATCATACTTTCTTTGGTCTACTATTGTACTTGTGTTTGAGTTCCTTGGTCTTGGGTGAATTCTACCCTAAGAAAAATTCTTACATGGTATTAGAGCTTGAGGATATTCTCTTCACATAGTCATTCGAGACCATAGTTGCTTCAGGACCTTGACTTAAATCTAAAGAATATTCAGAAATTGGGAGCATCTAGAGCCAAATTTGACCTCTCCATTGCATTCAGAAAGTCAATTCGGTGATGATTGACCATAAATTTGCCTATGTTGAGCTAAGGTTGATCGTGAGGCAAAATTTTTTTGCAAACCAGCACCGAAGGCACTGATTTGCAAATAGGGTATGGTCATTTTTTATCTATTTAGTTTTTTTTTTTATCTAATAATTCTTTTGCTTTTTCAAATTTTTGTTTTCAAATTTTTTTTGCCTAGTTAGGCTACTAGAGAAAAAAATTTGTAGAACCGAGCAGTGACACCCTAGCCCTACATATTGAATGAATATATCATCATTCTGATCATACTTTCTTTGGTCTACTATTGTACTTGTGTTTGAGTTCCTTGGTCTTGGGTGAATTCTACCCTAAGAAAAATTCTTACATGGTATTAGAGCTTGAGGATATTCTCTTCACATAGTCATTCGAGACCATAGTTGCTTCAGGACCTTGACTTAAATCTGAAGAATATTCAGAAATTGGGAGCATCTAGAGCCAAATTTGACCTCTCCATTGCATTCAGAAAGTCAATTCGATGATGATTGACCATAAATTTGCCTATGTTGAGCTAAGGTTGTTCGTGAGGCAAAATTTTTTTGCAAACCAGCACCGAAGGCACTGATTTGCAAATAGGGTATGGTCATTTTTTATCTATTTAATTTTTTTTTTATCTAATAATTCTTTTGCTTTTTCAAATTTTTGTTTTCAAATTTTTTTTGCCTAGTCAGGCTACTAGAGAAAAAAATTTGTAGAACCGAGCAGTGACACCCTAGCCCTACGATTTGGAAAAAAAATTCCTTAATTGGTGGCATCTACATTATTTTGGCCACTGTAGAGCATTATCAGTGACTGCACAATTTAAATTTGGCTCAGTCAACAATTTCAGTGAGTGTGACCCAACTGGCAGCCAAATCTAATAAACTAGCAACCAACTACCACTCCATTAGTGGTCTGCAACGTTACCCAAGTGTTGTGGATTGTTTCCTTTTAAACTACATAGACTATAATCTCCCCACAAATGTGGGATATTAATTGGAAATCATGCACCTAAAAATAATTACTAGTGGCATATCCACTGAATCTTGGCAACCGTAGCAAAGGTTTTTGGTGCTACCCGCGCAAATGTTTCTAACAATGGATTAAATATTTTAGTATCGCTATGACTCGAAACTCTGACAAATGCCATACAATGATATCTCAGCCACCCATGTGGCCTCTTCTCACATAAGCTCTTTGTGACAACAAGCCAAATCAATGACACCATGTCATTGTTTGTGGGTATAATCAGCGCCCAACATGTGGCAAACACCCTGCCACATCATCTAAATAAGCATCCATACCTACACAATCAATAGTATAGTCAGCATACATGTGTCATCGTTTTTAGAGGCTGTACAATTTTTTATAGTGCTAATGTTATCATGACATCATGCTGACATTACAATAGGGATGATAATTACTGATGTCATCAAGTTTGAGGGCCTAAATTTGATGGTCATCTAACCGTCATTTAGGGCCAAAATATAACTACTATGATAGCCATATGACCATCAAATTTAACTCCATCTTTTGTTGATGTAACCCCTCTCTAGATTGATTTTTGATTTTGTAGTTTGAAATTGGGAGGCCATATCTCAGTCATCCGAACTCCAAACCAAGTGCAATTTTTTTTTAATTGGGTAGAATTTTCTAAAAAATTTAGTGGTGTAGCTCTTTTCTAGTTTTGGTACATGGATTTGTTATTTAAATTGTGTCTTTTGGCAACTGTACCTATCCAATATTGCATTTTGCAACTTCAAATGCACTGTACAGGCTCATCTGGACATGAAAATAGGTTCCATTTTTTTTAAGTGCGTTATTTTTCATCTACTTTCTAGATCTACAATTAGATTATAGGGTTGTGTGGAAAAAATATCACTTTCAGAATTAGGTCCTTTTCTGCATTGTAATAGTTTTATATATCTTCAAAATTGTTGTATATCTAAGATACATTGTAATGTTTTAGTTTTAAACTCCATAAGGAGGTTGTAAAAGGAAAAATTAGAAGTCCACAAAGGCCAAAATTGGCAAATGGGCATTGTAATCGCACTACATATAAAGTGCCCAAAGCATCTTTTTTTGGGGAGTTTCTTAATTTAGTGAAAAGCGGGGGTGTTCTTGGTGTTGTGTTCCTCTTTTCTATAGTTTTCTTTCATTTTTTTCATCGTGGGAAATTTTAATTTTCCAAAATTAACTCCACATAACTATGCTACATGGTCCATTAAAATGTGGTGGCATTTGATGCATAAAGGAGATTCTAAATATGTAGATGGTACCTTCCTAAACCAACAAGTGATCAAGTATCTACTAGTGAAATCACTGATTGGAAAACAATGGATAGGAAAGCCCTAGGTGATATTTGTTTGGAGTTGATGACAAGATCATATATCAAATTCAGAAGTCTTGTACATCCAAGGAAGCTTGGGAAACCCTCCAAAACATATATGGTAAAGTGTCTGAAGAGGATGTTTTCAAAATTGAAGATGAGCTTGTTTGCTTAGATCTTCAGTCATTTGATTCCATATAGGATTTCATCATTAAGGTGAATGAACTAAGGAAAAAGCTTATTGATTGTGGGAGTCTTATTAAAGATGACAGGTTGATCTATCTCATTCATAATAAGATGCCATCTGAGCACTCCACATTTGTTTCTACTTATAACACATCAAAGACTACATTAGGGTCTACTTATCAGAAAATCTCTTTTGATGATTATGTTGACTTTTTGGATAAAGAAGAAAAGAATTTGAAATCAATGGGGATTCTCAATTCACTTAAGTCTAAGGCATTGGTGGCCAATAATGAGATTCTCAAAATTTAGCTAGTCAATCTTCAAATAAAGGGAAGGGCAAGAATAAGAAGTGGAAGAATAAATCAAAGGATGTAGAAAAGACAACACCACAATTAAATCAACAATGCAAGTCTTCAAATTCAAATAAGAAGGGAGACAATTACAAGGACAAGGAAAAGTGTGCTTATTGAAAGAAATTGGGTCATGAAGAACATGAGTGTTATCATAAAAAGATTGATGAGTTGACCTCTATCATTAAGAAACACAATGTTCCACTGCCTAATGCTTACAAGGAGAAAGGATCTTCTTTAGATTAAAAGAGAAAATTCAAATATCATGACAAATTTGAATTCTTCAAAGGAATAGATTCTTGACTCAGGTGCCTCATTTCATATGGGTTCTTCAAAAGGAGATTTTTCTTCATTGAAGCAATCCAAGGTACTGCACATCTTTGTGGGAGATGATACAAAAATAGAAGTTGAAGGGAAAGGAAATGTGGAAATGGAAAATGGAGAGTTTAAATATGTTCTCTATGTTCCAAACCTAAGTTCAAATCTCCTCTCAATTTTACCAAATCATTCACCTTGGAGATGGTCATAAAGTTGAGTTCCTTCCTGACTCAATAAAAGTACACAGTCTAAAAGATGATTCCTTGGTTGTAGTGGGGAAAGTTAATCATGACAAAAGGTCATATTCTTTCTCTCACTTTGTGCCCAAGTCTCCTTCACAAGCTTTGTTGACTCAATCCAATTCAAACATCAAATTATGTCATCAACAATTTGGTCATCTTGCCTTTCGCTATCTTTAGCAACTTTTCTCAAACAAAATGGTCAAAGATCTACCTCCAATCAACTTTTTCCAAGGTGAATGTTCAACATGTTTAGTAGATATGCATCCAAAGGAGAAGTTACATAGAGGAAAGTCTTCAAGAGCACCAGTTGTTCTTCAGTTGGTTCACATGGTACTAGCAAGTCCTTTTGCAGTGACATCAGTTAGCTAGGGTCACTACATCCTTATTTTTGTTGATGAATTTTCACACTTTACTTGGGTCTACTTTCTTCATCACACGAATGAATTTTTGGACAAGTTTCTAGCCTTCAAGACTCATGTTAAATAGAAATTAAAGAAAGCCATCAAAGTTTTAAGGATGGAAAATGAAAGCAAATATGTGAAAAAAAGGACTTATAGACTTTTGCAAACTCGAGGGAATTGATCTTCAGAATCCACCAGCATTTAGTTTGTAAAAAATAAATGTTGCAGCATTGAGGATCTAAACTCTTAAGTCTATGGCAAGTTGCATGATACAAGCCAACTATCTTGATCCATCACTTGAAGTCAAAGAAATCAGTAGTACCAATCACATACTTAATAGGTATCCTCATCCTACCTTAGATAGAAAAACACCTTTTGAGGTATGGTTTGGTAGAAAACTGATTGTGACACACTTCACAGCCTTAGGTTGTCCAGCATGGGAAAACAAATCTTCCAAGGGATGCAAGGCAACACCACCTAGGCCTTGTACTTTCATCGGCTATGAAGATGATGTGAAGGCATACAGACTTATGGATCCTAAGACACATCATATTTTTGTGGAGAAGGATGTACACTTTGAGGAAAGTTCACCCAGCTTATCCTCTAGTCCTCTCTGCATATCATACATTGTGAAAATTGATAGTGACACTAGCAATAGTGCTTCAACAAATTCAGACAGGTGGGATTCTATTAACAATTACAATAAGAGGTCATGACATCAGCATAGTCCACATGCATACATTGCCATAGTGAAAGGTCTAGCACAGCAGGGTACACCCAGTCTTCTAGCTGCAACAATAGAGGATGACTACATGGCAGGCATTTTAGGATTGTTTGTGGAGTCATACATAGCAGATTTGGGGGACATCATTGATGATATACATCTTCTCTTTGATGGATTTGATCCTTATTTAGTTTTTGTGAGGGCTCACTTTGACCCTCATGTCCATTCTCTATATGATCAATCTTTACAGGTTGATGTGATTGTGGATACTTATGTACAACAATTGTAGGAGATCGCTTTATTAGTTGAGGAGATAGTACATTCTATGGGACATGTTCTACATTCTTCCTTCATAGGGATAGTTGAGCAAGTTTCAGAGACATTAGTGATCATCGAGATTCTTTTCACACACAACAGAAGCATCTCATTGGTACCTATGGTATTATTTCTTCCAAAGGGGAGGAACACTATTCAGTAGTCCTAGATTAGCTTCTACTTCAGAGAAGCTATAACTGATCAACACTCTTCATTTGTTGGGGGGGGGGAGACTACCTTGTCTCTCTTCTTCCTCTCTCTTGTGGGGGGACCTTTTCCTCTTTTTGGATAGTGTTCTTCTCACATTTCTCTATTGTATATACTTGATGTATGCAGTAATGGGGGGGTCTTGATTACTCCATCCATCCATCCATGCATCTAGTTTTTTCATCTCTATTTTTGGATGAGGGTTTTCCCATGAGGTTTTCCCTCTTTCTCTACTTTATGAGAGATTTCATTTCATTATGTACATGGGTACCTAAGATGGTCTAGTAGTTGGGACCCATCATGCATTTCATCCTAGATTTTGTGAGCTTAAGGGCATTCCCCTAAGTTGCACTTAAGGGGGGTGTTGGTGTAAATAAGTATTTACTATTTAAATTTTACTTAATTTTACTTAGTTTAATGCATTATTTTATTATTTATTTAGTTGAGACACTTAGGAATTTGTATACTCTCGTGAGTTGTAATGTTGCCAACACTAGAGTATGCAACTCTAATTCAACACATGGTGTCTACAACATTGTAGTTTGCATCATTCACTAAGTTGTCATATAGACAACATAGGTATTCATACTCCCATTTTAGCACATGTTATCTACAACATTAATTTGTGTGCTACACCATTGTAGGCTTATCCTCACATCATTGCACTTACTTTTGTGCTTAATGGAGGATAACCCATATCTGGTGGACATGTGCCTAGTTGTATGACTTATCATGTTGCTAACCTCTATGCATTATAGAATCTCTCCAAAGGCCTTTGTATACAATCACTCCTAGTGTACTTGGACATGGAATATTGAATGAATATATCATCATTCTGATCATACTCTCTTTCGTCTACCATTGTGCTTGTGTTTGAGTTCCTTGGTCTTGGGTGAATTGTGCCCTAAGACAAATTCTTACAGAAATATCTCATCTATAAACCTTCTTATTATGCCATTATTTCAAATATTATTTATAAATTATGTCTTGGTGGTGTACTCCTTAGACTTCTCAACTAGGATGAAGCACAAGTAACATTGTAAAAAGTACCCAAAGGGTATATGTGGTGTATGATGAAACCCTAAAGAAAATTGAGTTTAGAGTTTCAATCCATGACCAAGAAGTAGGTGTATTCATACAATTAGGATTAGTTACAAGATTAAAGAGCACTCAAATTTCTACTATTTAAATTTGTATTGATCAAATTGATATATCATCAAATGGATTGGTTTTTACAGTTTTGAACTTGTATCTTATGATACAGATCACTGTCACTTAATTTGGCATGGTTTTGAAGGAGAAAAATAATCCATTCTATTAAAAAATTGAGTTCATACATGTCTAATGGGTCCCAAGGGACACCCAAATCTATTTTAAATCAAAGTGAATGTTCCACATAATATTTTTCTGCAGAATGAACTCTAAAAGCTACCAAGACTATGAGATATTATATAAAATATTATGTCGACTTTGAGTAAGCATAACTTTCTACTCCTAGCTCAAAATTGTGAATCATCTACTTCACTAGAAATATCTCCAAGAGTTATACATCAATAAATAATAGGCTTAAGCAAAGTGATAAAGCCTTCCCAAGGAGGATTTTCCCAGAAATGCATAGAAAATACCAAAAAAATAATTTTGGTACTTTCCTCCAAAATTATCCATTTTAGAGCTTCAAAGTGATTTCATTATATTCCTAGTCCAAATAAATGGCACATTGAAGTGATTAGATCAACCTGGCCTTCATAACAAGTTATCATGAGCAAATTTGGCTATTTCAAAAGGCATTAAATAAAAGGTTGCAAAATGGTAAAAGATTTGCAACCACTCAAGGAAGAAATCTAGAAGTTGCAAAATGATTTTTTTTTCTATTTCATGTAGAGTGAATTAGGGTAGCGAAATAGAAATTTTTCACTAGATTGCAAACAGCCAAAAGGAAGGATGTGAAATCATGGTTTCGTAGGCTTAATCAATAATACTTGTGAATTAGAAATTTTGTACAAGATCACTGACAGAAAAATGTGAGTTGTGAAATAGTCAAAAGAAAATATTTGAAATAATAAGAATACATTTCTAAGCAAATAAACGGGCAAGAAGTAGTTGGATCTTTAAGTATTTATTCCAGAAGTGGTAGAATTTTAATGGCCAACCCACGCATAGATCCCACCATGGGTAAAAAATTACCTGAGAATTCCTAAGGCAACACTAGTGGAGGCATGGAATAATGGAGAAGAAGATGCAAATTAGACCAAATAATACTTGATGTTCCTTTCAAAGAGTTTTAGTCTATTATGGGTTTAATATCTATTGTAATTAATCTTGAATTTAGTTGCATTAGTTTGGAATAGTTAAGATATGTTGGACCCCTTCATTTTCTATAAGAAGAGACACTAAGACCTTGATAATGTAATAAAATATAGAATATCACAAAATATCAAGAACAAATGATTTTATAGTATAGGTACATGCAACTCAATACCACTCAATTATACTTCCTTATTTTGAAGTAATATAAAAAGACCCTTTTTTGTCCCAATTTGGAAAATTAATGTTCAATAACTTGCATTCAATATTTTCCTCTTAGATGTGTTACTACTCTTTGATAGATTGAATTTTAAATATGCTCTTGATCAGAAAATTTTGCATGCAATGCTCAATTTGTCTAATTGGTCTTCTTAGGTTGAAGTTAATTATATTTAGACTAGGGTCTATATTCAAAATTCTTCATCCATTAGTATATGGTTGTGCATGATCTCTCCAAAGGGTTGATAATATCAAGTTCGTGGAGGCTTGATTCTATTTGCCCACAATTGGATAGAGAATTGGTCTAGTTTACTTCATCCAAGTTGATATACCTTTGTAGTTTAAGGATTTATATACCTCATTCATTTGCATATCATTTAATCATTTTCATTTATAATAGAAATTATTTATACTATTCCAAAACAACATCCCAATTCCATAGTTTTGATTTGTCTTGTGAAATGCTTGTAATTGTTAGAAGAATCACCCAAGAAATCTATAATAAGAAGTCTCAAACTAGTCTGAAAGGTTAAGAAAGAGTTTCACCCACCTAGGTTTTGCAAAGCTTGAAGAGATGAGGAATTTGATGTCTAAAGATCCATCTCATTTGTTGTCCAAATTGTGTTGGAAATCCCAGAATTAAGTAGGAAAGATCATTGGATTCCAACAAATAACATAAGGAATTAAAAAATTGGTGACTCTAGTGGGGAGATTTTCTCATCATAAGTCTTGTGAAGTTATCCAAAAAATCTTATTTTGTACAATAGAATCAGAAGATAGTTTCAAGGTGCACTCTATTGGAAGGAGGAGCCTAGAAGACTCATAAAACAACATATTCCTTGAGAAAGGTGGTGAATTTATTTAGAAAATGATCAATGAATCTACTAAGGAAGAATACTCATAAATAAATGATAATTTTTCTTTTTGAAAAATGAGATATTTCTTCAAGATGTCTCTGCCATTTCAGAGGAAGCCTTATATCTCAGATGACATCAGGCCATTAGACCTCATAAGATTTGATTGTAAACCTAATATATTATTCCCAAATCTCTCAAATATTGTACCTAATTTTCATGGAGAATGGGATAAATAATCATTTGGATTCATTTTATAATTTTTTAAATGATTGTGACATCTATATAGAAGATTATGTGATGAAATTTTTTGTCAGGACATTAAAAAACTATGTAAGACAAAAATATAAAGCATTACCTATAGCAAGCATCTAATCTTGGAAGCAATTGGAGAAATGGTTTCTTCATGTATTTTCTAATAATTATAATAATAGGGAGAGCCTCTATAATTGATAGGAGGATAAGTGATAAAGCATGGAAGAAGAACCACTCATATCTCTTTGGATGCATCTTTTGATTTTGAAAGATATGAAGATGAATCCACAACCCACTTTTTCATGATGATGCTGAATTTTTAATATGAGATACCTTTAATCATGAGGCATCCATATAGGGAACACCTAAATCAAATCCATGAATTAAAAATCCCAAGTGAGTGTAATTTAATTATTTTTATTGAATATTTACAGAATGCAATGATAGGGGAAGATAAGCAATACAAGGGAAAAGTTATTGTAAGAACACAAAACCCTAATCAAATTCCAAATGAAGAAGAAAAATTGGATAAGAATGAAGAGGAATCCATTCAAGGGGCAACATGTGTGGAAATGGCTATCACTAAATCTCATGATCAGGAGGAAAATCTCCTCAATAAAGATGAAATTTTAGACCTACTAAATATTAAATATCATAAAAATATTAACAAAGATAGCCCTATTTTTCCTTTAATCTTGCACTATGAATAAATCAATACATAAATGCATGATTGTATAGTATTTGATGAGGAGAAAAATGAGATTTTGGACTATGAGATTCAAAATTGTACTAAGGATTTTGAAGATCACCCAGATAATGATATTCCTCAAAACTATGGGCAAATGTTTTACATTTAGAATATGGAATTGTAAAATACATTGTGCAATAGAACTATTTAGAAAACAATCTTGCTAAATTTAGTTACAATTTTGATAGGATGGAGGATGATTGTCAACAAGATACATCTTGTGAAGATGGATATTGTAATATATCTGATAACCTTGTACAAAAGCATTCACCTGGAGATATGTTTATGATTTTAGAGTATATGACAATATGTGGTAATGTAAATAATGAGATGTTTGTGCATAAAAAAAAATAGGATTTGATATCAATGAAAAATTATGCAAATGAATTGATTGAACTTATTTTACATGTTGAGGATATTTATGCTCCATGGGGGAAGAGTTGTAGAAGGGGTGTGTTACCAATGACTTCCCTTTTATTACATATTAAGTAGTCAAGGATTAGTTATGCCTATAACACTACGATTTTTTTGCAAAGTAATGAATATGTTTCTTATTTGAAATATGTCAAAGAAACTAATTACATGAGATTTTCAGTAAATAATTAGAAATCAGGATTTTTGATGAAACATCAGACTCATTGTGATTTCAAAAGTCACAGGGCCAAGAATAAGTGTAAGTATGTTGACTTACTTTTGAATCAAATAAAATTTGTAGAATATGTTAATGAAGAATAGTGTAAGATCATGAAGAGCGATGAAGATATAATCAGGGTGGTCATGTTATAACATGACCATCACAAAGTCTTTGGTAGATGAATAGATCAATGTTTGGGATCTCCCAATGTCACTATTGTTTTAGTAGGAATATAAATACCCAATATGCTTCTCTAGAGATAACTAAGATCTTGGGAGCATACATCCCCCAAAAAAGCCACCAATGGAACACTAAATATTTTCAACTTTAGAGTTCCATCCATGACCAAGAAGTAGGATTATTCATACAATTGGGATCAATTATAGTATTAAATACAAGTCAAAGGTCTACTATGAACATTTGTATCATAATGATATCTTGTTAGGTGTATTGGTTTTTATAGTTCTAAACTTGTGTCTTATGCTTCAGATCACTGTCACTTAATTTGACATGGTTTTGAAAGAGGAAAATGATTCATTCTGTTCAAAAATTGAGTTCATACAAGTATGATGGATCCCAGGGGTTGCCAAAATCCCTTGGAAATAAAAATGCATGTTCCACATAATGGTTATCCATAGAATGAACTCTAAAATCTACCAAGACTATGAGATATTATATAAATTATAATGTCTACTTAAAGTAACCATAACTTTCTACTCCTAGCTTGAAATAATGAACTGTCTACTTTGCTAGAAAGATCTCCAAGAGTTACACATCAAGATATAAAAGGCTTAAGTAGAGCAATAAAGCCTTTCCAAGGAGGATTTTCCTAGAAATACCCTAGCATCCTCCAAAAGTGTAGATTACTAAGACTTCAAAAATATCAAAAAAAATTGATTTTGTTATTTTCCTCCTAGATCATTTATTTTAGAGCTTCAAAGTGGTTTGATTATATTCGTAGTCCAAATAAATGGCACATTGAAGAGATTATATCAAACCAGAATTCATAACAAGTTATTATAGGCTAATTTTTCTATTTTGCAAGGAACTAAATACAAGGTTGTAAAATGACAAAAACTTTGCAACCACCCAAGGAAGAAATCCACAAGTTGGGAAACAACAATTTTTTACTATTTTACAAAGAGTAAATAAGGAGGGAAGTTAAATAATATTTATTTTTCTAGAATGTGGGCAACCAAAAGGAAGGTTACAAAATTACAATTCCATAGGCTTAATCAATGAGGCTTGTGAAATAGCAAGTTTGTGTAGGATGGCTAATAGAAAAATGTGGGTTGCAAATTTTTTTTTTTTTAAAGGAAATATTTGAAATAGTTGGAATGAATTTATAAGGAAATAAATGAGTAAGAAGTGGTTGGATCTTCAAATATTTATTCCAGAAGTGATAGCATTCCAGTGGCCAACCCATGCACATATTGCACAATGGGCAAATAGCTACTTGAACATTCCTGAGGCAGCAACAACATAGGTAACTAATAATGCAGAAGAATAGGAAAATCATGCTAAATAATACTTAATGGTCCTTTCAAAGGGTTTTTGTTTGTTATAGTTTATATATATATTATAATTAATATTGTATTAAGTTACATTAATTTATAATAGGTTTGTTTATGGAAGGGTTTGAAGCTATGTTGCACCACTCCATTTTCGATAAGAAGGGGTACCAAGACCATAGATAATATAAGTAAATATAGAATATCAAGAACAAATGGTTTTGTAGTTTTCAATAGGTACATGCAATTAAATACCATGCAATTGTACTTCCTTATTTTGAAGCAATATAAAAAATATTGTTTTCATCCTAGTTTGGAAAATTGATGTTTAATAACGTATATTTAATATTGTCCTCCTGAATTTTTTACTACTATTTGATAGATTGAATCTAATATATGCTCTTGATCATCAAAGTTTGCATGTACTTCTCACTTTGTCTATTTGGTCTTCTTAAGTTGAAGTTAATACATTTAGACTAGGATTTATACTCAAATTTCTTCATCTAATAGCATATGTTTGTGCATGTGGTCTCCAAAGAGTTGATGATATCAAATTCACGTAGGTTTGACTCTATTTTCCTGCAATTGGATAGAGGACTAGTCTAGTATGCTTCATCCAAGTTGATATACTTTTGTAGTTGAAAGAGTTTTCTACCTCATTCATTTGCATATAATTTAATTATATTCATTTGCATATAATTTAATTATTTTCATTTATAGTACCAATTATTTCTAAACATTCCAAAAAGAATCCCAAGTTCATAGTTTTAATTTGTCTTGTGAAATAATTTCCATTCCAAGAAGAATCACCCAAGAAAACTATAGTAAGAAGTCTTGAATGAGTATAAAATTTTAAGAAAGAGGTTCACCTTTCTAGGTTTTCTAAAGCTTGAAGAGAAGGGCAATTTTATTTTTAAAGGTCAATCTCGTTCATTGTCTGAATTGTATTAGAAATCCCAACATTGAGTAGGCAAGCTCATAGGATTCCAACCAACAATTTGAGGAACCAATAGTGTCCATTCAAGTGATCTAACCTTAGCTAAGAATCTTATGATAATTGGCTATAACTGGCCTACAATGGAGACAAAAGTGTGTCCATTTATTTAGAGATGCAAGAAATATCAAATATGTGGAAATCTCATTCATGCACCAGCTCAAGATCTATAATCTCTTACTTTACCATTACCCTTCTCAAAATTAGTATTTGACCTAATTGGAATAATTTATCTATTATCATCTAAAAATTATCAATAAATAATAATCATCACTAATTTTTTCACAAAGTGGGTGGAAGCCATACCCATGACTTGTACAATTGGCAAGAAAACTTCCAATTTTATCTTGAACTATATCATTAGTCAATACATGATTCCCTAGACCATCATCATAGGTCATGGATATTCATTTAAAATTAAAGAAGTTGATGAACTTTGTGAGAAATTTCATATCCTCCATAGTTCATCTCACTACTTTCAGGCTATAAACAAGACCATCATAGAAATTGTGAAGAAAATAGTCAATGACGTCGATCATGATTAGCACCTTAAACTCAACCCTACCTTATGGGATTACCATAATATATTACACACACCCATAGGGGCCACCCCAGATTTTTGAGTATTTAAAACTAAGGCTATTTTTTCAATCAAGGTTGAACTCCTCTCAATGCAGGTATATCTACAAGATATTATTTCAAATGACACATATTGAGTATCTAGATTGCAAGAGCTAGAATTACTTGATGAAGAATGAAAATAAACATTAACACACTTCTAATAATATCAAAAAAGGATTATAATAATTTTTTTTAAAAATTCCAAATACATTACCCTTCAAAATAGGTGACCTGGTCATAATGGGGATTCAGAAGATTCAAGAAGAATGAAAAAAAATAAGAAAGTTTGAAGCAAACTAGTTAGGTCCCTATATCATCATAGTAAGATATGGATCTAATGCATATACCTATCTACACCAAAGGGTGAGCCTCTACTAGATTCTATGAAAAACTTACACTTATGCAATTTTTATACATAAGCTCTAATAATAGACCCACTTGAAAAAGTTTTTTAAAAGGGTCAAAAGTACAAAAAAAAAGACATAGGAGAAATGTTATTCTAAGGGAAACCACATTTTGGGTGTCTATGATAAGGGCCTTCACTTATGTGATATGATACACATACCTTGACTCTAAACATATGAACCCTATGATGAACCAAAAACATTTGCAAAAGGTCATGACAAAATCTTCCATGGAAACAAAAATAAAAATAAAAAAATCAAGCAAAATCTTGCAATGCATCTCATTTGCACATAAACCAATTCCTTTTTTTTTCAAACATGCATTCAAATAACATCAAATAATAATTTGAGCATCAACAAAATTGAGTCAAAATGGTTGAACTAGTCAATAGGTCTTTCATTAAACTACTTAAACTATCTCATCTAGAAAAGTCCAACAAATTGAGCAAACAACAAAAGCAATTTGACAAACATCATGTTGTCTCAGGCAAGGTGAGGACTACTCAAAAAACCAAATAAAAAAATATTGGACATGGTTACCTTATACTTGAGATCAAGTTGCATCAACAAAATGTTAAAATGTCAAGTATAAACTATTACAAAACATAGACATAATCAGTATTGTTGTAACTTGATTAGTCATGTTAGTCTTATTGTACCATCTTAAAATGGAAGCATCCATAATTTAAGACTTTTTAACTCCATGGATTTAGTGATTTTATGGACCACCTATGGATTTGTGCTCAATAAACTCTTTCTCTCCCTCAGTTCCTTTTCTTCTACTTTCATATATGTTGTTTTTGAGAGCTTGGGTTACCCCTTCTTAGGATAACCCAAGTATAGGTTGACCTAGTCAACCTATAATGGTATAGACTAGGTAGGTCAACCTATACCCTAAGGATTTTTTTTGTCTCAGGGCCAATTTTTTCTTGGGTACTTAAATTAAAAAATAAAGTGATTCTATTGGCTTGCTTTATTTTCACACTCAAAACCTAGTATAAAAGGAAGCCTAGGAACCTTATTTTTGCATCCACATGTATGAATACAAGATATAAAGAAGTTAAATCACTCAAGAAAGATTTACAAAGTAATTTAAAGCATTTGTCAAGCATTCAAGGTGTTTCCAAATATTCAAGTATCCTTTTTGAGCATTTTCCTCGTCAAGCTCTAACATTTTGTTGTTCATCATAGGTGAAGATCTACATTATGGCATTTTTCTTCCTCTTCTTTTATACACATTTAAATCTATGAATCCATGATTTGGATTTGGTAAGTCCATTTCATTTTTGGAAATTTAGTGCATCCTTCATTGCAAAATCATCATCAACAACATTCAAGAATTGCAAAATCCTTATTGACAAGGGTTCCATCAAGAAAGATGAATATTTATATTTGTATTTTTTCTTTACACAATTTACATTTCATTTCCTTTTAAGGTTAATTCCTAAATTTGGGGTTTACCAATGAAATCCCCTCCACCCCAACAAAAATATTTTTTTCTTATGTGTAGGAGCAGGGTATCAAAATTATAAATTTGAATCTGGATAGTATCAGTTATAGGCTTTCATAAAAAATTGGGTTTGTATTATCTTAAATTGAAAGCACCTTAATTTAATGATGGTTTAGCACCCATTCAATGTGATTTCATCAATTATTTTCATTTCTCTCCTCTCTTTTTACATCTATTTATTCTTCCTGTAAATCTTTGAGGAAGGATTTAATGATCCTCCTTGGTATTCCTATTCCATGATGCAAATCTAAGGTAAGATCTATCAATTTTGGTCCTCCCTTTCCTCTTTCCTATCATTCAAAATCTCTTTTCCACATAGAAATTGAGTTCTCTTAGAACCTATAACTGATTTTCAAAAATTGGGACTTAGTTGGGGACCCCGAGGGATTCCCACAAATTTTTGGACCAAGTTAGTTGGGACAAGGTATGACTCTACTCAATCAAGGACAAAGTATGGCCCTTCATGGATAATCAAGGATGAAATTCTATTAGAAATGCTTTAGAATAACTGAGAGGGGGGGTGAATCAGTTATTCAAGGTCCAAATGTCCTATTCAAACTTTTCACTAAGTGTAGCGAGCCCATTCAACCATTCATTCATCCAAGCTTTAACTTTTCTAACTAGCAAGTTAATGTAAATCAACATGCAAGCATAACACATAAGAAATCAACACATGACACAATGATTTACGTGGAAACCCATTTTGGGAAAAACCACTAGTAACATGCTACTCAATTCACACTCTTCTGAAGTGATGCCCTGTGAAAGGCTTGCCCTATTAAAGGCTTACAACACACTGTTAAATGTGACCTTGTTAGAGGATTTAACCACCCTATTAGAAGTGGGTCTGGTTAGAGGACTTTAGAACATTCACTTGGAATGCCACCCTGTTAAAGGATTTACAAATGGCTATTAGACCAACCTAAGTTCATAGGATTTTTAGATCTAATATGATTGCTGGAGAGTATTAGAAAATCTTGACCTGACTACAACATACAACTTATCTTGCAGATCTCAGATTACTTCTCAGCTCATAACCTTGCCTAGCCTTCAATCTCTACAATTCTAATAGCTTGTCCTCCTTTTAAGCTTAGTCTCCTTGAGTCTCCATGCTCAATGTACCAGTGCAATCATCTCTTCATGACCACTTGTAGAAGCAGAGCCTCTATTCTCTTCCTTCTCCTAGATGTCTTCTCCTTGACACCCTTTTAATCACTTTGTAGATTTGGCTCTTCAGCAGCAACAGTATCAGTAGCTCTTTGCTTCTTGGCCTATGACTCCTTAACTAAAAGTCTTGGAGTTCCTTTTCCTGCTCAATTCTTCCATTCTTTAATTTTAATTCATATGGATTAGGTAGGATTCATTGCATCTGACCCATATTTTGTTTCTTCTAGAAACTTCTTGAATAATCCTTTAGAATTCACCCATAAACAATTTACATAGAATTCTATGCCAAAAGCTCATCATCCTTATCTTCCAACTCATTCACAAAATTCAAGGTAACCACTTTGTCAGCTCAAATTTTGGTGAATCTTCATTATTTAAAATAATGCAACTGCTCGACACTATTGAAATATAGGTGATTGGCACGTACTATGTTACTCAGCATCAACTTTGTTTTTCCTGAAGATCACTCAGCACCAACTAAAAAAATTTTGATGCTCGACACCTGATCTTCACTCGACACTTGAAGATCACTTAGCACACACTAGAATTTCCTATTACTCAGCTTCAACTAACTTGCTCGACACCCACTAATGATCTTAGTTTAAGCTTTGCATTCAACCTTGTTACAACTTCTTCCTCCAATGTTTCTAAGTGTGACCCATCTCTGTATCTTTGAGTATGCTATCAATACATCATTTAACCATTGTCTTAACTAATCCTTGCACTTCATTACAACATCATAACTCAACCTTTCCCTAAGTGCTCTTGTTACATCTTGTTGATCAAATCCTCTTCATCAATCAACTAAGTGATAGTACTTGGATCTTATAAGAAAATGTGATTCCTATAGATAGCAGGTATGACATCAATGACAAAACAATGATTGAAAACTAATAAGTAGGAGATAATTTCCATAGCAAATCAACTTGTGATATTGCTATCAGGATTTAACTATGTGATTTTTGAGTCAAACTCATTGACTCATGTTTCATGAGTAGTAATTCAACATGAATCCATCTCTCATGAGAATAAATGGAACACTTGACACTCATTAGATTTAGGTGATGCTCACAGGGGTGAAGCACCGAGACTTCTCGAGAGGTCACCCATCCCAGTACTACTCCAACCTAAGCATGCTTAACCACAAAGTTTCCTCCATGGTTAAACACAAAGCTTGCAACCCTATTTGCAAAACCTTCACCAAGTGTTGTGCCTTATGAACCATTCATTACAAAGCCCCTTAAGCTCATCAATT
Source organism: Cupressus sempervirens (assembly GCA_028749045.1). Classification (NCBI taxonomy): domain Eukaryota; kingdom Viridiplantae; phylum Streptophyta; class Pinopsida; order Cupressales; family Cupressaceae; genus Cupressus; species Cupressus sempervirens. The sequence goes on from CM053785.1 coordinate 537,633,129, forward strand.
AATAAGTAGGAGATAATTTCCACAGCAAGTCAAATTGTGATATTTCTATTAGGATTTAACGATGTGATTTTTGATTCAAACTCATTGACTCATTTTGAATCACTAACATGATTCAATGAGTTTGACTCAAAAATCACACAGTTAAATCCTGATAGCAATATCACAATTTGACTTGCTGTGGAAATTATCTCCTACTTATTAATTGATGAGCTTAAGGGGCTTTCTAATAAATGGTTCATAAGGCACAACACTTGTTGAAGGTTTTGCAAATGGGGTTGCAAGCGTTGGGTTTAACCATGGAGGAAACTCCGTAGTTAAGCACACTCAGGTTGGAGTAGCACTAGGATGGGTGACCTCCCGGGAAGTCCCAGTGCTTCACCCCTATGAGCATCACCTAGATCAAATAAGTGCCAAGTTTTCCATTTATTCTCATGATAGATGGATTCATGTTGAATCACTACTCATGAAACATGAGTCAATAAGTTTGACTCAAAAATCACACAGTTAAATCCTGATAGCAATATCACAATGATTGAAAACATTCTTTTACAACAATCTTCCTTCTTTGCAACAATCTCTCTCTTTGATCTTCAACAATGAGCTTTTCAATCATATTTCCAACAAATTCATCCCTACTTAGGTCTCATTTTGGGTCCCCTTATAGTACCTTGATTTTGAGCCCTTTAAAAACCCATCCATTTGCCTCATTCTACATCTCATACACACACAAGAAAGAATCCACAAGCTCTCAAGCATTCAAGAAATTTTTCCATTGAAGATCAAGGATTCAATCATTCAAGAAATTGAATGAGTTTATACAAGATCTTTCATATCATTTTCAACTTTTAAGATCCTTTATCACATCTTCATCTCTCCAAGATCCACATTCCTATGGAAAATTTGAAGCATATTCACTCATTAAGGTTTAGATTTACTTTGATTTTCTTTCTTATGGTTTTGGAAGCTAATTCAAGGCTATTTCATATACATACTTGATTATAATCTAAATTCAAGAGCATATTCATAGTTTTACATTGCTTTATGTTAGATCTATTTCTACTACTTGTTAGTATTCTCTATTTCAATTCCAATTTCAAGGTTAATTCTTAAACTGGAGTTTGACTAAGGAAAACCCGCATTGACAAAATAAACATTATTTTTTAGGTTATATATCTCACAAGGAAAAAAAGGAATACATATTCAAATACCCTTTTCATAGAAATTTACAAATCCAAAAACAATTTCACGATCAAAAATTGTTGAGCGAGAAAAAATTGCATCCCTAACAAGTCAACCCTACTTAGAAAAGTTGACCCTATTGCCTTAGGTCAAATCTACCATAAAGCTAAATGATTTAAGAATTTTTGTAGATCTCATAGTTTCTAGTCTAGCTAATGAGTTTTTTTTATTTCAAAGAGTATTTGACAGATTGTTTTTAGGTTCGTATTTCACAAGGTGAGTTTTCTTTCCTTCTCTATTTCAATCAATATTTTCCTATATTTATCTTTACATTGAATATTTACCTTCATTAAACCCTCTTAAAATTGAGGTCCATGGGAGAAGTAATTCTAAGCAATTCACTCATTTGCATTAGGTTAGAAATTGACGCTCTCTCTTGTGTTAATCAAGCCTACATTATGAGGCGAATTTTGGTTTTCCCCCTTCATTTGTGGTTAGGGTGGTTGATCCATATCCCCCCTACACATTTCCCATCCTTTGTTTTATTTTGGAGTTAGGTTTCTTCTTTTTATATCTAAATCTACTTTATATACTCTTAGTGGTATTTTTATCCCTTTCTACATTTACATTATTTTCATATAGGTTGCATTTCATATATTTGCATTGCGAAGAAAAGAAAAAGAAAAATTTATATATAGTTTATTTTTAAGATTTAATTTCTTTTATATTCATTGCATTTCCTTTCAAGCGGCTTGCTGTCTTTTTCTAAAAGCTTCATTCATGATCTTCAAGATGTTTAATTTCATGCATATGATGAGCACTTAGTTTTTCCTTTCATTGATTACCATCCCTCTCCAAAGGGTAATCTTTTCAAATATGATGTTAATCAAACTTTAGTACATTGTGATGCTCCTATCTTAGAAAGTTCTCTTATTTTGGATGAACTTTTGGATAGGAATATTGACTACTCTCTTCCTTAGGGTACTTATTTGAGTCATTTATTCCTCCTCTAATGTGTGCTTTCTTTACTCCATGGATACTCCCACTATTTGGAATGAACCCTTAGTTAAGGAAATGGATTAATCTCATCCTCATAAGGAACCTTTAGATGATATCATCATTATTTCTCCTAATAGAAAACAACTTCCTATGTGTTTCATTGATATTACTATACATGATTCTTTTATGAGTTTTGTTTGTCATCCTCTTAAGAGTGCTTTAGCCATAGAAGACTACACACTTGATCCTTCTTCTTGTTATTTTCAAGACATATTTCAAATAAATTTAGGTCTTAATTATTACCTTATGTTCACCAATCCCACCTTATATCATAAGGATTCTACTCAATTTGACCCTATAGGTGGTGTCGCAACTCTTCAAGATTGGTAAACCTTAGATTGTACACCAACATTCTATAACCAAACATATATTCTTAACTTTGTGAATCAAAAAAAATTATTTCATGAATGTATGTATATTGAATATTTCTCTTTACATTCAAATATTATTACACCTCTCATGTCTTCTTTTTCTATACTTCAATCTTGTTCACAATCTAACGAATTCATTTCTTATGTTATGTTTCATATGAATTGAAATGACGAATGGTATCTTTTTCATGATCATTTCACTTGATACATCTACATCCATATTATTTTACTCCTAATTTTTCAGCATTATTTGTATATCCTTTAGGGGCTCATTTCCCTACTTTGTCAATAACATAATAGTTATTTTCTTTGTCTCCTCGGTTAGGGGCCGACAAGGGTCCCATTCCATCTTTTCCTATCTATATCATAGGATCCTTAATCTCCCTTTTCTAACTTGTTTTCCTTTTATCTTTGCTTGCATTCATTTTTTTTGTTACTTATAGATGAATATCCCAAGTGCAATCTTACTTTATCTTGAAATCACATGTCTATTATAAATTGAAACCACCTATGGAGAAATAGTTTTTCCTTCTTTCCTTATCCAATATCCTTTATGAATTTTCCATCTCTTATAATTTGTTGTTCTCTCTTGCACAAATTTATAATGTTATGAAGGGATTAACATCCTGAGTGCAATTTTGTGCATATAAGTGTATCTTTATCTGTCATTTAGGGCATATATTGGATTTTATTTCTCTCTTCTCTCAAGTATCTTTTATCCCTTTTTCATTCCTTTATGATAACTAGGTAGGCATAATCTGGTATAATTTCATCCTCTTATCTTATTTATATATAGATTTGCATTATTTTATGGTGAATTCTTATTTGTGGGTATGTAATTCTTTGTTATATGCAAGATTGCATGTATCTTCCTAGCAATTTCTTTTCATGCCTTGGATTTTAATGCTTCTCATTTAACAATCATTTATAATTTACTTCATATTTGATATTTTTTTTAGAAACTTATGTTGCTTGGATTTGATTATCCTATCATATTTCTTTCTTTAATTTTCTCTATGGTATTGCATTATTCTATGAAACTTCTTATTGAATATGGGGTGTTTGTGTTTTTTTCATAGCTAAAGGTTGTTTGTTACAACTCATCTTTATATTCTACAAGATTTTGTCATATAATTTGCCATAGATTATCTTTCTTTCCTCATGAGTGGGGGGCAAGGTTATTTATACATTCTCTATCTTTCTAAGGATCTACTTTCCTTGGGCTTAAGTGGTAGTTGTTCATTATGGGATGTTATTATTTCTTTATAAAAAATTATTTCTTCACTATGGATTCTCTCTTTTAGAAAAGCTGTATGTCATGTGTCATCACCTCTTCTCTATTAGAAAAGCTATGCCCACTATATAAACTTTACCTTGCTTTGGGTTAAAGTTTGTCATCTTTGATCCAAGGATCCCTATTTCACCTATACACAAGGGTTGAATAGGTGCATTATTTTTCTTCTTCCCCAATTTATTTTTGTTCCTAACTGGTACTAAGGGAGGGGTGAATTAGTAAAAACTTTTCTATTGATTAGCTAGACTATCACATAGTATATTCTCAATACTAGTTGCATTAATAGTAATACAACAAAAAAATGAGTTAAGTAGAAGCATATAAATTCACACAAAATATTATAGATCAAGTGACACAAATATTTGTACATGGAAACCCTCGACAAGAGGATAAAACTCACAGTGATATTAATAATACCCATTAGCCCTTATAATGCATATAAAAGGTTGCACGGCTAATAGCTACAACCATTCCTTGTAGGAACACATTCTTTTAGGAATGTACATAACCTATTAGGGTTACAAAATCCTATGAAAGCTACCTAGTTAGAGGATTAGCAAATATCTTTCTAAGAGACACCTTGTTAAAGTAATTACAAAATATTTCTACTGAAGCTTTCCATGTTAAAGGCTTACAAATAGATGAAATGGTAAGAAAGCAATCTAAGTGTGTGATCTAAGAATAACACCATCTTTCCTTGTAGATTTTTATTGCATATCCTTTAAGATCTATTGATATCCTTCTTCAATCTTCTTTCTTTTTAGGCCCTTTATGTTCCAAACAACTTGTCTATTGTAACACTCTTCTTTACAATTGGGCTCTTCACTAGCTTACACTTTGAAAAACAATACCAATGCTCTCTTAAAAATAGAAGAAATCAAAAACCCTTTAACAAACCCATTTGCAATGTCACAAATGAAGTTTCAATTCCTTTTATGCACTCTCTAATGTCATGGAATAGTTTCCCAAAAAAAGTCTTGCTCATTTTCAAACTTGAATTCATGCCTAAGTTGTTCACGAAAAACCTATGACTCACTGTCATAGGATCTAGGCTAGTAGCCATGTCAGTCAATCTATGAGCTTATATGTATCATTTGTCCTTTCTTGTTTCCTCAATTTTTACCTTTACTCTAGGCATGTCAACTCTAACTAACCTTGTGTTATGTCACAAATTGGAAACTATAATTGGACCAATTGTTATGTTGTCATTAATGTCAAACCTACTGGTGAGACATTGTCAAACCTAATGGAGTGATATTTACTAATAATTTCAAGTAATATATCATTTTATCGATGATGAGGATTTGAAAATAAGAGATAACAAGGTGATCTAGTCAATTTGTTGAGAAGAGAGAACTTAAATATCATGGAATTACAGTGGACACTTGATAAATCAGTCACTGACAAGATAATGTGTTGTTTAATCACTACATAAATTAAAGAAGAAAAGTGAATTGATGTATGAGTAAAATGACAAGAGTTGAGTTAAACTCTAATCTTTACTGAGTATCAGTGTTGTTCAGTCAATGTAGAAGCTAAAATGGAAGATTAAGGAACTTAAGAAGAAGTTGAAGAAAATAGTTTAAGCTAAGTGATAGTTATTGCCAAGCAAGTTGATAAAGGAAAGTTACTAGAGACCAAGTATAGCATTGGTTGAACGAGCCAATTGATGTAAAGCAAGACAAAATAATTTATGCCAATCTACATAGTATTGACTGAGTAGAACAACTTAGTGATTGTCGAGTGATACAAAAACTTATATTTTGTAAAAGAATAAAGTTTGAGGCCAACATAACTAATTTTTTGGATTATTCAAAGTGTGTGGATGATAAGGACTGATGAGATGACATATTTGATGCATAAAGAGAGTTTTTTATGAGGTCAAAGGCAAGGATTTGATCATAAGTTTCTAGAAGTATGAATAAAAGAGAAGGAGAACAAAATGATGGAAGGATTCGATGAATCTGACCTAACCCTAAGATCAATGGTGATGTTTGAGTGGTAAAAGATCAAAAAAATACCTATTTAAGGAGGCATAAGAGATGTTTTCTAAGGTTAGTTCATTATTGATTGACAATCTTAAGGAGAACCTATGAAGAATAGAGTTGCAGAGGAAAAGTGAGGATATCAGTCAAGTATGATTGCTTGAAGGGATTCCAAGAAGATCAATGATGGAGATGATAATGGAGGCTAGTCAATGAACCAGTAGATGAGTGAATGGAGATCTAAAATTTCAAAGTGAGTTGTGTTTTATAGATCAAACCTAGTTCTAACATTATAACCATTATGATAGTCAAAATCCTTTAATCAAGATTGACCTAACAATCATTTTGTAAACCCTTTAATCAAGGTGACATTCTAGTATAATGATCCAAAGTCCTCTAACAAGGCCACTCCTAAGAGGATGTTTAAATCCTTTAATAGGGTCACATTTAACAATTTGTTTTGTAACCTTTATCAGGGTTGGCTCTTAACTAAACTCACTTCAAAATACTAAAAAAGTGGTAGCATGTCACTTGGTTATTTTTCTCAAATTGGGTTTCCATGTTAAATCAAAGTGTCAAAGTTTTATTTGTTGGAAATTTGATTGAAAAGATCATTGTGAGAAGAATATTGAAGATCAAAGAGGGAGATTGTTGTTAAAAGAATGTTTTCAATCATTATTTTGTCATTGATTTTAAACCTGTTATTTGTAGGAATGACATTTTCTTATAAGATCCAAGTACTATCACTTAGTTGATTGATGAAGAGGATTTGAGCAACAAGATGTAACAAGAGCACCTAAGGGAAAGATTGAGTTATGATGTTGTAATGAAGTGCAAGGATCAGTTAAGATGATGGTTAAATGGTGTATTAATAACATACTCAAAGATACAAAGGTTGGTCACACTTAGAAACATTGGAGGAATAAGTTGTAACAAGGTTGATTGCAAAGCTTAAACTAAGTTCATTAGTGGGTGCCAAGCAAGCTAGTTGAAACTGAGCAAATTCTCAGTTGGAGCCAAGAAAAAGGAAAATCTAGTGTGTGTCGAGTGATCTTCAGGTGCCGAGTGAAGTTCAAGTGTCAAGCATCAAAAAATCTTAGTTCATGCTGAGTGAACTTTAGGTGCCGAGCATCAGTAAAAACATAGTTGATGCTGAGTAACACAGTATGTGTTAAGCATTAGGATTTTAATAGTGCTGAGCTATTGCATTTTTTTAAATGACAAAGATTTGCCAAATCTAAGCCGAAAAAGTTGTTACCTTGAATTTTGTGAACCATTTAGAGAATAAGAATGATGAGCTAGTGGCACAAAATTCTATATAAACCATTTTTGGGCAAATTCCAAAGGATTATTCAAGAAGTTTCTAGAGGAAAAAAATATGGGTTAGATACAATGAATCCTACCTAATCCTTATGAATTGAAATTAAAGAATCGAGTGGGAAAGGAACTCCAAGATTTATATTTAAGGAGTCACAGACCAAGAAGCAAATGCTACTACTGATGCTGCTACTGCAAAAGTGCCAAATTGTGAAGTGGTTAGAAGGGTGTCAAGGAAAAGACATCTAGGAGAAGGAGGAGCACAGATGCTCTGCTTGTGCAAGTGGTCAAGAAGAGATGATTGCACTGGTACATTGAGCATGGAGACTCAAGAAGACTGAGCTTGAAAGGAGGGAAAGTTGTTAAGAGTTGTAGAGACTAAAAGCCAGGCAATGGTATGAGCTAAAGAGTGATCTAAGATCTACAAGTTGTAATCAGGTTAAACATTTTCTAATACTCTCTATCAATTGTATTAGATATGGAAATCCTATGGACTTAGATTGGTTTAATAGCCATTTGTAAATCCTTTAACAGGGTGGTATTCCAAGTGAATGTTCTAAAGTCCTCTAACTAGGCCCACTTCTAATGAGGTGGATAAATCCTCTAACAAGGTCACATTTAATAGTGTGTTGCAAGCATTTAATAGGGCAAGCCTTTCACAGGGCATCACTTTAGAAGAGTGAGAATTGAGTAGCTTGTTACTGGTGGTTTTTTCGAAATTGGTTTTCCACATAAATCATTGTGTTATGTGTTGATCTTTTAGGTGTTATGCTTGCATGTTGATTTATAGTAACTTGATGAATAGGAAATTTAATGATAGGATGAATGAATGGTTGAATGAGCTCACTATACTTAGTGAAAAAGTTTGAATTGGACATGTTGGACCTTGAATAACTAATACCCCCCCCCCCCCCCCCCTTCAGTTATTCTAAAGCATTTCTAACAATTGGTATCAGAGTCATCTACTGATTTAGTTTCAATGTACTAGAAGTAGGAAGATCAAGATGTCCAAGAGAGAAGTTCCCAAGCTCAAAAAAGATAACTTTTCTACATGGCAGAGTCTAATGAAGTTGCACCTTGGATCAATAGGTGACTATGCACAAACCTCAATTGGAACAAAAGATGTAAATCTAGCTAGACCTCTAACTACAGATGATTTGAGCAAAAGGAAAAAGCACAATCAAGCAATGTTGTAGATTGCCTCTACACTTAGCTATGCAAAACATGATGATATCAAATATTTTGACACTACATTCAAGATGTGGAAAGCCCTAATAGATATCTATGGAGGAGATTAGAATGTCCAGAGAGCAAAGAGAGAAAGCCTCAGAGGAAACTTTGATGACATGAAAATGGAGGAAGGTGAAAATGATGTTCAATATGTTGTTAGAATGAAAGAAGTGGTAAATACAATAAGAAGTTTAGGTGGTCAATCGGAAGAAGAAACTGTCAAAAGAAAATGCTTGAGAACTCTACTCCATATCTATGCTTTTAGAGTTTCAACCATCCAAGAGCTAAGGTGTGTACAAGGAAACACACTAACCTTTGAAGAAATTATGGGAAGACTTACTGCATTTGAATTGTCCAACTTGGACAACTAAATACCTGAGCACCTTGAATCTTCCTTCAAGGAAAAGATGACAATAAAAGACACTAATGAGGAGACATCAAGCAAGAAGAGAAGAAAAGGAAAATATGCATCCAGTGATAGCAGCATAGATGAGGAAGATGTGGAATAGTTGGAAGCACTACAGGCTAGAAGATTCCATGGAGAAAAAGATAAATTCAAAGGTAAGCTCCCTATCATATGTTTTAATTGTAATGAAGTAGGTCATATTGCTACAAGATGTACACAGAAGAAGAACTACAAAGAAGGAAATAAGTACAAGAAGAAAAGAGAAGATGATAGTAGAGATTACAAGGACAAAGACAAAAGATACTATATTATTGAAGAATATTTTGATGAGAATGATGATGAGGTAGTTTATGTGGTCATGAAGGATGAATTAGATAAAGCTGAAGATGAAGCAATAACATTGGTTACCTATGTGAACAAGAATGACAAGTGGATCATAGACAGTGGATGCTCAAATCACATGACAGGAGACAAAAGTAAGTTCATTATCTTTACTCAATATGATGGAAATAGTGTTAGATTTGGCAATGATGCTCCATGTCAAATCAAAGGAAAAGGTTCCATTAAACTTATAGAGAAAATTTCATGTGATAATGCATACTATGTTAAAGGACTGAACTACAACTTGTTGATTGTATCATAGTTAGGCAATGTAGGTTGCAAAATAGAATTTGGAAACAAAACTACGAAAGATCTATGACATTGATGAAAATTTGATAGGAAAAGGTGAACAAACTAGGAGTAACTTGTTTTACCTAGATATGGAAGATGCAACCTGTCTTGTTGTTAGACTTGATGATGTGTGGTTATGGCATAAAAGATTGTGTCATGTTAACTTTGACAATCTGATTAGCATCAGCAAGAAGAAGAAAGTTAGAGGGTTGCCCAAACTAAACAAACCTGAAAACACAATGTGCAAATAATGTCAACTAGGGAAAATGACCAAGTCTAGTTTCAAAAGAAAAACATACACTTCCAAAGAAGTACTAGAGTTAGTCCATACAGACCTATGTGGACCAATAGAAGTGCAAAGCTACCTAGGAGACAAATACATAATGCTATTTGTAGATGATTATTCTAAGATGATGACTGCTATGTTCTTGAAACAAAAATTTGATGCAATTCAAATGTTTAAGTGTTATTTGGACAAAGTTGAGAAGGAAATAGGAAAGAATCTGAAATGCCTAAGGTCAGATAGAGGAGGTGAGTTTACATCAAAAGAATTTGAGATATTCTGCAATAAAAAAGGCATTAAAAGGAAAACATTAGCACCAAGAACTCCACCACAGAATGGTATTTCTAAAAGAAGGAATAGATTAGTAATAGACTATGCTAAAACCTTGTTGATGGAGAAAAATGTTGCTTTTAAGTACTGGAGAGAAGCTTTAAGCATTGTTGTTTACACCCTAAATGCAGTCCAAGTCAAGAAAGGTACAAATGAAACACCTTTTGAATTGTGGTATGGTCACTCACCTAATGTTAAACATTTCAAAAAATTTGGTTATAAATGCTATATTCTTAAAGACACTAGAAATGGCAAGTTCAATGCAAAGAGAGATGAAGGCATATTCCTTGGATACTCCACTAGAAGCAAAGCATATAATTGTTTGAATACTAACACTAACAAAATTGTGGAGAGTGCAAATGTAAATTTTGATGAGCATGTAGAAGTTCAAGTTGATGGAACTAAGCAATCAGAGGATTATAGATCCTTTGTGTACTTCTATGAAGGAATGACTATTGAAGATAATGTTGCAAATCAAGTTGGGAATCAATAACAAACTTCAGTATCAGTCAAGTCATAGCCAGTGAATGTCCAATTGCATTTAGAAGTCGAGTTGCAGAATGTATAAAATGCACATTCTGACTCTAAAATTAGTGCACATGAAAGAGATGATGAAATACCAAATGAAGAAGGAAAAAATGACTCTGAAACTAAAGGATCAAACATGGAAAGAAGGACAGAACCAAGATTATCCAAGTATGTAAAAAGACATCACCCTACAGATCAAATCATTGGTGAAAAGGATGTGAGACCAATGACAAGGAATAGATTCAGAAATGAATCATGTTTGCTGAGAAAAGTTGAACCCAAAATAGTGAAGGATGCACTACAAGATGATGAAAGGTATAAAGCTATGGAAGAAGAGATAGATCAAATTTAGAAAAATAAAACATGGACCCTAGTTCCTAGACCAACTAATAAGAATTTAATTGGTACCAAATGGGTATTTAGGAACAAACTTGATGAGAATGGTGAGATAACAAGAAACAAAGCCAAATAGTTTGCAAAGGCTATGCATAAGAAGAACGACAAGATTATGTGGAAACATTTTCCCCTATTGCAAGAATGGAAGGAGTAAGAACATTACTTGCATATGTTTCATACAAAGGTTTCAAAGTCTACCAAATGGATGTCAAGTTTGCTTTTCTGAATGGTATATTGGAAGAGGAAGTCTATATAGAACAACCTGAGGGATTTGTTGATGATAAGAACAAGGACATGGTCTGAAAACTGTACAAGGCACTTTATGGATTAAAGCAAGCACCTAGAGCATGGTATGAGAGATTACACAAATATCTTGTGAAGGTAGGATTTGAGAGAACAGATGACAACAACAACTTGTATATCAAGGCAGAAAAAGGTAAAGATATTTTGATATCTAAAATATTTGTTGATGATATAATATTTGGAGGAAAAGATGTTCTATGCAAAGATTTTGTTGATCAAATGAAACATGAGTTTGAGATGTCAATGTTTGGAGAAATCAAATTCTTTATTGGTTTGCAAGTACATCAATTGAAGCATGGCATATTTGTGACCCAGTCCAAATACATTAAGGAGATACTCAAAACATTTGGATTAGAAGACTTAAAACTAGTTAGCACACCAATGGCAACTGGACATAAGCTATGCAAGAATGATGAGTCAAGTGAAGTGAATCAAACATTGTATAGATCAATGATTGGAAATTTGTAGTATGTTGTACATAGTAGGCCAGACATTGCATTAACTATTGGAATAGTGGCAAGATTTTTTGTAAATCCAAGAGAAAATCATCTGATGGTAGTAAAGAGGATACTGAGGTACCTAAAAGGAACTGATGACTTTGGTTTGTACTACAAGAGAAGTAAAAAGTTTGATCTAAGAGACTACATTGATGTAGATTAGGAAGGTAAATTGATGACAGGAAAAGCACCAGTGGAGGAGCACTTTTCTTGAGAAAAAGATTAATTTTATGGACTGGCAAAAAGAAAAGTTGTACCTTACAGTCCACTACTGAAGCTGAATATGTTGCAGCTACTATCAATTGCACCAATATTGTATGGATCAAACATTTTTTGCAAGGTATGAAGCAAGAGGTGAATGAGCTTGTGATACTTTATTGTGATAATACAAGTGCTATCAACATATCAAAGAATCCTATAATGCATGCTAAAACCAAGCATATTGCAATCAAGTATCACTATGTAAGATAATTGGTGGATGACAAACAAGTGAAGATGGAATATGTAAGCTCAAAGGAATAGATTGCTGAAATCTTCACAAAAGCACTACCTAAAGATGCTTTTGAGTACCTTAGAGGTAAGTTAGGGGTGATATCCCTAACCAAGGCTACTGGAAGAAAAAGCAAGACTTCCCTGCATCAAATGAGCTGATTGTTGAAGATTTTACACATTGATGCAGAGGATACCAACTTTAGAATTCATGCCTAAAGTAATTGAAGTGCTGAAGTTAGAAATCAATTACAAGCAAGGTGATAGAGGGAGAAATTGAATGAATCTACAAATGCTACACTTGCATGTTCAGATGCTGAGAACATATGTCTTTGTCATTTTTGTCAAAGAGGGAGAAGTAAAGATGAAACCAATCAACAACATATGATCAAAGCATGAGGGAGAAAGTGCAAAAACTGATCAAATGAAGATAGAGGGAGAAGTAGATAGAAATGATCAATAGTTGATAGGAGAAGATGAAGAAGCTGAACAGAAATAGTATGAGCAATGCATATAGAGGGAGAAAACAAATGAAGAGGATACAGCAACCAAGAGGGAGAAGAAAAAATGAAGCAATCAGAATAATAGAGGGAGATGTGAAAATTTATGGTAACACAATTACTTTTTGGCATTTGACTTACTATTCTAACCTAGGTAACATGTGGTTAGATAGTTTAGTCTAATGGTTGATCAGTTTGGTTTGCCATCAATGCCAAAGAGGGAGATTGTTGGAAATTTGATTGAAAATATCATTGTGAGAAGAAGATTGAAAATCAAAGAGGGAGATCATTGTTAAAAGAATGTTTTCAATCATTGTTTTGTCATTGATGTCAAACCTACTATTTGTAGGAATGACATTTTCTTATAAGATCCAAGTATTATCACTTAGTTGATTGATGAAAAGGATTTGATCAACAAGATGTAACAAGAGCACCTAGGGGAAAGGTTGAGTTATGATGTTGTAATGAAGTGCAAGGATCATTTAAGACAATGGTTAAATGGTGTATTGATAATATACTCAAAGATGTAGAGGTTGGTCACACTCAAAAACATTGGAGGAATAAGTTGTAACAAGGTTGATTACAAAGTTTAAACTAAGTTCATTAGTGGGTGCCAAGCAAGTTGAAGCCGAGCAAATTCTTAGTTGGAGCCAAGAAAAAGGAAAATCTAGTGTGTGCCGAGTGATCTTCAAGTGCTGAGTGAAATTCAAGTGCTAAGCAAAGTATCAGGTGTCGAGCATCAGAAAATCTTAGTTGTTGTTGAGTGAACTTCAGGTGTCGAGCATCAGTAAAAACATAGTTGATGCCGAGTAACATAGTATGTGTTGAGCATCAAGATTTCAATAGTGCCAAGTTGCTACATTATTTTAAATCACGAAGATTTGCCAAATCTAAGCCGAAAAAGTTGTTGCCTTGAATTTTGTGAACTATTTGGAGGATAAGGATGATGAGCTGTTGGCACAGAATTCTATGTAAACCATTTTTGAGTGAATTCAAAAGGATTTTCAAGAAGTTTCTAGAGGAAAAAATATGGGTTAGATACAATGAATCCTACCTAATCCATACGAATTGAAATTAAAGAATGGAACAACCTAGCAGGAAAGGAACTCCAAGATTTCTATTTAAGGAGTCATAGACTAAGAAGAAAATGTTGCTGTTGATGTTGCTCCTGCAGAAGTGCCAAATTGTGAAGTGGTTAGAAGGGTTTCAAGGAGAAGGAAGAGCATAGAGGCTCTGCTTCTACAAGTGGTCAAGAAGAGATGATTACACTAGTACATTGAGCATGGAGACTCAAGAAGACTGAGCTTGAAAGGAGGGCAAGTTGTTAAGATTTGTAAAGACTAAAAGCCAAGCAATGGTATGAGCTAAAGAGTGATCTGAGATCTGTTAGTTAAGTTGTATGTTGTAATCAAGTCAAAGATTTTCTAATACTCTCTATCAATTGTAATAGATATGGAAATCCTATGGACTTAAGTTGGTTTAATAGCCATTTGTAAATCCTTTAACAGGTTGGTGTTCCAAGTGAATGTTCTAAAGCCCTCTAACCAAGCCCACTTCTAACAGTGTGGATAAATCTTCTAACAAGGTCACATTTAATAGTGTGTTGTAATCCTTTAATAGGGTAGGCCTTTCACAGGGCATCACTTCAGAAGAGTGAGAATTGAGTAGCATGTTACTGATGGTTTTTCCCAAATTGGGTTTCCATGTAAATCATTGTGTTATGTGTTGATCTTTTATGTGTTATGCTTGCATGTTGATTTACAGTAACTTGTTGATTAGGAAAGTTAATGCTCGGATGAATGAATGGTTGAATGGGCTCACTACACTTAGTGAAAAAGCTTGAATGAAATGTTAGACCTTGAATAACTAATTCACCCCGCCCCCCCGCTCTCAATTATTCTAAAGAATTTCTAACATTATTTACTGGTGTGAATGTTACTTTATGCATGCTATAGTTGTTAGAATTTGAATTGGTACATCAAGATCTAAGGATAGCTAATTCACCCTCCCCACCCCTCTCTCACTTATTCCAACTAATTCTAGCACTCACATCCATGGTGACTCATTGTAGATGATATGTTATCAAATAATCTTTATGCCTCTCTTCTAGTGCTAGCTTAGGCTATATTACCATATGCATGCATATCAATTCATTTTTCTACTAGTGGTAGTGTAACCTTGTAACATCTTCATCTTCCTTAACTAGTTTCCAATTGATGACTACATCAATTTATAAACTTCATGCCAATGATACTTTTAACTCCAATAATCTCCCCCTTTGGAATTGATTACAAATCCTTTTGAACCATTATTGCTTCATTTTTTAGAGTGCCTTTATGTCCACATTTAGTTTCCTATACCGGTAGAGAGTCTTACACCAATGTATGGACTTAGTTAGATTCTTATGATTTCCTCTTTTAGGTCTGCCTCTAAAGGCATGTTGCATTCTTCCTCTTGTTGCTCATAGTCTTCTACTCCTCTACTATTATTTTCCCTTCTGCTCTATACTTCTTTCTTGTTCTTCTCTTTCTTTCACTTAACTTTTCTTCACTTGGATAATTTTCTTCCTCTCCAAATTTTATGTTCTTCTCTTGATCTTATTCTCCTCTCCTTATTCATCTTTTACATGTATTCTCCCCTTGTCTAGGTTGTCTTTATTCTCCCCCTTTTTGTTATACTTCCCCTTGTTCTTGCCTATCTAATTTTCCTTTAATATTATCCTCCTAGGTCTCTTTATATATATTCTCCCCCTATATCCTTTATATTCTCCCTCTTTTTCTCATTAGTGAAAAAGGGTTTATAGGTTGTCAAATGCATCCTTGTATTAACTCCAAGTACTAGCAAGTTGGGCTTCCCATGATGCCTTGAGATTGTTAGAAACAATAGTCCACCAAGATAACTGTGGCAGGGGGATGAATTAGTTATCAAACAATTAAAACATTTGTCTTCTTTAAACAAACTTAACCATTCAACCAAAGTAAACAACAACCATAATTAGATGCACATAGACAATTACACTAGATATGTTGACTAGGGAAACCCTTTATCAGAGAAAAAAACCCTGTGGGAATGATACCCATAAGATGATGTACTAATATAAATATTCCTTATTAGAGGATGGACCCTATTAGTAGTCTATTACAATATTTAGTACATAGAGTCCCTGTTAGGAGAATTTGAATCCCTGTTAGAAGATTCCAACCCTATTAGGAGTTGTGGTATAATGTATGCAAGATGAGCCCACTGCCCAAACATGCAATTTCAACTACAAGAAGAGCTCACTGCACAAACATGCAATTTACTATTATGTTATTCTTTCCTTTATTCTATTAATCAAACCAATCACTATCAGACCTTGTAGACAAGGTCATGAACCTCATATCCAAATATCAAACCTTGGATCACTCAGCAAAACCTTGGCAATGAAGACTACTTCACTTCTTCACTACTCTACTCAACTTCGCATTCTACTCTTAATGTTGCTTATCATCAATAAAAACCATGTCATATGATAAAGGAAAATGTCCTTCCTTTTATACCAAGTCAATAATACAATTCCTTGAGTTGGTTGTTAGAGCTTCTCAATTAATCATTATAGGGCCACATTAAGAACACATTACACTTAGTGATAACTTTAATCTTCTACCTTGCAACTTGAATGTCTTTCCGTACACTCAATAGTATGACGATCAATCTTAACCACATCATCACCAATATTCATTCTTCATATCATCAACCTTGATTCTCAGAATAACAACTCTGCTAAGAGATATAACAAGTTTACTAGAACATGCCTCTATAAACTCTATATCATAACAGACATCACGAAAACTTACATAACTTCTTCCAGACTTATCATTTCTTCTTAGAACATTAACTACATATACTAGATACTTAGAAGTATCTCTCATAACCTTAGATAGTTAGAATACTCAACTAGCCCTTCATACCAACTTGACCTTTTTGATATTCTTTTATCAAAGACCATAGAAAATTGCTATATTGACATCAGTGACAACCTTTGTAACATATCGTCATAGTAACATATGTACAATACTCTCCCATAGGAATATCATCAACATTCATGCTTCCAAAAGTCTTGCAACAATATCCCACTTTGACATTGATGGTAACATAGATGAAAAATATCTAGTTCCAAGAATACCAACAAAAAGACTGTTCATCTTACTTTTCAAATCTTCTTCATCAATCATCCTCCCCCATTGATATACATCAATGTGCTTTTCATCAAACTATCATTCCATGTTGTCCTTCTTCCAAACTTACTCTATTCATGTCAAACTTCTCCTACTATTATGTTCTACATGCTATTTTTCCATGTTCATTTTCATGCCAAACATCTCCCCCATTGACATTAATGTTAAAGGTTTCAACATCCAACTTTACTGTATCAAATTCTATAGATCCTAATTCTTACTTATCTCAAGTGTCAAAATATATTATTTAAAACAATATCTAACAAGAGTCCTAGATGACTTTGTCCATCACAAATACTCCCACATATAGGAAGCATCAGCATTGAGTCCAGACAATAATGGTGCTTTGTTACACTAGACTGACGAACTTTTGTATCTTTTACTCTAACTTGGGGGGGGGGGGGGGGGGGGGGGGGTATAACCCCAAGTATACCTTGCAAATACTCAAAACTCTCTTTGGGAAGAGGCTTAGTGAATATATCTGCAATCTGCTATTTAGTGCTTTCATACTCCAATCTGATTTCCTTTTCTATAACTTTCTCTCTCAACATGTGATACTTGATAGAAATGTGCTTAGTCCTTAAATGCAACATTGGATTCTTACATATATTTATTGTGCTTGTTTTGTCATAATGTATGATGACATGTTCATTGATCTCTATCCTTATATCCTTTAACATCTACTCATCTGCTTACAATTGTTTGTTGCTACAACATATTTCCATTTTACTTTGTGATTTATAATCTTGCTTCTTGCTTAACCAAGAAACCAATCTTCCTCCAAGAAAGAAGACTCCACCAGTGGTGTTCTTTCTATCATCCATACTACCTACCCAATCAGTATTAGTATAAGTACTCGAGTAAAATCATTACATCTATCATACCACAATCCAAACTCAGATGTTCCCTTTAGATATCTAAATATTCTTTTAATTGTAGCATAATGTGCTTCTTTGGTATTAGCTTGAAATCTTGCAACAATTCCAACTGCATTTGCTCTATCTAGCCTTGTGTGAGTCAAATATTGCAATCCTCCAATCATAGATCTGTACTTCTGCTACTCAACAATAGGTGTCTCATCTTTTGTAGATAACTTATGTCCAATTACCATAGGTGTTCCAATGGGTTTGCATGTTTCCAAACCAAACCTTTTTAGTAAATCCTTCAAGTACTTAGTCTAAGAAATAAAGATTCCTTCTTTATTCTTTACAATCTGTAATCCTAGAAAATATTTCATCTCTCCTATCATGCTCATTTCAAATTCTTTCTTCATCTCTTCTACAAACTTCTCACTTTCTTCATCATTTCCTCCAAATATGATATCATCAACAAATATTACCAAAATCATCAAACCATCATCAATTTCTTTTGAATAGAGGTCTGTCATACCTTTACTATATCCAAGCTTTGTCAAATTCTTGTCTAACCTTGCATACCAAGTTCTGGGTGCTTGCTTCAAGTCATACAATGCTTTCCTCAATTTGAATACTATGTCCTTGTCATCTATTAAAGGATAACCTTTAAGCTGCTCAATGTACAATTCTTCTTCAAGTTCTCCATTCAGAAATGCTAACTTGACATCCATCTGATACACTTCAAATTTCTTTTGTGCTACATAGGCTAAGAATAATCTTACTATTTCTATTCTAGCCATTGGAGCATAAGTCTCTTCATAATATATTCCTTGTTGATGTGAGTAACCTTTACATACCAATCTTGCTTTGTTCCTTACAACTTCATCTTGTTTATTCATCTTGTTCCTGAATACCCATTTAGTTCCTATCACATTTTTGTCTGCTACTTTGGGGACCAATTCCTATGTCTCATTATTTACTATATGATCCAATTCCTCTTTCATAGCTTGTTTTCAATAGTCATCTTTACATCTTCATCTACATTCTTAGGTTCAACTTGAGATATCAAACATTGTTCTTCATTAACTCTACTTCTGGTCATCACAGCTTTATCTTTACTTCTAATCATTTGCTAGGATGGGTGATTCTTTATCATGTTCTTTCCTAAAGTAGGAGTTGTTGTATCAACTCTTGGCTCTATTGAAGGTTCTGAGCTTTATTCCTACCTTGGCTCTCCTTTATTCTGTAAATCATTATTAGTCTCAAGAAATACCTCGTCATTCCTTGGCTTAGTAACAACATCATCATATGAATTGTAATCAACTATTCTCTCTTATATCTTTAATTTCTCATTAATTCTTAAATTTTCACTTTCTATAATAGTCACCAAAGATGTTTCTTCTAATACTTATTTTTCATTAACCATTTTAAACTCATTAACACAATCTTTTAAGGATCTTTCCATACTTTCTCTAAATTCTTGAACTTTATTAGAGAGTAGATTCTTTCTAGCTTTGCTCAATCTCTTAGGACATCTACTCAAAAAATGACCAAATTCTTTAAATGTCCAACAAACAAAAATTTTCATACCTTTTGGTTCACTCTTTGTAAGTAGATCAATACATTCCTCTATCTTTATGTCTTCTTCTGAGTTGGATCTATCTTTGCTTACGCTACTATTCTATTGTATACAACAAAAGGATTCTAGATCCGATGTACTAATATAAATATTCCTTGTTAGAGGATGAACCCTCTTAGGAGTCTATTACAACATTTAGTACATAGAGTTCCTATTAGGAGACTTTGAATCCCTGTTAGGAGTTGTGCTACAATGTACGTAAGATGATCCCACTGCCCAAACATGCAATTTCAACTACAAGAAGAACTCACCACTCAAACATGCAATTTACTATTATATTCTTCTTTCCTTTGTTCTGTCAACCAAACCAATAAATGTCAGACCTTGTAGAGAAGGTCATGAACCTTGGATCCAAATATCAAACCTCAGATCACTCAGTAAAACTGGTGTAGGAGCACCCTTTCAAGGCTCCCACCATATCAAATTTTGGTGTGATGAACTTCTTCTAAGAAATATGCAGATAGAATAAAAAAATTTAACTCATTTGGTGTGTTTTGCTCAGAGAGTTTATAATCTTGGTCTAGGTGATTGGCAATGTATTGTCATGTTGTGATGTTTTGCTTTCTAGGTGCATAGGGTGTTCCTAAAATGTTGGAATGGTGTATTGGGGGAATTTGAAGCCCAAGAATGCCTTGGAAAGACCCAACAATGGTCTTGGTGAAGGAATTACAAAAAGAGCAAAAAAAGAAATAAAAATTGCTAAGTTGTTGGTCACTTGTGTAAAAGTGTTAAGCAACTTTTGTTAGAAAGCAAGTTAACTTGTTTAAGTGGCTAAAAACACCCTAACTCAACCCATACACCATGGGATAGCCTATTTAAGGTTGGAAAAACCTGAAACAAGGGTTGGAAATCATTGTCTTGTATAACATTGTACTGTTATAGCAACCCGTGACTAATTTTTATACATTTTTATTGGTTTTTGGTGTTGTTTGGCAGCAAATCACATTTTTAGTGTCATTTTTTTGCATGTTCTAGTTTTTATCTTGTATATTCTCCATTATCCATGCATTATATTAGATCTGTAATCATGTTTGGGAAGGTTTAAATGAATTTCTTTAAAAGTAACAATTTGTTGTCTGATTTTGAGTTCTCAGCAATTAACGGGTTGTAGCTCTTGTTTCCACTGTGCAATTTCCATGACCATTTGTATTCCAAGACTATATACCCTAATGTGTAACATATTGCAAAAAAGGGCCAAAAAAATGTGCACAAGCATTTGTTTGACAAAGCCCTAGGCGAGCTAGGCAATGCCCGGCTTGGAGCAAGCAGCAAAGAATTTGTTCTCATGAGCAATGGGAGTAAGATCAAGAATTTCCCTTTAGAAAGGATGAAGGGGAGTATATAAAGGTTCTATGTACAAGAGGAGAAGTTTTTTTGAGTTGTGGGGGTGTTCAAAACAAGAGGATAGCAAGTAGTCCTTCAAACCCTCCTAAATCCTCATTTTTACAAAATTTATTTTACAGCTTTTTTGGGGCCCGAGACCCTAATAATCTTGTAGAAGGTATCTATGGGAGAAAATTTCCTTATTACCAAATATTTTGAATCCTTAAGGGTAAAAAGTTATAAGCCCTACAAATTTGAGTGGAGGCCTAATTTGGGGCTCTTTTAGTAGCCTTTCTATGAAGAAATCTTGAAATTGGGTAAAAACCCATTATTGTTAGCCATTCAGGCATAGTAAAAATGTTCCAATAACATCTTATGACATCATGGAAACCTTGGTTGGACTAGGGAGTACTATGGTACCCTAGTTGACCTATAAAACCTTTGGAGGCATAGTGTTCCTAGAAGAGTAAGGGAATGATGCTGCAAGTTTGGATCAGTTAACCTTGTGAGGAGGTTCGGCAAGGTTAGGGGATGTTATAAGTAGCAAGAGATCATATAGACCACATAGGTGTAGAGAAAAAACCAAGATCCTATTGTTTGATGAGAAGCATAGAATAGCTAGTCTATCCTAGCCTACCCCATTAGATTGGTATCAGAGCTAGGTTAAGGTGTGGGACAAAGCAAGTGCAAAGCAAGGTAAATTATGAAGAACAAGAAATAAAGGTAGAAGAGAAAGAAGAGGACAATAGGTCTTTGAGGGAAAGATTGGTACAACTTGAATAGTTGTTGAGTGAGGTCCAAGACATAGCTAATAAAGTCAAGGACAAGATAGAGTAGAAAGAAGTGAAGCAGGCCAAAGAGAAAGACACTAAATTGGAAGAAGAAACTCCAATACCAGACCCTATTTTACTAGAAGATCCTTTCTTGAAGGCAATCAAGGCAATAAACAAAAAATCCTTGGAAGGCATTCCTCTATTCAGTGGCAAGATGGATCCTGATCTCATCATGGAATGGATTGAAGGAATGGAGAACCATTTTGAATGTGATGGTGTCTCTGATGCTCAGAAGGTCAAGGTGGAAAAGTCGAGGTTGAGAGGTACTGCTCTAAGCTAGTGGAAATTTGTACAAAAAGAGAGGGAAAAAAGAAGGAAAAGGTCTTATTGCTACTTGGAAGGGAATGGTGGCTAAAATTAAACAAGCCTACATTCCTAAAGTCAATGAAATATAGCTACATAGGAGGAGACAAAATCTAAGGCAAAAAGATATGGATGTGCATTCTTATACTAAAGAATTCCAAAAGTTATGCTTGAGGTCTAAAGTGGTGGAAGATGAAAGTATCAAGTTGGCAAGATATCTAAATGGACTCAAATGGTCTATTCAAGAAGATATGAGCCTTGTCACTCCTAAAATAGTTCACCAATGCTATCAGATGGCCCTAAAGGTGGAAGCAAAAGGAAAAGAAAGCAAACCCGTACTTCCAAGAATAGAGGAAGAGGTAGAGATTCTAGAGGAGGTCAAAGAGGTGGTTCTAGTAGAGGTGGTGAACCAAGAAACCCAAGGAAAAGTAAACTCTTGGAACAAAGTTCTAAAACTAGCACAAGGAGATCTTTTGGTAGAGGAAGAGGATCTCAAAGTAATAGAGGGAGAGGAGCAGGAAGAATCAACTCCTATTTTACCACCATGAAATGTTATCAATGTGGACAACTTGGATACCTAGCCTATAGGTGTCCTGATAAGCCATCAGCCTCAAATAGTGAGAAGCCGGTAGCTTATGCCCAAGAATATAGCAGTAGCTCATGTACTAATGAAGTCAACAAATTAGAATTAGAAATGGGTGAGAATTTGATTATTAGAAAGGTACTCATAAGGTAGCCCAATAAGAGTGAACCCAAGCAGAGGAGGGCTCTTTTTAGATTCAAATGCAAGATTCAAGGAAAAGTTTGCAAGGTTATAGTGAATTCAGGATCTATAGATAACATTATATCAGAGGAGGTAGTAAAGGAGTTGAAACTTACAAAGGTTCCCCATGCAAATCCCTACAAGGTGACTTGGTTGAATCCAGAGCAAAGTGTACTTGTTAATGAGTAGGCATGGGTTGAGTTTTCTATTGGAGCCTATAAAGACAAAGTACTTTGTGATGTCTTACCCATGGATGCATGCCATCTTCTATTGGGAAGACCATGGAAATTTGACAAGAAGGTGATCTATGATGGAGAAGAAAATGCCATCTTTTTCAAGAAAGATGGAAGGACTTTCAAAATTAAGTCCTTAATAGAGAATGAAGGGGAAGCCTCTAAGACACCTCGTGTGTTACTTAGTAGTGGTAAAGAGTTCTTGCAAGCTTTACAAGATGAGGAAACTATAGGATGTGTAATTATGGTGGAACCAAAGGAAGAAGATATGAAGTTGCAGCCAATACCTCTTGAAGTGTAGCAAATTCTTGATGATTTCAAAGATATTATTTTAGATGGTACACTAGTAGTACTACCACCTAAAAGAGAAATCAACCATCAAATTGATTTTGTACCTGGTGCTTCTTTGCCTAACAAAGCAGCTTATAAGCTTACTCTATATTAGAATAAGGAAGTGGAAAGACAAGTGCAAGAATTATTGGATCAAGGGCTAATTAAGAAGAGCATTAGTCCATATGTAATCCTAGTGGTCTTACTAGCAAAGAAAGGAGAAAAATGGAGGCTTTGTACAGATTCAAGGGCTATTGACCAGATCACTATCAGATATAAATTCCCTATTCCAAGAATAGAGGACATGATGGATTGTTTAGGAGGTGCTATGTACTTTAATAAGTTGGATTTAAAGAGTGGTTATCACCAAATTAGAATCTAGGAGGGTGATGAATGGAAGACCACTTTTAAAACCATAGATGGGTTGTATGAATGGCTTGTAATGCCATTTGGGCTCACAAATGCCCTAAGAACTTTCATGAGATTAATGAATGAGGTCTTGAAGGGCTTCATAGGAAGATTTGTGATATTGTATCTAGATGATATACTCATCTATAGCAAGACAAAAGAGGAGCACTTGGAACATGTAAGGTTGGTCTTGAAGAGGCTCCAAGAAGAGCAACTAGCCATTAATATAGAAAAGTGTGTATTTATGCAGAAAGAATTGGTTTATTTGGGATTTGCAGTGTCCAAGAGTAATCTAAAAATGGACCCAAGAAAAGTGGAGGCAATCTTGGATTGGTCCACTCCTAGAACAAGGACTGAAGTGAGAAGTTTTTATGGCCTAACACAATTTTATAGAAAGTTTGTGAGGAACTTTAGTGGGATTTGTGCACCAATATTAGACACCATCAAAGGAGGGTTGAAAACAAAGTTCAAATGCACTGAGGTACTAGAGAAAGCATTTCAGACATTGAAACAAGAGGTAGCTACAAAACTCATTTTAATCTTACCTACTTTTGATAAATTATTCACTCTTGAATTTGATGCAAGTAATATAGAATTAGGGGGTGTCTTGAGTCAAGAAGGAAGACCTGTGGCATTCTTCAATGAGAAACTCAATGAGGCAAAGAAGAAATATTCAGCTTATGACTTGGAGTTGTATGCATTAGTACAATCTCTCAAGAAGTGGAGACATTACCTCCTACCCAAAGAATTTGTTGTCTTTATAGATAATCAAGCTTTGAGTTATATAAAAACTCAAGAGAAGCTTAGTAATAGGCATTTGAATTGGATGGAGTATCTATAATCTTTTACATTCACAATCAAACTCAAGAAGGGATAGCTCAATAAGGTAGCAAATGCCTTGAGTAGGAAACTTTTGGCTATCCAAGTAGTGCAGGTAAAAAGCATTGGAAAAAAAGGTTTTAAAGACTTTTATGAAGAGGATGAAGACTTTTCCCAAGCCTACAAGGTATGCCTAGAGTTTTAGAATCATTTTCATAGTAATTTTGCAGATTATACCCTTCAAAATGCATTGCTATTTAAAGGTAACCAACTATGTGCACCTAAGGGATCCACGAGGGAAAATCTAATTCAAGAGAAGCATAATGGCAGTTGAGTGGATATTTTGGTATAAACAAGACATTGGAGTTGGTATAGAGATACTACTTTTGGCCTAAGTTAGCAAGGGATGTACAAAGATATGTTGAGCAATGTGGAATATGTCAAAGAGCTAAAGGGGGTTTAAGCAGTGTAAGACTCTATCAACCCTTGCCAATTCCAAATAGGCCTTAGAAATGTGTAAGTATGGACTTTTTGGTTAGACTTCCCAAAACCAAATCAAGTATGGACAACATTTATGTTGTAGTAGATAGGTTCTCTAAAATGAGTCATTTTATTCCATGTAAGACTACTCATGATGCAAGTTATGTAGCACATCTCTTCTTCAAGGAGATAGTTCAGATTCATGGACTCCCTTTCAGCATTGTGTCTAATAGGGATAGAAATTGCATGGATCATTTTTGGCAAACCTAATGGAAAAGGATGGGAACTAATCTTTCTTTTAGTTCAATGTACCATCCTCAAACTGATGGTCAAACTAAGGTCATCAATAGGGTGCTTGGTAACTTGCTAAGGTGCTTAACAAAGGAATATGGGTAGACTTGGGATCTTGTTATATCTCAGGCTAAATATGCTTATAATGATAGTGTTAACAAAACACTAGGAAGGAGTCCTTTTGAGATAGTGTATGGAAGACACCCTAGAGGAGTGAATGAGTTGAGAGATTTAGGTCCTATGGAGCTAAAAAGTGGACAAGCTAAAGATTTTACCCAAACTATCAAAGAGGTTCAAGAATAGGTGAAGAAAATTATGTTGGAGTCTACTCAAAGACTCAAGGCCAAAATGATGAGAAGAGGAAAGAAGTACAGTTTTAGATTGGGGACTATGTTATGGTCCACCTTAACAAAGCCAAAATGCAAGGTATACCCACTAAGCTCCAAATGTGAAGATTTGACGCATGCAAGCTTCTACCTAAGTTTGGAGAGAATGCCTACAAAGTGGACTTGCCATTAGACATAACTATCTCAGCAGTGTTTAATGTTGTGGACCTGATCAGATTTAAGGGAGAAATTAGTTAGCAAAGTGTAGCTCCACCAAGGGTCCTACAAGAATTTGACACTAATGCAATGCCCAAGAAACAACTAGCCAAAGCAGAGAAAGTATTGGAATCTAGGGTAAAGAAAACTACTCAAAAACAAGTGTATATGGAACACCTGATCAAATGGAAGGATCAACCTAAATCTGAAGCTACCTAGATTGAGGAAGGACATTTCAAGAAGTTTGGCATTGATCCAGCTCTTCTTGACCCCAAAGTGCCTTAGTTTGTGTTGAGGGGGATTATGGTGAAGGATCACCCTTTCAAGGCTCCCACCATTTCAAATTTCAATGTGATGAACTTCTTCTAAGAAGTATATAGATAGAATAAGAGTTTCTAACTCATTTGGTGTGTTTTGCTCTAGTTTAGGCTCTTGGTCTAGGTGATTGGCAATGTATTATCATGTTGTGATTTTTTTCTTTCTACGTGCATAGGGTGTTCCTAAAATGTTGGAATGGTGTATTGGGGGAAATTTGAAGCCCAAGAATTCCTTGTGAAGACCCAATAATGGTCTTGGTGAAGGAATTGCAAAAAGAGCAAAAAAAAAGAAATAATAATTGCTAAGTTGTTGGTCACTTGTGTAAAAGTGTTGAGCAACTTTTGTTAGAAAACAAGTTTACTTGTTTAAGTGGATAAAAATTCCCTAACTTAACCCATACACCATGGGATATCCTATTTAAGGTTTGAAAAACCTGAACCAAGGGTTTGAAGTCATTGGTTTGTATAGCATTGTACTGCTACAACAACCTATGATTGATTTTTATACATTTTTACTGGTTTTTGGTGTTGTTTGGCAGAAAATCACATTCTTTACTATCATTTTTTTTCTATTTTTTATTTTTTATCTTGTATATTATCCATTATCCATGCATTAAATTAGATATTTAATCATGTTTTGGAATATTTTAGTAAATTTCTTTAAAAGTAACAGTTTTCTGTCTGGTTTTGAGTTCTTAGTAATGAACGGGTTGTAGCTCTTGTTTTCACCGTGAGATTTCCATGGCCATTTGGATTCTAAGACTATAGACCATAATGTGTAACATATTGCAAGCGAGGGCCCAAAAAATGTGTGCAAGCATTTGTTTGACAAAACCCTAGGCGAGCTAGGCAATGCCCGGCTAGGAGCAAGTAGCAAAGAATTTGTTTTCATGAGAAATGGGAGCAAGATCAAGAATTTCCCTTTATAAAGGATGAAGGGGAGTATGTAAAGGTTTTATTTACAAGATGAGAAGTTTTTGTGAGTTGTGGAAGGTGTTCAAAACAAGAGGACATCATGCAGTCCTTGAAACCCTCCTAAATCCTCATTTTTACAAAATTTGTTGTATGGCCTTTTTGGAGCCCAAGACCCCAATAATCTTGTAGAA
The DNA here is from genome assembly GCA_028749045.1 of Cupressus sempervirens. NCBI lineage: Eukaryota > Viridiplantae > Streptophyta > Pinopsida > Cupressales > Cupressaceae > Cupressus > Cupressus sempervirens. Next base: position 537,660,426 of record CM053785.1, read on the forward strand.
GGTTTCTAGGGGAGAAAATTTCCTTATTACTATATATTTTTAATCCTTAAGGGTAAAAAGTTATAAACCCTACAAATTCGGGTGGAGGCCTAATTTGGGGCTCATTTAGTAGCCTTTTTGTGAAGAAATCTTGAAATCAAGTGCAAACCCATTATTGTTATCCATTCAAGCATATTAAAAATGTTCCAATAACATATTAAGACATCATGGAAACCTTTTTTTTATTTGGGAGTGTTGTGGTACCCTAGAAGACCTATAAAACCCTTGGAGGGATAGTTTTCCTAGAAGAGTAAGAGAATGACGCTGCAAGTTTGGATCAGTTAACTTGGTGAGGAAGTTAGGCAAGGTAAGGGGATGTTCTAAGTAGCAAGAGATCCTATAGACCACATAGGTGTAGAGAAAACACCAAGATCCTATTATTGGATGAGAAGCATAGACTAGCCAGTCTATCCAAGCCTACCCCATCAAAAACCTTAGCAATGAAGTTTCGTTCACTTCCACACTACTCTGCTCAACTTCACATTGTGTTCTTATTGCTGATTATCATCAATCAAAACCATTCCATATGATAAATTAAAATGTTCTTCCTTTATACTGAGTCCATAATACAATTCCTTGAGTTGACTGTTAGATCTTCTTAATTAATCATTATAGGACCACATTAAGAACACATTGCACTTAGTGATAACATTAATCTTCTACCTTGCAACCTGAATATCTTTCTGTACACCCAATATTATGATGAGTGATCTTAGCCACATCATCACCAATATTTCTTCTTCATATCCTCAACCTTGATTCTCATAATAACAACTCTGCTAAGAGATATAACAAGTTTACCAGAACATGCCTCTGTAACTCTATCTTAGAACAAACATCACCAAAACTTACATAACTTCTTCCAGACTTATCATTTCTTCTTCTAACATTAGCTAAATATACTAGATGCTAAGAAGTATCTCTCATAACCTTGGATAGTTAGAATACTCAACTTGTCATTCATAGCAACTTGATCTTTCTATTGTTCTTCTGTCAGATACCACAGGGAACTGCTATGTTGACATCAATAACAAACTTAGTAATGAATATAACATACCATGATAGTAACATGTCTACAATACTCCCCATATGAATATCATTAGCATTCATTCCTCCAACAATATTGCAATAGAGATTAGTGAGATCAATGGTCTCACTCCTTATGTCTACCAATATCTCTTTAAGTTCATCAAATTTACTTGCCAATGCTCTAGCAATTAGTGCTTTTTCATCCTTAATATTTCCTTGAATTATAGGGTTACAATATGATTTTCACTTCTATAACTCAAAAAATCTTGTTATCTTGTTCTTCCTTGACCCTATTGAATTAAGTGCAGTGTTCCCTAGGTCTTAGATAGATACTCTGATGTTGAATCAGTTATTGTATTGAATTTATTTTACATCAAGTAAAGTTGTTGTTGAGCTTGTTGTATTGTCTTCTCTAAGTCATGTGTGAATGAACTTAGATTACCCATGTTTTGTAATGCTAGTATAGTGGCCTTGATGGTAAAAATAATTTCATATTTTATTTCTTATGGTGTGGCATTTTTTAGCTCAACCAAATTCATGAGCCTCTCCATTCTTCTTCCTTCCATCTTCTTCTCTACTAGGTCTTCAACATCTCCTAGTTTTTCCTTAATATTTTCAACTAAAATAGTAGGTTGACTGATCATAACTATATCTATAGACCATATGTTTCATCTGAGGCTAATCTAGCTATAATGTCTCTAGTAATGACTAGTTTTATTTCCCTTTGTTGTCTTTTTCCACCTTCACTAAGCTTATTATGTTTCTTAAATATTTTTTAATACTCATTGAGTTCATCTAGATCCATATCTTTTATCTTTGGTTTCATTTTAGCAATGATGACATCTAGATTTTTCTTATCTTCTTCTCTATTTGCATCCTTTTCAAATATTTCTCCTTCATCTTTGGATCTTAGGATGATAATGATAATGATTAAGATGGCATACATCTACCTTTTTGTCTTCTCTTCTTAGCATGTTTTCTTTCTTTAGTTTTTGAAATCCTTCTTGCATTTCTCTTTCTTTTCTATCCAGGTATTTTATCTCCAAGACCTTGGATCTTGAAGAAGTTGGCCTAATGTTGTTGTCTCTTCTTCTTAATGTTGGGATTCTTCTACTATAGAGTTATACTTGTTCTTCTCTGGTGACTATGTTTGCACTTTCTCCCTCTCTAGAGGCTTGTCCTCTTGACATTCTTCTTCCTATAACTATATAGTATCAGGTGTATTATCCCTTTCCCTCTTCTTCTCTATTGATGATTCAACTGATATAGTTTCCTTTAGGATGGTTTCATCAAATTTTTAATAAGTCATAATGTTCGGTGACTTGAATTTATACATTCTTTCTTCTTCTCTTGTAGTTTTAGCGACTTGTTCCTTAACATGTGTGACTAGTGGAGTAATATCCTTTTCTCTCTGAGGACTAGGTATGTCTTCATTTTTTCCAACATCACCTATGCTTGTCTCAGGTATAATACCTTTTTCTTCTATCTTTTCTTTCTCTTTATCTTCTCCTTTGCCTCTTGATCTTGAAATTTCTTTGATGCTTCCTTGTTGTGGGTCCTTTCAGACATACTCGTATATTTTGTGAGCTTCCTCTCGTCGATGTTTGGTTACATTTTCTTTAGCCTCTTTGATGTGACTAGTTAGTATGTCAATCATATTCATGTGCATGCTAAATTTCTCATGTATACTTCTACACACATCCTTTTATGTGTTTCTTCCATCTTTGGCCTTATTTTGAATAAGGATTCATATTACATCCTTCTAAAATTGTGTGCACCCATGCTCCACTTTTTGTTAAGTGTTTTCCTTAATTCCTTGGGTACAAGTGTATCGATGTCTTCTACTTTTTCACCAGTTGCTTTCATGTTTTTAAGGACTGCTCTTATTTATTTGTTTTTATTATCTTTAGAAAACCTAGAGATATATTTTTTAATATAGCATAATTATGTTTCTTTCTAGCTATAGATACAATGTCATCAATTGAGAGAGAGGTAGATTTCCTCTACCTTTATTTTCTATTTTTTCTAGATCTATATTTTTCTCAGTCTCTAATGAGCCTTCCTCATTTTTTGTTAGTGGAGCTTCTTTCTCCTCAACCTATGCTTAAGATGTATGTAGGGAACTTCTTATGAGTTTTGTATCCATTTCTTCATCGTCATTACTTTAGCTAGTGAATCCTTGGATGGCTTTGTAACTTGTCTTATCATTATACTCTTTGTTGTGCTCTCCTCTACTTTCTTCTTTTCCCTAATAATTCTACCTCAAATTTATGTGTAGGTGTTGAACCTTAGAAAAATAGGGCTTCCTAGCATGGCTAGTAGCTTCTCAATGTGTGGCTCTACTACTTTAGCACTTACCTCATATGCAAATAGTGCCAACCAGTGGGTCCTTGGTTGTAAAACATGAATGATGCATTTTTTGTGCTAGCCAAAAATCATTTGTCCTTTCTTTCTCTTTATGTACTCCTTTGCATTTTGATCTTGAAATTTCTTTGATGCTTCCTTATTATGGGGTTCTTTTTTATGTACTCATATATTTCTTGACCTATGCCTCGGTAGTGTTTGGATACATTTTCTTCAACTTCTTTGATGTAACCAATTAGTATGTCAATCATATTCTTTTGCCTACTAAACTTTCTTTTGTATACTTCTATACATGTCTTTTTGTGTTTTTCTTCCATCTTTGGCCTTATTTTGAATAAAAATTCATATAACATCCTTCCAAAATTGTGTATACATGTGCTCCATTTTTCATAGTGTCTTCAGTGATTCCTTGGGTACCAATGTTCCTATGTCTTTTGGTTTTTCACCAATTGCTTTCATGCTTTTAAGAACTTCTTGTATTGCATCATTTTTATTATCTTTAGAAAACGTGGAAGTTATATTCTTTAATATAGAATAATTATGTATCTTGAAAGTTATAGTTGCAATGTCATAAACTGAGAGTAAGGTATATTTCCTCTTGCCTTTATTTTCTATTTCTACTAGCTCTACATTTGTCTTTGTCTCAGATGAGCCTTTCTCCTTTTCTATTAATTTTGTTTATTTCTCCTTTGGATGTTCTTGAGACTTGTATAGGGAACTTCTTGCGAGTTTTACTTTAATTTCTTTAATACTAATTACTTTAGCTAGTACATCCTTTGATGGATTTTTAACTCGAGTTCTCATTACCCTATTTGGTGTGCTCTCCTCTACTTTATTCTTTTTCCTTAAAAGTTTTCATCAAATTTCTATGTAGATTTCAAACCCTTGTGAAATAGGGGTTCTTGTTATGGCCAATAGTTTCTCAACGTGTGGCTCTACTACTTTAACACTTGCCTCATATGCAAAGCATGTCAACCAGTGGGTCCTTGGTTGTACAAAATGAACGATGCATTTGTATGTGCTAGCTAAAAAGAATATGTCTTTTTTGTCTTTTTCATTTAGGTTGATAGGGATTCATTCTAGTTGATGTGTTTCCCCTTGAATTTTTTTGAAATATTCCCATAAGGTAGCATTACCTCTTCCTTCTAGTTTCCTATATAGCTCATTGATATGTGTGGTGATAGGTTGATCCTTATTCCACTTGATGAGTGGGAAACTAGAGAATTATCCTCCAAGGTAGAAGGGTATACAAACTTATATTCAAAAAAACTTTAGGTTTTGATCTTTATGATCATTTTTTATTTTACCTAGGTTCTCCCTAATTTGACTGTGTAGGCATCTGCATAGTTTAATCATTGATTGTTTGTGAATGGCTTGATGCACTCCATATGTTGCATTACTAGGAATGTAGTTTTCCCTACTTGAGTGGTACAACTTGTACCCTATCACCATTGCTACAAATATCACTCCTAGTTTTCAGATCTCCTTGACTATGCATGCCCTTATTTGTTGGGTTAGATACCCCATTACAATTCTTGTTGCTTATCTTATTGATATTAAATTCATGTGCCAAACAATTCTATTGGCACTAAATCCAGTTACCTTTTGTAGTAATGAACTCGTGATTTTTTAGACCTTTTCTAGCTAAATATATTGGTCATGGACTCATCTTAAAGAAAATCTTACTCATTCTTTATGGAAGAAACTAGGCATATCTATCCTTGGCTTAAGGTAGACATTTTAAATAGTTTTGTCAATCTTTCAAGACTCCTTTTGAGTAGAATGAGTTGTGAAGTTCATGAATTAATTTACATCACAATTCATGTATTCCAACATCTAGATATGCACTTACATCCTCTATAAGTAGAACTTCATCATGTAAGGATGAAAATCATACTCTTTATCCTTCATCCTTTCCTTTCACCAATTTTCTCTTCTATCTAGGATGACTCATTTCTCTACTATCGATCAACACCACTTTGTTAACTCTTTATCCATTGGATACTTGTGTCTTTTTTTATTTTCCACTAGCCTTTTTTTTTTTATTCTCCTCTTACACTTCATTATTTTCTTTCTCATTGTACTTCAAAAATTCACTAAGAGTGTTAGGGATTTTCAAATCTTGAAAATACAAATGATTTCAATATTACAAAGTGAAAAATGACTCAAAATGAATCTATTTATATCAAGGAATCATAATTTAAGGATTATAATGGTTAGCAAAAGATTCACCTACCACTAGATATAAGTTACTAATGCTCTAGCATAGGAGCATCTAGGAGTGAGGCTAGTTCCTAAATTATTTTGGCTTGTATTTGACTCTAGAAAAGTCAAGGAGAGAATAAGGACTCCAAGAGAGTCCAATGTGTGTCTTAGATTAATGAGAAGCTAGTTTGGGCAAGAATTTCCTCCAGGTGCACAATGTTGTTAATATAATGCCAAGGTTGGCTAATTAGGACCTAGATAGGATTAGACCCCCAAAATTATTGTGAAGGGAAAGAGTGGATGTAAATAGACTTAAAATAGTCTAAGGAATCATTCTGCACAATTTGGGATTGATTGGAAGAATTTTGAAGTTAAATGCACAAAAGTTGTAAAAGTTGCCAATCACAACATTACAACTTTGCAATGTTGTCATGACAACATTTGGGCAAAACTTGTCCTAACACTGAAATTTAGTTATGGGCTTAAACCACCACTTGGAAAAGTTGTTAGAGGTTTATTTAGTGGAACCTAAAGCCTTCTGCATGGGTTGGATGATTGTTGTTGTAAATAAGTATTTACTATTTATGCTTACTTAAGTTTACTTAGGTTAATGCATATTTTTATTAGTCACCTAGGAGTATGTGCACTCTTGTGAGTTGTCATGTTGACAACACAGGGGTCTGCACCTCTTTTATGAACATGTTATCTACAACATAGGAGTTAGCACACTAATTAAGCACATGGTGTTTACAATCTTCTAATCTTATCCACTCATCTAGAATGTTAGATAAGGTGTGTTCTTAGTTGTCAATGCTTATCTTATCTCCTAGTTGTTTCTAAAGACATTCTAGGTGCTTCTTGAGAGGCCTTTATATACAGGCACTCCTAGTGTGTTTATACATACTAAATGAAGCAATGTATTAGGACATACTCTAAGTAATTGATCATATCCATTTTTGGTATACAGTTGTGCTTGTGTTGAGTTCTACAATCTTGGGTGAATCTTTCCCTAAGGAAAATTCTTACATGGCATCAGAGCTCTTGGATAATTCCTCTTCCCAAAGTTGTTTGAGATCAACTCAAGAGTATCGCAAAAATTGGGAGTGTCTAGAGCCAGATCTGACCTTGCCATTACATCTAGAAGATTGATTCGGTGAGAATTGGCTATAAAGATGCCTACTCTAGGCCAAAGTCGATTGCGAGGCAATTTTTTTTGCAAACCAACACCCAAAGGACCAATTTGCAATTTTGGTATTATTATTTTAGATCTATATATTTAATTTTTAGATCTATATTTTTTTCATCTACATCTCTGCTATTTTTTTTGGATTTGCATTATTTTTTAAAAAAATTTGGCCATCAGCCCATAGGAGAGATTTTTTGCAGGTGAAGATTCATGCTTGCTAGTGCAAATTAGATATTTGCATCACATTTAAAAGGTCAAAAAACCCTCCAAATAGACTTTTGTTTCAACCAAATTGAACATATGAAGTGAAATCTAGAGTTATTTGATTTTTGGAGGTGCAGTCACAATTCAGGAAAAATAACAGCAGCAACGATTTTCAAACAGCGATATCTTCCTCATACAGACTCCTTTTTGTGAGCAATTTTTTTTGGGGGGTAGAATTTTGTGATCTACACATTGGTGCAAGTGGTTTGAGATCTTTGTTCCTAAATTTTTCTATAAGTCACAAATCTTTATTTTTGCCGCTTCAAATGCTTGGTACGAGCTCATCTAGACACATAATCAGGTTCCATTTTTTTTGAAAGTGGGTATTTTTTTGTCTACTTTCTATATATATATAATTAGATTATAAGTTCTATGGATAGAAATATTGCTTTCAAAAATAGGCCCTAAATTGGCAAGTGGCTATCAAGTGCCTAAATCATACATTAGGGGAGGTTTCTTTGATTCTCTTTCATTCTTTGGAGGTTTCATTGATTGGTCCATCATGGAAGAGGAGTATTGTCCCACTTGTCGGTATGGCATTAGACCCAATTTGACAAACTACAACTATTACACATGGTGTGATACACTTCTTGATCATCTTAAATGAGAGCATAAGGAAGTATTTCCTTATTTATGTTCCAACAACTTTATCACTGATAAAGGACAAGAACCTAAAGGTAGACTAAATGCTATCATTCTTAATAGTCTCTCTCCTTCTGATTGTTGTAAGTTGATTGTCAAGATATGGCCACCACATGATTATTGGATGTATCTTTGGAAGAAGTAGGGAGATCTAGACATTCCTCCATTTCCAAAAGACATCTTACCTCTAGTTGCAGCTGCACCCTCTTCAGATGAGATCACGCCTCCATCTCCTGTTGATCCTACTAATCTTGTTCCAACTACAGATGCTTTGAATTCAATGCAGCAGGACCCTTTATCATCTCTAGCTCCTATTGCTCCTACTAATTTTGTTCCAGCCATAGATGCTTCAGACTTAGTGCAGCAGGACCCTTTATGTCTTCCTACTCTAACTTCATGCGATGACTTCCTTCTTGCCCTTCCAAGCCTATTCATGGAGTCTCACATTGAAGACGTGGGAGATATTCTTGATGATATTCATCTTCTTTTTTAGGTGAATTCTATTGCCACAGTGACAGATTCATGTACTTCAACACTACAGGGTACACATGGTCTTCTAGGTGATGACTTCTTACTAGACATTTCAGTTTTTTTCATGGAGTCACACACAGTAGATATGGAAGACTTCTTTGATGATTTATTGCTGCTCTTTGTTGAGGTTGATTCTTCTACAGTTGTTGCAAGGGCCCACTCTAATCCTCAAGTCCATTCTCTACATGATCAATCTTTCTAGGTTGGTGTGATTGTGGATTCTCATTTATAGCATCTGCAAGAGGTCTCTTTCACATTTGAGAAGATTGTTGGTTTCTTGAAGCAAGTTCTTCATCATGCCTTGTTTGATCTGAACTTCTCTTTAGTAGATTTGGAGGAAGCCATCATCAGTATCGACACAGGGACACTTGAACAGGTTTCAGAGACACCGATCATCATAGAGATTCCTTCTACATATAGGGGATGCATCTCCTTGGTACCCTTGCATTTGTTTCTTCCAAAGGGGAGGAACATCATTCAATAGTCATGGATCAGCTTCTATATTGGAGCATTTCTCACTAGTTGGCACACTACTTTTAGGGGGAGCTACCTCGTCTCCTTCTTCTCCTTTTTGGGGGGAACTTTTTCCTCTTAGGAGGTTTTGTCTTTCTCCCTTTTCTCACTTGTATATACTGGATATATGTTGTAATGGGGGGGTCTTGATTACTCCATCCATCCATGCATCCTCTTTCATCTCTCTTTTTGGGGGAGGGTTTTTCTCATGATATTTTCCCTCTTTCCTTGCTTTATGAGAGATTTGCATTTGCATTTGTACTTGGGTACCTAACATGGCCTAGTAGTCGAGACCCATCATGCATTTCATCCTAGTATTCGTAAGCTTAAGAGAATTCCCTTGAGTTGCACTTAAGGGGGGTTGTTGGTGTAAATAAGTATTTACTATTTACACGTACTTAAGTTTACTTATATTAATGCATTTTTTTTTTTAGTCACCTAGGAGTATGTGCACTCTTGTGATTTGTCATGTTGACAACCCAGGGGTCTGCACCTCTTTTATGCACATGTTGTCTACAACAAAGGATTTAGCACACTAATTAAGCACATGGTGTCTACAACCTTCTAATCTTATCCACTCATCTAGAATGTTGGATAAGGTGTGTGTTTAATTGTCAATGCTTATCTCCTAGTTGTTTCTAGAGACATTCTAGGTGCTTCTTGAGAGGCCTTTATATATAGGCACTCCTAGTGTGTTTGTGCATACTGAACAGAGCAATGTATTAGGACATACGCTGAGTAATTGATCATATCCATTTTTGGTCTACATTTGTGCTTGTGTTGGTTTCTACGATCTTGGGTGAATCTTTCCCTAAGGAAAATTCTTACAATAATGTTATGAGAAAGTTGCAATAGTGAACAAGTGCATTTTCTCTATAGATTATCATAGTCAAGCTTGCAACTTAAACATCTATCATTCAATCGATTGAACAGAGTTTATTTTTCATGTAGAGAGTTAGTTTACCTATGTGTTTTTATACATAGATTGATTTTTCTATTTTTCTAAATTAAATTCCTTTTCCTGGAGCTAGTTTCTTGTGTTGATCAAGGTTAAGGAGAAAACCATGGCTCTTTCTTGATTTCCCACCATCAAATCATCACGACCCTTTGGGATTTGAAAGAGAATTAATATATAGTGTAAATATGCATTTTGGAATTCAAGGATAATTCTTTTCTCTTTTTAAATGTTTTCCCTAAGCAAGACTATGAGTGCCTAACTAGGTGCATATTGATAAACAAATCTTGAGAAATGGAAATGTGGAATTGAACCATGAGATTAGAGGTCATGATTATCAATAATAGAGTGTAAAGAAGGTGTGGTAAAAATGGTTTGAGTTATTGAATCTAGTTTCTTGGATTTTGCACACCATATTACAATTGTACACTTAGTAAGTTTGAAATCCTTAAAAATATGCTTAATTTTAGTAAGGTGGTATACAGATAACTTGGAAACCCTGGACCCCAAAAATCTTGAAGGTCTCTAAAAAGGGTATTTGAAACCTAGATTAGTTATAGGACTCATTTCACAAGTTGTTGAGTTATAGTAAGAAAACCTAATTTCAAGGCCTAATTAGTCCTAAAAGGCTTTTAGGCCTAATGGTGAATACATCTTGGAATCAATAATAAAATAACACCCAAAACTATAAAATAGGACTCAAGAATGGAAAAGATAAGTTTTCAGGAGGCCAATCCACATTGCCAAGTAAAATCCATGGTCATGGGAGTGTTCTTAAAGACTTGGCATGGTGAGTCTTGGTTGGAAAGGTGAGAGACACATCTTGGTAGTGAGATCCTTGCATTGTGAGGAGTTGAGTGAGTTCTCCTCAAGGTAAGGGTTAATAAAAGAACCCTAGGGGACCTAGGAGACCTAGAAGAAGGTCAAGGGAGGAGTCAAGAGTGGCTCATTAAGAGATATCCCTATCATGATCCAATCCATCATGCAACAATAACTTTCCATCCTTCATTATGTGAGCTACAGATCGCATTTACTTGCCAATGAATTGAACACTTAGCATCATTATTTGTCACAACACTTATCGGTTTAGACTGGGGGACCTATTTAAGGTTTTTTCTTTCTTTTCCTAACCCCTCTAAGGTTTGAAAATTATAGTTTGTCTATGATGTCTCACCAATTACTAGTGAGCTAACAACCTCATTAGGCTTGACTGCCTCTACTACTTTTCTCTTATTCATCCAAATTTTAGTAAATTCATTATTATATTGTTCTATGTTTGCAATTTTTCTTTTCCTTTTACCAATAGAGGATTTTCTACTTGATCGTACATTATTTATTTAATCTCTTGTCATATGACCAATGTTGTGACATTAGTGACATTTCACTTGGGTACCTTTCCATGGTGCGCTATTATTCCTAGGTTTCATCTTTGGCTTACAATGAGTTTTTGGATGAACATCATTCCCATGGGTTATACAGACTAGTGTGGGGAGCCTGTCCCTCCTAGTGGAACTCATTACTTTTGGCAACAGCTGGTTAGATCTTTCTCTCAATCTACAGTCCTCAGCTCTATGCCCATACTTGTTGCAATAGTATGAATACCCATCTATTCTTTTCTCAATGAAATGAGATGTTGTATTGTGTGGCTATATAAATGGTAGTTTTTGTATTAGGCATCAAAGTTACACTACTTAATAGGTGTTATCTACTCAAACAAACACATGCTAGAAGTATGTCCCTTCTTACCACAATAATAATAGGAAGGTTTGGAATTTTTCTTACCTTTTAGAGATGTGCTTCTTGACCTTCTATTGTTCAGGTTCTCTCCTCTTGAGGTCTCACCTTCTTCACTCTTGTTCTCAACTATGTAACCAGGACCAGTAGTACTCTTGTTTCTTCTTGAGCATGTAGATGTTCATCTATATTTTTTGAACTCTTATTGAACTTTATCAACTTCTCATTCCTTTCATTTTTACTCCACATCTCTTTAGTTAGCTTGAGTACTTGTTCAATAAGCTATGTGAACTACTCTATGTGAATATGATCATTCTCCTCTTTCTACATTAGTTCTGTATCCTTTCTTCTTCCTGCTACTTTAGCTTCAACTCTGGATAAGATGGCATTATCTCATTCTTCTTGAGCTTTTATCACTTCTTCAGTTAGCTCTTATTTTTCTATCTTCATTTGAACAATAGTTTCTTTCAACTTTTCATTTTTAATTAATTGATCAAATATGGCTTCTTCGTACTCTCTAGATTCACTATGATCTTCCAAGTGTTCTATGACTTCTTGGCTTTTACTTAGCCTTTTCATTATGATCTTCCTTTTAGTTAAGGATTTTCTTGGCTATTCCTTCAAACCCTGAATAGTATTGAGTACTTCATCGAGCTACATCTGCAAATTGTAGTGTTCCATCAAATCTTCCCTCAAGTTTCTAGGCTTCTCACTACTAAGGTCTAAGCTCTAAGGTCTAAGCTCTAATACTGATTGTTGGTTATGACTGATATTAGGGGGTGAATCAATAGAAACTTTTCTACCATTTAACTAGGCTATCATAGAGTAAATTCTTGATACTAATTATCTTAACAATAATACAATGACAAAATAAGTTAAGTAGAAGCATAAAAATTCATAGACAAAAGCATACATCAAGTGACAATGTTTTGTATGTAGAAACCTTTGATGAGAGGATGAAAACCATGGTGGGAGTAATATACCCACTAGCCCTTATAATGCATATAAATAGTTTCCTAGTTAAGAGCTATAATTGTTCCTTTTAGGAACAAATCCTATTAGAAATGCATATAACCTATTAAGGTTACAAAATCCTATGAAAAATACATGATTAAAGGATTTACATATCTATTTCTAAGAGACACCTTGTTAGAAGATTTACAAAATCTTTCTATTGAAGCTTGCCTTCTTAAAGGCTTACAAATAGATAAAAAGGTAAGAAAGAAATATGAGTGTGTAATCTAAGAATAGAACTATCTTTCCTTGTAGATATTTTTTGTGTATCCTTGAAGATGAATTGATCTTATTCTTTACTTTTCTTGCTTTGTGAGCTCTTGAGTCTCTTTGTCTCATTGTTTTGAATAGTCTATCTACAGTCACACTCTCCTCTACAACTATTTTCTTCACTAACTTACACTTCGAACAACAATGCCAATAAGATAAATAAAAATTCTTTTAACAACCTCATCAAACTCATCCACAACTTCATTAATGAATTTTGAGTGCCTTTATCCACTCTGCAATGTCAGGGTGTAGTTATCCAAAACAAAATCTTGCTCATTTTCAAATTTGAATCCATGCTTGATTTTTCATAGAAAATGTGTGACCCCTACTCATAGGATCTAGACTAGTAGCCCTTCTAGTCCATCTATAAGTTCATGTGTAGCTTCTACCCTTTCTCATTTATGTTGCTTCAACCTTTACTCGAGTCACATCAAGTCTAATTGACCTTGGAATGTCTCACATCCATAGTGGCTCATTGTAGGAACCAACCTTCATGTTTTCCTATTGATAGTGGCTTAGGAGAAATTACCATATGCTTGCATAATAAATTTGTATTCTTTTGGTGATAGTGTTACCTTGTAACATCTTCATCTTCCTTGATCGATTGTCACTCAATGACAACACCAATTTATAAACTCCATGCCAATGATACTTATAAGTCCATGATACTTGTAAGTCCAACACTTTTTTCTCTTGGATGTGTTATCTTAGTCAACTGATCCTCTAGGGTAAATGTCATATCATTATGATTTCTCCCTATTAAGAATATCTTTCTATAAGTTATATATCTTCTTTACGATTGTCTATGTTCTTAGATTGTAAGGGTTACTGCCCTTCGCTATGAATATGGTACACAATATTTATTTAAGGATATCTCGTTGTTGTGTGAAGTGAGTATCCTCTTCCTTCTCATGTGTATTATATTGACATGATAAGGAGCAAGGTATATATACGCCCTCTTTTTTATTATATTTTTGAACTTTTACTTTTATAATATATGCCAAATCTCATATATGGGTAACAAATCTAGATATATGCTAAATCTCATATATGGGTAACACATACAAATTTTCTAAATCTCATATATGGATAATGCATTCAAGAACAACATGCTAAGTCCCATACATAGATAACCCACTTTTATTGGACTATTCCATGGTGGTACAAGGACATTGATCTATGGGTGGAAATTTGGTGGGTTAACTAGTAGGTTACCACCTCTTTAGACTATTAAGTAACATCTTTTACAAGTATATTTTCTTGTAATTCATAGTAGGGTGGCCACCGTACTGGAAGAGGTAATCACCTCTTCTTTCCTTTCTTTCATTAGATTTCATGATAATAGGAATAGATCATGAAGGTATGTTATTAATGATGTTTCTCTTACATTTATTATGTCATCATTTATGCTCTTGTGGTAGTCTTCCAAATATGATATTAATGGGTTAGACATTATTGGTCAAGGCCTCTTCGCTGGTTAATTTGGATTGTTTTAGTACTAACCCTTTTTATGTCTTTATTCTTTTGGTTTTTGTTTATTTTGTTTTTCATCCTTTTGCATGGATTTGGATCTAGGATCCTTTGTCTTGGGGGATTATTCCCTTTAACTAAGTGATGTTCTATCTCATTGTGATTCATTGGATTCTTTCTTCTACTTTATCGTGAGTATGGGTTGAACCACATTCTCACTAAGTGGTGGATAAATATACCATATTAAATTGGTATTTGTTTTCCACAAGGCAAAGCATGAAGTATGATATATCTATTTGTGTCCTCCCTTTCCTCTTTCCTATCACGTAGTCCATTTTCCACACTAAAATTGGGTTTTCTTAGAATGTATAGCTGATTTTTAAAAGCTATGACCTATATTCAAATCCCAAGGCATTCTTGGGATTTCAGGACCTAGTTAGTGGGAAAGAAGTATGAACCTACTCAATTAGGGATTAAGTACAACCCTACATCACCAATAAGGGATGAATTTCATCCTTTCTTGGGTCTCAGTTTGGGTCCCCTTCTTGAATTATTTATAAACTCATCCATTTGCCTCATTTTTCATCTCATGCATACAAAAGAAATAATCCACAAGATCTCAAGCATTCAAGCAAGTTTTCCATTAAAAATAAAGGATTCAAGAAGTTTAAGGAGTTTATGCAAGATCTATAATAGCATTTTCAACATTCAATATCTCCCTTCATACATTCAAGATCCTTTATTCCATCATCTAAATTAATCTATCAAAGATAAACACTCATTCCTAAGGTGAATTTAAGCACAGTCACTTACAAAGGTTTTGATTTACTTCAACTTCCTTTCCTATGGTTTTTGAATTTGTCAGGTTATTGCATCTACATACTTGATTACATTCTAAATTCAAGATCATACTCATATATTTACATTACTTCATGTTAGATCTACTTCTATTAATTACTATATTGTTTGTTTCAATTTCAATTCCAAGGTTATTTCCTAAATTGGGGTTTGACCAAGGCAAACCCCCCATCAATATAAAAAACCCATTTTTCTTGTAGGTTGTAGATATCATGAGTAAAATCATAGTTCAAATATGGATACCCTTTTTGTATAACTTCTACGATCCATAAATTGTTTCCCAATTAGACACTATTGAGAAAGAATAAATTGCATCCCTACCAAGTTAACCCTGCTTAGAAAAGTCAACCTTATTGCCTTAGGCTAACTCTATGAGAAAGACAAACAATTTTTGGGGTTTGTAGATCTAATAGTTTCTAGAGTAGAGCATTAGTTTTCTCAATTTCAAAGATCATTTAACAACCCTTTTTCAGCTTTGTATTTTTTAAGGCGAGTTTCCTTTCCTTCTTTATTTCAATACTATTTTCCTACATTCATCTTTATATTACATATCTACATTCATAAAACCCTCTTAAGGTGGAGGTGAGGGAGAATTAATTCCGATAAATTTATCATTTTGTAGTAGGTTACAAATTGACACTCTCTCTTGTGTTAATTAGGCCTACATTAGGAGTTGAGTCTTTGTTTTCCCCATTCCTTTATAGTTAGAGCAATTGATCTATTTCCCCCTACATAGGGTCAACTTTCTTTCTATGCTCTGGGAACATGTCCAACATTTTGTTAACCTACTAATAGGTTTTATTTTTGTTGACCTATACCTAAAGACTTGGGCTTTTTAGGGATTTCTAAGTTTTCTATTATAATTGTAGATTTGCAGTCAAAATCTCAATCATGGTTTTAGATCCATGATTTTTTTTTAACTAGAAAATCATTTTCCCTTGCATTTTTCAAGGTTAATTTTTCACCCTCCTTTTTATCTCTTAGAATAGACCTATTTTTATATCTTAATTAAGTTGATTTCATATATATAGCTCCTAGATATTTTTCACTCTTGTCATTTAGTCAATTGGTTCAATTTACATTCACACTACACATTTAAAGTTAATTAATATTGTATGAAATGGGAATTTCTTGCATACTTCCTTAATACAATTTTGGTTTAGTATTTGCATCCCTTCATCATATTTGGGTTTCACTAATCTAACTTGAATCATATCGACAGTCATGTCTGGAAGCCCCTCTTTCTCTTGTAATGAAGGTTAGTGAAAAGTGGAAGTCTTATGTTTACACATCTCCTTAAGAACCTCCATTTTACCACTAAAAATTTTAGTGAACCAAATACATCTCCTCTTTTTCATTTTGGAGTTAGATTGCTTCTTTTTGCATTCCCTCTTTCATGTGATTTTTGGAGTTATATTTTTCTATCTTTTCACATCTAGATCTATCTTTTTTGCTCCTTGTTACATTGATATGTGTTACATATTTATTTTGATTAGATCTCACTAGAGTCTCATTTTTTGATCTCCCCTTTTATTATATTTATCACATAAAGTCCAACCTATAGCATTCTAATTAGGAGAAGTCATATATTCATGGGGTCTTTTGATCGTGATTCATCTTTCCTTCCTAGGACCCATGATCATACCAACACTTTCACTCGTGATCTTAATCCTATTATAGGTAGTAACTCTTCTCAGTATTCCCATGATGAAGATAAAGCCTCAAGAGTTCTTCCTTCCCAAGTTGAAAAGCTTTATTTTAAATTTGATAAGTTGGAAAATTGACTTGTGCAAGAGAATCAAAATCTCGATAGTGTTGTCTCTATTGAGGCAATTAAGAAGCTTATTAATTATGATGATAATAAAATTTCTATTTTCCATGGTATATCTCATATTATTAATACTCATGCTAAGCCTTTGATAGAATGTGCTCAAGAGTTATGATACACTCCTCCTTCCACAATGAACCTTCCATTCCTATTTCAAATTTCATTCCTTGAATTCCCACTTATGTGCCATCTCATGATGAATTATACACAAGTTTTTTATCCTCTAAGTGTTGGTATTATTGACCCTACACTTCTCATGAGTATTTCTCCTATTTCTATACCTTCTTCATTATATTGTTGTGCCTTTCATATATTATAATCTTCTTCCCACTATTTCAAATCCTCCACCAACTTCTTTGCATATTCCCTCTACTTCCTACAATAACATTGCTAACACATCTAATGGGTCTATGCCTATGATTACATCTTCTAATACCACCATTAGTAGCTTGGTTCAAAATATCATGACTTTACAACAAGTAGCTCAATTCACTCAATCTAAGTACAATATTACTACATGTGACATTGTCAATCCCCTTTCCTTATACATCCTTTGTGTTGTTGACTCGCAATGCATTGAGATACCTCATCTTGAGACCTATCATGGTAAGGATGATCATTTGATTCATGTTAGGACTTTCCAAACTATATGTAGTGACTTTTCTCATGATTATAGGCTCATGGATAAGTTGCTCACATGCATCTTTAGGGACAAAGATTTGTCATGGTATTTTTAGTTACCCCCTTATTCTAACGATTCCATTCAAAATATTTCTAATGCCTTCATTCAATGATTTTAAAACAACATTGGTCCTCAAATTTATTTAACTAATTTGATGCATTATGAAAAAAATGTTAAATATAAAGTTAGTAACTTTATTGGTAGATTCAAATATTTTTATTCTCAAATACCTCATCATGTGCTTGATAATGATAATCATCATTTTTATTTCTAATTTTCCGAGAGACATTAGAGATAGGATTCTTCATACTAAATATACTTCCTTCTCACATGTATATGCAGTACTTTACTATTATCAATTACAAGTGACCTATCGTGAGAGTGCCACTCTAAGAAACTTGTTATTGTTCATAAGAGTGACACTGTCATTCATCAAAATATGTTTTCTAAGCCTAACAACTACATCAAAATAAAAAATAAAATAAATGCAATAGATGATCAAGTTGTTACTGCATCTAAAGGTATGACTACTTTTTCCTCTATGTATCATCCTAATTGTAAATACAATACTTTATCTTAAACTTTGCATGTGGTGATGTAGAAGTTGATTAATGTTAACATTATTATAATTCCTCCTATCTATCCTGTTGACAATAGAAAATTAATGCCTAAATCATTTGAACAAGAAAAAAATTATCAATGTCATCATCACCCTGGCCATAATACTCAAAGATGTTTAAAAATATTATTCAATACCTTATTTATTAGAACACTATATTTGCTAATGTATAAGTTAATAGTATCAAAAATATATATTGTACCCCCCAATCATAACATGCAATTCTACACCAACTCTTTACTTTCACATTTAGAAAATGCCATTAATCAACCTTAATCTTTTGTTACTAATATCACTTATGATAACAAGGTAGAAGAAGCTAATTATGTAGTTAATCATTTTGAATCTCAACCTCAAATTTTCCTCCACTCGAACCCACACCTTCACTTCTTATCACCTTTGATAATTTTGAAACAATTAAAGTACCTAATGGTCCTCTTTATATTACTGTTAGGTTTTCTCATATCTCTTCTCATAGTGTTTTGGTTGATCCTTCTTCTACATTTAATGTTTATGTATTCATGTGACCCTTTATGGTAAAGTTGTAGATATTTCATTTCTTGTCATTCCCACTTCTAATTGATTTCAAGTTAAGCTTAGTATCATACAACTTTTGTCCATGTAAGTTGTAGCCTCTCTTATCCATAAATGCATCAAATTTTTGTACAACAAATAAATTTTCACTATTAATCATTCTATTTATAAACCTTCACACCCTCAAGATTATACTAAAATAGACTTCTATTGGCTTTCTCTTGCTCAAAAACCACCTACTCGTCCTGATCTTCTTTATCGATCTTATCAGAGATAAAAAGTAGATAAGATTCTTGATCTTAGCCTTGCTAAGGTTGATCCTTCTATAGTCATCTTACCTAATCCACCTATTCCTCCTTTATATACCACTCCTCAAACTATAGTATTTCCCTTGGTGGAACCTATGTCAATTGATCCTAGTCCTTCAAGTTGATCTCGTAAGACTATCCATTATCAACATACTCATAGATGTTGCAAGAACCATCAAGCTAAGGCTAAGGACCATGCCCTTGTTTCTCATACTAAATCCTCTTCTCAACCTCTTCCTTCCTTTGATCAACCCATGCTTGAGCCTTCAGAGTAATTTGATCATATTAATAACATGCAAATGGATAAATATGTTGATTTTATTTGTTGCATAATGGCTCCCACTAGAGACCTTCCTGGATATGGTTATTTCTCCTACTGTATTGGATATTGTTCCTCTTACAAGTTGTTCAACTTTCCCTACTGATAAAAATTGGGGGGCGGAGAGCATAGGGGTGATGGAATTCTCTAGCATGGTAGGCTTTATGTGTTTGTGTTTTGTTTACCTTATGTTGTGAACTTTGTTGTATGTTTTGTCTAAATTTATTTAGACCATCCTTGTTGATATGTTTGTGCAAGATGATAAAGTAATTAAGCATGTCATACACATTCTTTTATTTGTATCTCTCTTCTTCTATATGTTGTTACATATTGTGTTGTATATGTTTTGTTGTTTGTTCATGTACCCTTGTATAGTCTTATTGGATTCTTACACATGGTAGAACCAATACTTTTTTTGTTTTTGTGTTTTTAGTACTCTTCTTCATATCTCTTACATGTTTTTTCCTCCATTTTTTGTAGTTCTAATTACTTTGGGAAATGGTTACATTTTATACTTTAATACAATATTACATATTATTTCTTAACCATATCGACCCAATAGTTAGTAGATCCCTTCCATGCTCTCTCTATTTGTCATGTATTTAATTCCCTTTTATGTGTTCTCTCTTGGCAGTGTTTCATAGTGGAAATATTTTTAGTGAATGCATGTATGCTTCTATTGATTTTATTTCTCTTGTTAAGGTATTTATAATTTATTTAACATGGGGGTATACACTCTACTCACTTATGCACATACACACTTTGATGGGTTTTTTTTAGCTTCTTAGATCTCTTTATCATATTTTTAACAGTTAAAGGGCCTTGGTCCATGTAGCTCTCCTTGGATCCCTCTATTGAACTATCTACAATTTGGGAGGTTTGATTCTCATTGTTCTTTTTGGACCCCTCTTTAAATTTGTAATAGTATGGGAAGCTTGATCCTTGTTTTTTTATCCCGCTTTAGATTGATAACATTCTAGGATACATGATCATTTATTTTTATCCTTCTTTGGAGTGCAAATAGTATGGGAAGCCTGAACATGTTTTTGATCCCTTAAGGACACACACATCCTTATTCCTAGGTTGTTTTATGTTCCCCTTTTGGGACATGGAGTTCCTTGAGGATGAATATTTTTGATGGATTGACTAGCATTCCCCATATACTTGCTAGACCATTCAACTCATATTTTAAGGGTTGACTATTAGGCCACATGCACTTTCTAGACCATTCAATATCATTTTTTACATCAATGCACCTTTTTGTAAATAGTTCACAATAAGGAACACAAACCTTATTGGGTGAGTTGAATACACTTTTTCTCTTGTTTGTGATGTCTCTCTTGTTATGATTTTGGATATGATGAAGACTTGAGCCTATTGGGAGCTTGGTAGTTTGTTTATATCCTTAGTCATAATCAAAGTATGAAGCAGCTCATACTCTCACTAAAGTGGGGGTTAAATGTACCATGTTGAAATGGAATCACCCATTATTTAAGACCTTTAAGCTCTTGACCTTTAGTGATTTTATAGGTGATAGATGGACTTGTGCACAATTAGCTCTTTCTCCTACTCTATTCCCTTTCTTTTTCTTTCATATGTGCAATTTTTAGGAACTTGGGATTATCCCTTCTTAGGATAACCCCCATATAGGTTGACCAAGCTGACCTTTGACCAGAGCATTTTTGGTCTTGGGGCTAGTTTTATCTTAAGCACTTAAACTAGAGAATTGGGTGAGCTCGTCAACTTACTTTGTTTTCACACTTGAAAACAAGTATAAAATAAAGCCTAGGCACCTCACTTGCACATCCACCTACATGAAACCAAGCTCTCAAGAAGCTTCAAGAACTCAAGAAAGCATATTTCTGAAGTCATTTCAAGCATTCAAAGTATTTTTAAAGATTTGAGGATCCTTTGTGAACATTTCCTCTTCAAGATCTAGCATTTTCTTGGCTAACAAGGGAGAAGATCTACATTGTAGAATTCATCTTCCTCTTCTTTTTTGTGCACTTATATACATGGATCCATGGTTTTTTTTTTGTAGATCCATTGAATTTATGAATATTTCCTACATCCTTTATTACTAATTCAACATATGTGTTGGCAAGTGTTTCATCAAGCAAGGTGAATATTTACATGTCTTGCTTCTTTACATGATTTGAATTTTATTTTGGTTCAAGGTTAATTCCTAAATAGGGGCTTGACCAAGGCAAGCCCCTCCGTCCACCAAAAAAAATTCCATTATTCTCATGTGTCAGAGTAGTGTATCATAATTACAAATTCAAATGTAGAAAGTATTGGTTGTAGGCTTTCAGAAAATCTAGGTTGACTTTATTTTTGTGCTCTGGGAACATGTCCAAAATTCAGTAAACTTGCCAACATATTTTCTTTTGGTCAACCTATTCTTGGACATATGCTTTTCCAATCTTTATGGGTTTTTTTTTGTTCAAATCACAAATCCGCAATCAAAACTTTAATTACAGTTTCAAAAATAATAGTTTTTTGAGGAAAAAAGCATTTTTCCTTGCATAATTTAAGGTCAATTTTCACCCTCCATTTTATCTCTTAACATAGACCTATTTCCATAAATTAATTGGGCTTATTTCATACATTTAGCTTCTAGATCTATTTTACTCTTGGCATTTAATCAATATGCCCAATTTATGTTCATATTGCACATTTAAAGTTAATTAGCATTGTATGAAAGAGGACTTGCTTGCCTACTTCCTCAGTATAATTTGTTTTTAGTATTTGTATCCACTCATCCTATTTGGTTTTGCTAATCAAACATTATTTTATATTGAGAGTTATGTTTGGAGGCCCCTCTTTATCTTGTATTAATGTTGGTGAAGAGTAGAAATCTTTTATTTACACATCTTATTAAGCACTTCCATTTCACCACTAAAAACTTATTATGTATGCTTTTTTGAGGTCATGATCTTATACATGTTCAAAATATCCACAAGTAACTAGAGATGTAGTAATGGATCATAGCTTATTTTTCTTTGTCTTTTGTTTGTGGGATATTTTCCATGACATCTTAAAAGAAAAAAATTGTGTGTGAAAAGAGCCTTCATTTTTACATATAAATATCTAAATTAAAAATGAGAAAGAGATACTATGAATGTGATATGATGCACATACCTCAACTCTGAGTGCTTGATATAGATGGATTAGCTGACATTCCTTATTTATTATGTATGCTTGTTAATACATAAAGTGATAATCATACCTTGATATTGTATAATCTTGGTAGGATAGTATCCATTCTTTCTATAATAAAGTGGCTCAATCATGAAAAATAAATAGCTCATATCACTTGGGATTCAAGAATGATGAATAGAAATAATATTCACCAACATATTATAAGAATTATAGATGATGGATCGCCTATGGTCAACTTTAGGGAGCTTGTAGATCTTGAATGGGCCAGAATGACATCAATCATCAAGGAATGGAGATTTTGGTTAGAATAATGGGGATCTTGGCACTTGGAGGACATTTGGGGTGGAATCATATAGTAACTATGCAGGGAATAATACTAGAATTGGGAGATGGTTGTTTACCAAATGCAACCAGCCTAGGTTGCAAACAAACCTTGGGTAATTGTATGACCCACTGTCAAACCAAATGGAGGTTAATGTAGACACCATGTGGTGGGATGGAAGCGGTTAAAATAACTTGATCATTCTTGCTAATGCACAAGGTGGAATGTTCCCTATGCAAAAGGATATCAAATTTCAATATATCACTCAAAAGTCTAGGGACCCAAAATAAAAGTGGGTGATGATGCATTCCTCTTGAATCATCTCTATTAATCACCAATCAAATTGGTTAGATTCTACATCTCTCCACAAAAATAGGAATTTATTCATGAAATAGATGGGCCCTTGGTTGCTCATCACTTTGATTCAAAAAACGTGTGATAAGCATTGGAGTCGGGATGTGTTTTTAAAACTATGGCAAATGAATTTTACCTTTTTACCTACACATATAAATAGGATAAATAATGGATTCTTAATGGGGGACCTTATCTCATAAGTGGGAGATGGGCTCATGTTAATTATTGGACTTCAAACTTTGATCTATGCAAAGAGGAAGTTAAATTTTTACTAACATGGTTTTAGTATTTACCCTTTGAATATAGGGATACGTAAAACTTAAAAAGGATATGGAATAGTTTGGGTTCCTTTATCATGATGAATGAATAGGATTATCCATTAGAACTTTTATTAGTCCTTGAATCCTATTCAAATTGTAATAATGCTTCAAACCCTTGGACTATGGTGTTTTAGGCTTGGATAAAGGTGAGTGGAGGCAACCTATAATTGTAGAAAAGGATGAGAAAGAGGTTAGTCGATTGGAGAAATATTTAGGGAATGGGAAAGGAAAAGGTTTGGAGGCTAATTTGGATAGATTTGATAGCCCAAAAAATAGAAGGCCCTCAAAGATTTGATTTAGAGAAGTCTTAGAATTAGAGGCAATGATGGTTTAAAGGTTTCCCAAAGATGATGACCAAATCCAACATTGGGTCAATGAATGTATGAACTACATTAATTGGTCCTTAGAAATTGAAGGGACAGGGGAGATCTTAAAGAAAAATTCTATTAGGATTAAACCTCAGACATAAATAACAATTACATGCAAATATAACCAGTAACAGAAAATAATAGATCACACAAAAAAGAACACAAGACACCAAGATTTAACGTGGTTCACCCAATCCCTGGGCTATGTCCACCGAATAGAAAGTCCAATATTATTACAATCTAGTGATTACAACTTAATTACAATCTCTAATCCCTTACAGCTCAATATCACTGCAAGAACCAATTTTTGCATCACCTACTATGAAACGATCCCTAACCCTAAGCCCTTTTGTACAAGTATTTTTATGCCACTTTAGGGTTACAACATGTCGGCCATATGTCAGTCATACATTGGCCACAATGTCAACCATTGCCCAAAATTTTTGTAAATAATTTATGAAGTGTGTACAATACTTTAGAATTTATGTAGTATGTACAATACTTTCCTAATCAACCACCAAAAACAAACACTTTCTTAGATTTTTTTCAAGTGGTGAAGGCTACTCAGATTTTACAAGAGGATGATAAGTCTAGAAGTTGTCAATCCAACTTCATGAAGCCAAGATCACCTACATGCAAAAGATAAAATATCACAAGGAGGAATGAAATAACAAAGCAAGGGTTTGGCATCTAATAATATGAAAGATTATATTATTAGATCAAATGAATTCATTGAAGATACAATGATCAATCCTAATATAGATCTACTTGTACACTCAATTTGTGTCACACTCTAAACCCTTCTATATAAGGGTTTCTATAAGTTCAGAATGCTTGGATGTTGGCTTAGAGCTCCCTATCCATAGAATGCAAGAGAGTATATTCAAATATGAGGGCTCTCAGTTGGGCCTTAGAGATACTCTTCTTGCTAGTGAATTATATAATGGGAGGTTCCAAAGAAGAGATGCAAGAATGAAAATGTTCATAAGGAGTTCCTCAAGGATGCAATGCAAATGTGGAGTAA
The DNA here is from genome assembly GCA_028749045.1 of Cupressus sempervirens. NCBI lineage: Eukaryota > Viridiplantae > Streptophyta > Pinopsida > Cupressales > Cupressaceae > Cupressus > Cupressus sempervirens. Next base: position 537,685,340 of record CM053785.1, read on the forward strand.
GCTAAGATGAAATGCAAAGTGTAGCTATGTTAGACAAGATGAGAGTGTTACAAGATCCAAGCTAATTAACAAGCTATTTAAGCTATTGCAAAGAAACTAGAATAACATGCAATATGATTCTAAGCTAATATGAGATGGATGAGAGAACAAGGTGAGAAGTAGAAGTTCTCTACAATAGCTCTTCAAGGATTCAAATAATAAACCTACAGCATAACAATACTCAAAAGTGTGGATCCTTTGACAAGGGGAGAGCTCTTTCTTTTATAGTTGTATGGACAATAGAGATAAAGGTCAACATGATGGAAGATCAAGGATGGAGTTTGAAAATAGAAGTGATCCATTTGCACACATAAGTCAACCAATAAAATAGAAGTTGACTTCCCATATAAGACAAAAGTCACAAAGCCTTTTCTTTTAATTTGTAAAATAGAAAAAGGACTTTATGTGTGTATCTTAAGTGGGTAAGAAGAAAGGGAGCTTTTATTTAATTAAAAGGGGACATGTTCTTTTAATCAAATGATGGACTTCAGATAGCATAGTCAAACTATAGGTTATAATCAAATTAATTGATTTTAGTAATTTGGTCTAAGCAAATGATGAATTACTTTAGCCAAAATGTTGAGAAGGAGGCTACTAGTCTAGACAACCATTTTAGGTGATTGCAATTTCCCCTCTTTGACTAATGTGTGATTGAATTGGGAACACCTTAAGTCAAATAAAATAGAAGCCAAGTAGGCAGCAACAAATAGAGATATTTGATTTTCAAGAACAAAATGTGAAAAGAGATAGCAAATCTTGAATGTACAACCTGATAGCGATAGTGTTGAACACTAGGATAGAGATGATGTTAGAATTCAAGAAGAATTATGACATCAAGCAAAGCAAATAGATCGAATGCAAATGAAAAGATCAAACATATGCTCCTAAGAAATAGATAGTTGTAACAAACAATGATAGAGTAGTTTTGCCCCCTCAGGATCGAAATTGAATTGAGGTAAGGGAAATGCAAAAATGAGCTAGATATGAACAAATTGAAATATAGCAAAGTCCAAGGTGATAAATAGATGATTAGAACCAAAGAGTGAGCAGAAAAAATTGATAGAATGCCCCAGTTTGACCAGAGTTGACCGCCAAGGATAAAGCATGAATATTAGGTCAAATCAAGTAAAAAGGTGATTTAGACATGAAAATATAAATTGGAGAAGATATGAAGTGTAGAAATGATGAAGACATGAAGAAATGAAGATGCCACGGTAAATATTCAGAGATTAGACCTCAAAAGGTCAACTAATTGCATAGAAGAAGGTAGAATTTTAAAATGTGACTTTAACTATCAAGATGAACTTGGATTTCAATTTTGATCTCGAAAATGGATCCAAGATGTCAAAATTAGCCAAGCATGCAATTTTCACAGAATTTTGAAAAGTATGATAAATAGGTCAAAATTAGGTCAAAAAGTTGTATAAGGGGTCTAAGTGTCATTCTCAAATCATTTTGTCTCTTTTGATTTTTGAGAGATTGTGAGTGGTTGAGAGAGCATCATGGCTTCGGCAAATGTTCTAACTCACCGACACCATTTCGAGCGCAGTCGATTGCACAATTGGCTAGCCAACTATGAGGTGTCAATAAGTTTTCAACTTTTTACCACTTTTTTGAGCATTTATGAGCTTTTTTTGCATGTTTTAGGAGTTCCATACAGAATATCATGTGATATTTTAAAAAATATCACATAGGTACTTTAAAAAATATTGCATGATACTTCATATGAAAAAAGGTATCGCACAGCTTTTATGTAGTGTATCGTATGAACCATACCCAAATGTCACATGAACTGGTGTGAAATATTGCTCAAGAAAATTGTATTGCATAAATATAGTAAAGAATGTCACATGACATTTGATCATCATATTGTGTCACCTACATATGGAAAAAAGTGTCATACGATCTATTGATTATGTTTCTTTTGTAGGATTTTGCATGTTTGATGATGTTTATTGATGTTTTCTTGTCCTATGTTATAGATGGTGTTTCCGGCCCTTCTCATCAAAGCCCTCAATGTTGTGTGGTTTCAATTTTTACAACACCTTGATGATGGTGAGAGGGCAGCCATAGTGAGCATGGGGTTAAGGTGGGTCACATGAATGCCCCACATGTGGGCAAACCACGGGTTGTTGACTGTGCTAGCTGAGTGATAACATAGCAAACACAACACCTTTAACTTGCCTACTAGAGAGGAAACTGTCAATTTAGAGGATGTGAACCATATCCTTTGAGTACCTTGTCATGGTGATTTGGTGAGTTCTAAGTTTGATTTTTGTTTTGCATTTTCAAGTTTTGATATCCATGTGAGGTATGTTGATGCAAGGTTTAGTTATATGTCATAGGTATACTATGATTAGACCCTAATAGAGGGGAGGGTAGTGATGAAGGAGATGTTCCAAGATGTTACCATCCTAGATCACCATTTGAGTTGGGAGTGACTCATTGATGAGTATGGCACTGATTACCCATTGTAGTGCTTGTTACGTTCACTGGTGGCATAGACTCTTGTTACCAATAGGGGCTAGAAGGGTTTCCCACTGGGATAGGGCAGACCAGTGGTAGATTTTATTGTATATCCTCACAAGATGGCATGGGGACCAGCCATACTTGCGGATATGTATCATAAGCTACATGAGGTGGTATACCTTGATGGTCACTCTTGGGCATGTGGAGAAATGCTAGTGCAGATATGGGTGTGGGAGAATATTGTTGTCATCCAACCATGGGTTTAGCCATGAGAGCACAGCCAACCCTACATCTTTGGATATACAGGGTTTCTATCATAGACCCATAGTGGGGATGCCACATACTATTAGTAGATTTTTGATGAGTTGATAGCATTCATGTGGTGATCATATCGAGATTGTAACAAATGGTCTGACTCTTGGGAGCTAGATTACATGTGGTATAGCAGACCACTAGTGAGCTGACAATCAGAGATAGTGGAGTAGTTCATGATTAGCTAAGTATGGTGTCAATTCACAAAGTGACAAGTAGTCTCAATAGAGATGATGACTTATGCTTGGTTCCACTTAGATGAGGCACGAGGTTGGCTGCCCATGTTAGAGTATCAAACACCCATCTAGGAGACAACAGCCTTGGTTCAGACACCTTGGGACTATCGTCCAGATGTAGCCAATGGAGGAGCAGACCCAACATATCTATATGAGAGATAGAGGCATCCATTCCCTTGGTTTATAGAGCTATATTCTCTACCTATAGTGGTAGGGCATAGAGGAGATGGAGGTGGAGGAAGAGGAGGAGGCAAAGGGGGGGGATAGATGGAAGTTGGGAGTAGTTCTTGATCTAGGAGGAGACAAATGCAAGCATAGGCCACAAGGGAGGAGGAGGAGGAGGAGGTGCCAATGAGGTGACAAAGAGTAATGTAGGTGGAGGTGTAGGCAGAGTAGCTAGCTAGAGGAGAGGAAGACTGAGATGCTAGGATTTTGGCTCTAGAGGCTAAGCTATAGGTAGCTTGACTGACCATTATTGTGTGAGACTAACAGCTAGTGGATGCATACACAGAGGCTAAAAAACAAGAGCAGTCTCTGAGAGATGGAGTGACAAATAGCTAGGGTAGCCTACTATCATGGGGTATATATTGTTACAGTCCCTATGGACCAATGGGCACCTATGTATTCAGAGAGAGTTGGGAGGTCAGAGGGTGTGGTGCGGGTACTAGATAGGAGATAGGCTCCATCACTAGGGCCACCACCAACTGTAGAGGGTATGAGTCAATCATAGACTGAGGCTGATAGTTTTGATAGTTTTTGTGATTATACTCCATGTATTTTTGAGATGGATAGCCAGATTTTGGAGCTCACATTTGTATATGTATTGTGACACATTGATATATATGAGAGACTAGATTTGATCGACAGATTTTGTGCAGTTGTCTCATTTTGATGGATGTTTTAGAATTTTAAGTTTTCATGTGATGTTTTAGTTTCTCACTCATGTATGTGTTGATTTTATATTCATTTTGATATGCTCATGTTAATGTGTTCATGGATCTCTCTCATTTATGATGTTTAGCTCTCATGTGTATGATGTAGACTTATGTTTTTGAAACATGTAACACTTGGATAGATCAAATGTGAATTTTAGATTAACCCCTTGTGATGATAGGATAGCAAAGAGGCAAAGTGAAAGATCAAGAAGATGAAAAGACATGATCAAGAAAAAGCAAAGAAAATTATGAAAGCAATTAGCCAATATATCTATGAAAAGATGAAGATAGAGCTCTTCCCATATGAAAAAAATGCAAGAATGAACATATAATGCAAACTAATATGCCAAGTGGTTTACTAGCAAGAAACACATAACATTTAGACTCTTATTTTATCATTGAGCATTTATTAGGGATATCATGAGATTATACAACCATACTAGTGTAACTATGAGGATATGAATATGATCAATATCATATAGGAATGTGGAAATCTAGTCTAAGCATCACAGACATGTAAGTCAAGATTACACTTGTATCAAGATTTCCTAGGTTTGATATAGCAAGATTACACTTGTATCAAGGCATAAGCATAGGATAACCCTCAAGTGTGGTCTTGTGAAAATAGTCAAGGATGATACATTTGTAAGTCAAAGTGTCAAAATAGGACAAGCATGAATGCTTTTAAACACTGTAGATCAAAAAAGTATACCCACAAGCAAAAAGAAAGAAAACATGCCCCATGCCACCAGTCTTCTAGTCCATGACATCCTCAAAAGACAATTAGGGTGGGAACACATAGCAAAGAAATCATCATAGACAGCACAGAAAGTAGATAAATTTCATCATAGCTCAATCATTTAAATGTTTAAGTGTGTGTGTGTGTGTGTGTGTGTGTGTGTGTGTGTGTGTGTGTGTGTGTGTGTGTGTGTGTGTGTGTGTGTGTGTGTGTGTGTGTGTGTGTGTGTGTGTGTGTGTGTGTGTGTGTGTAAGTCACTTGGCCACTTCTTCAAGACTTGATTCTAATAGTGAGAAATATCGCAAGACATCTGGAGCAATAGGTAAACTATCTTAGAAGTGTTGAGAAATGCTTGATGTCAAGCTGGGGGGTAGTGTTGAGAAACACTATTTTGGGAGTTGCAAAGCAACCCTTATGCGTAAGGAGACCTCAATAGGCTAAGAAGCTATGCCCCTGAGACGAGGACAAGAAACAATCCTAAGCTAGGAAATGTGTTGCAAAGTGGGTGATTGAGACTAATAAACATAGGTGCAAGGGTCTCAAGTAGTGCCAATTTCTAGGTTTTCAACACTTGACAGATTTTTTGAGGACCTTTTTCAAAAAAAAAATTGGTGATGCATCAAAGTGCCTATTTCTAGATTTTCACTAAGATGATCATTTTTTAGGAAACTTTATGGTTTTTAGGATTTTTTTAGGATCAATAAGTATGTACAATATAGTTGAGTTGCAAGCCTCTAAGCATAGAACTTCTTCAAATGTAGAACACTGATGGGTTCTACAAGTTCTTCCCCTTTGGGACTGGATAGTAGATAAGCACCAAACCCAAATTCTATTGTGATAATATATGGGCCTAACTAGTTAGGTTCAAACTTTCCCTTTTGTTCTCTATGTTGCTAATTTTTTGGATTCTCTCTAAGCACAAGTTCACCTACTTGAAATTCATGAGGATGAACTTTCTTGTTAGACTAAGTAGACATGCGCTTATGATAAGCCCTCATGTGATCAAAAGAAGCCTTGCAACATTCATCAAGAGTCTCTAGGTCCTGTACACACATAGCTCTATAGTCTTCAACAATTATCAACCCATCTAAGGAGACTTGCAAGAAGGGGATCTCAACTTCAAATGGGAGGAAAACCTCAAAGCCATACACCAAAGAATGTAAGGAAACTTAGGTGCAAAAAAAACTTCCTACACTAATCCCTTAAGGAAAGTATTGTGCAAATTCATATGAAATCCTTACAATTCCATATTCAATATTATGTAAACAATAATATTGCAATCAACCATAAATATAAAAAATAGATAGAGAACGAAAACACATAAACACAAAGATATGTTAGTGGGGAAAAACCTTTTGGTAAAACAACCCCACCCCTCCAAAACTTGCACAATGTATTATCTTCAACATAGAAAGTTATAACACACTTGAAATGTAATTTCTTTCAGGACACAAAAAACCAGTCTAGTAGCAACATATCATACCAACAATACACTTTTTTTCTCTCTCCTATCTGCAACCCTAAAAATGCCTATATCATGCACTTTCCCTTTTAGGGAAACTTCCAAAGAATAACCATATCAGATTTTTACCATTCTCCAAGAAAATAGGAACCCAAAAAAATAATTTATGAACCCTGTGCATAAATTGGAGACTCGAGTGTTTAGTACTCAATGATCAATTGCCACATGTCTTCATGTCTTCACCCATTATCAAATCTTCCATAGATAGCTCTTGCATGTCATAGGAATCTGTCATAACCATTTTAGCCATGATCTTCTTACACACAATTCAAGATGTTGACACATATAAGTGGAGTAACACATCAACATGCCAACTAGACATGTACACTCGCACTTAATTACATTATGTGCAAAAAGCATATTTACAAAACAAATAATAAGAATAGGAATTATCCAAGGTTGAGACACCTTATTCCTTACAAAGAAAAAGGTGTGTCCCCTGTAGGAGCATGGATGGTAGTTCTGTAAGCCTAAAGTGTCAGATTTATCTATAAGTACCAATCCTTCCTAGACTTGTGAATTCTTCGGTGTAAGATTTTTTGCAATGTTTTATTGGAGACCTCAACTTGGTCATTCCCTTGAGGGTACTAAATAGAGGACCAATGTTGTTTGATTCTAAATTTATTGCGCAATTGTTTGAGGTCCTTGTTCTTGAATTGTCCTCCATTATCAGTAATAATGGAGGAAGGAATTCCATAATGACAAATGATGTGGTTCAGTATAAACAAGGCAACATGTTTGCCTGTAGCAGTAGACATGTTTTCCTATAGTAGCAGATAGTGGCATAGCTTCAACCCATTTGGTAAAATACTCAGTTGTTATGATGATGAACTTGTGACTACTAGATAATTCCTACTTTAACCTAGCTTCCATTTTGCACCCATGGTGATTTGTAGTGTTTGTGATTATTGAATATCTCACTCTGGATGGTCGGTTCACAAGAAATAATGGCCACCATTTCATGTTAGTCAATCACTTTGGACATGGGATTAGGATAAATCTACCTTTTATCTTAGACAATCTCTAGGTAATTCCATTATGGCCTTCCAAAATGACCTGGATGATGATCATGTCTGCCATGAGGGGCTAATGGTTCTCATTATGAACCTTCTAAAGTCCAAAAAGGTGGATAGGCCCAGACAGAGTAAGAAAGTGATTGATTATGAGATAGAGGGAAGTGATTCGAAGGAGGACTTTCATAAGGACATTGAGGATGAAGGGGATGAGGTGGATGTTAAGTATATTATGAAAGAGGATTTTGGCAACAATTCTAAGAAGAAAAAGAAAGGAAAGGGGAGTGAGTTGGATCAAGATAATGACTATGAGGAGGAACTGAGAAAGGGTTCTTAGAAGAAAGGAATTGTAGGGAAGGGCTCGGGTGATAAGGGTTTGAATGTGGATAGGGTCTCAGTTCCCTTTGATGATGAATCATTAATTCAAAGGATAGAAAGAAAAACAAAACTAGTGTCAACCCAGCATAAGGGTGAGGACAATGTCACAAAAGAGGTGGATTTAGGCATCAACGGACTAGGAGAGCAGGAACACTATAATAGGGAAGAGGTTGAGAAGGGATTCCTAAAGGGAATCATAGGTAATCTAGGTTTAATTTTGAAGGATATTGGGACCCTTAAACAATAAATGTAGATAATATCAAAGGATTTTGAGTAGCTTAATAAGATGGCAAGGGGGGAGCGCACACTGGGCCAGCATATTGATAGGCTTTTAGAAATCATTAGTAATGTAGAGGAGGTTAAAAATTTAATGAAAAGGGTGCCTCCAGTTGAAACCAAAAACAACAATTCAGAATAGGTTAATAAAGATATCCAAAAAAGGATGGAGAGCCTGGAAGCCAAAGTGAGCAGTATGGAAAAAAAAATCAAGAATATGGGTGATAAAAATTGTAATATGCTAAAAACTATGGCTGTTAATTTTAATACATTGTTGAATAAGATGGATCAGGCTAGAGGACTTCACTCCTCTATTGTGAATGAGGATTAGGGGTTGAGCAAGCACACCAGGGCCAACTCCAAGAATAATGCAGGTGGGGGAGCAAAAAAGTTGGAGGAAATGAAATCCACTGCAAAAAATATGAACATTATGGCATATCAAGCAATTGACCTATTGAAAACTTTACAGTTGTCTAGGTGTTGTCCTTTTGCTTTCCTTTTGTTGTCTTTTTATGCATAGCTATACTTGGCCTCATTTTTCTATTTACTGAGGCCTTTTATTTTCTGAACTCTTTAGTTAGTTACTCTTTCATACTTTGTTAAAGGTTTTGGGTCCTTTAAAACCTATTTTTACGTAATCAAAACTTGTGACCACTAGATGAACTTGGATGAATTTTTCCTACCAAGTTAAAGGCCCATTGTTAAAATGACCAATATATCACAAAGGGAATCAGCTCATGTCTAGGAGCATGAATCAAATTGCCATGAAGTTGACATTTCTGACAGGACTTAGCATAATGAACATCATCAGCTGGCATGTTTGGCAAGTAATAAACTACCCTAAGTAGTTTTTGAGCAAGTGCAAGGTCATTAGAATGTGCCCCACAAATTTCATCATGGACTTTGGCTAGTACCTTTCCAGACTCTTCTAGCTCTAAACACCTAAGCAACATTCCATCTAGACTCTTCCTATACAAGTCACTAGAGACTAAAGTGTAATGTGAAACATTATGGAGGAGTTCACATTATTGGTTGCGTGTGAGGGTTGTAGGAATAACTTGATCACATATGTAAGAGAAGATAGTTGTATAGCGGAGGAATCATGACCTACAATAGTGCATATCACCTGGTTATCTAAGGAATCATAGGCAAGATGACATAGTTATTCCACTAGGAACTCAAATCATGATTCATGTTCTTGTAGTTGGAGGATAGACATTAAAGTGGCCATAGCATTAGTAGCCTTGTTTTCTACTCTAGGAATTTGTTCGAATGTCACAACAGTGAAATAGTTCCTACGAGTGTTGATCAACTTCATGTAAGGTATCAACTTGTCATCCTTTATTTGATATTCATTGTTCACTTGATTTATAACAAGTTGGGAACCTCCATAGATGTGCAATTCAATGATTCTCCATTCAAGAGCCATTTTGATCCCATTTGTTAATGCCTCATATTCTGTAATGTTGTTTGTGCAAGGGAATAAGAGTTTCTAGGATTTTGGGATTGTATAACCATGAGCAGAAATAAACAAGACACCTACTCCAGCTCTATTCTATGTATGAGAACCATCAAAGAATATTTTCCAAGTTCTCTCAGTGATGTACATAATTGAGGTGTCTAGAAACTCAATTTGCATGGGTGTTGTATCCTCCAGTGGAAAATCAACTAATTGGTTAGTTATGGCCTGTGCCTTGATGGCTTTACATTCGACATACTGAAAGTCAAATTCTAAAAGAATCATTATCCATTTAGCCAAATAACCAGTAAGCGCAGCTTTGCTCAACAAATATTTTAGAGGATCAATTTTAGCAATTAGGTGATATGTATGTGCCAACATGTAATGTCATAGTTTTTGAGAAGCAAAGACCACTACAGGGCAAGCTTCCTCAATGTTGGTGTAGTTCATTTCATAAGCTACCAAAGTTTGCCTAATGTAATACATAGCAAGTTCTTTACCAGTCTCATCAATGCTCCTAGAGAAGAAGTTGTAGCTGAGATGTACAAAATCAAAGGTTTCCCCAGAATGGGTAGCATCAAAACTGGAGGTTTAGCCAAGTACCCTTTGATTTGGTCTAGACTTCATTGACAATCTTCATTCTAGATATGAGTAGAGCATTTATGCAAATTCTTGTTAAAAGATTGAGCTTTATCAACCAATTGGGAAATGAATCTTCTAATGGATTGTAGATGTCCTTGTAGACTTCTAAGTTGACTGATGTTTCTTGGAGGAGGCATTTCCATGATAGCTTGGAAATTTCAAGGATCGACCTCAATGCCTTATGCTGATACAATGTAGCCTGGAAATTTTAAAGAAGTGAAACCAAAGGCACACTTTTTTGGGTTCAGCCTAAGTTGATATTGTTCCATACATTCCAATATTAGACTAAGGTCTTTAAGATGTGTGTCTCATTTTCTAGATTTAGCTAGTTTGTCATCAACAAAGTCTTCCATATTTTTATGCATCATATCATGGAATATGGTGGTCATTTCTCTTTGGTAGGTAGCACCAAAATTTTTGAGCCCAAAGGGTATTGACATTCTAGTAGAAAGCACCCCAGGCACATGTAAAAGTTATCTTTTCTTGATCAGCTTGAGCAATCTTAATTTGGTTATACCAAGAAAAACCATCCATGAGGGAGTATATTTCATAACTTGTTGTCATGTCCACTATCATGTCTATGTTAAATAGTGGAAAGTCATTGTTGGGACATGCTTTGTTTAGATCTTTGAAATTAGTACAAACTTGAAGGGATTTATCATGTTTAGACATAGGTACAATGTTGGAAATCCATTTTGCATAGTCAATAGCTTTGATAATGTTTGCACTCAAGAGTTTTTTCAAATTTTCTTTGACCAAGAGAGCTACATGCGGATGCATCTTTCTCTATTTTTGTTTAATGATTTTTACACTAGGAGAGATAGATAAATGATGCATGATAAGATCTATGTCAAGCCCTAGAATATCTAAGTATGTCCATGCAAAATTGATCTTGTCTTAAAAGAATTTGGCAAAATTCTCCTTTTCTTCAATTGATAGTGATTGAGCCACATGGATAATTATAGGAGATTCCTCTATCCCCAAGTTGATAAGCTATGTAGGTTCGATGAGAACCAAAGATCTACCTTGAAAATAGCTTGGTAGACTACCAAGTACCTCATCCACAAGTGCCTCAAGGAGGTTTTCACCATTAGATATATCTTTGTTTTTACTTTTTTTAGGTTTAGATACTGCTACAATGTGGTTTTCACCATCTAACTGCTTGTTTTTTCTTTTAATTTTATGACTGAGGTACTTGATATCTATATCCATCATGTTAGCCATGGGTTTTTTGGTGGAAGAAGTGATGGGTTCAATGGCATTTAGGTAGTAAGTGATCTCATAGTCATTTTAAAAAGATGATATTTTAGGTCTTTGATTTTGAACCAACCAATCTATGAGATCAGGATGAACCAAGGAGAGTGATGTGGAAGCTTCAAGGTTGTTAATACAAAAAGAGTCATCTCTTGTGACATGCAAAGTTGAACCTATAGTGAATGTTGCAAAGGAGTCTAGATCAGGAATAGACCTAAAGGGACTAGCGTGATCCACTAAAGAATTTTGTGAGCCAAACTTGTCTTACCCTATACTAGACTCTTCGACTACATTTGGTTGGGTTGCATAGGTGTGAATAACATCTGCCCCTAGTTTACAAGATGTGTCTATTAGGCTTTCCTATTCATACTTGTAAGAATCTGTACTCTGATCTCTAGCAATTAAGCAAGCAATGTTTTTTTCTAATCCATCTTCTATTTATGTTTTCATGGTTGGATTCATCTTGTTCCTACTATCGAGAAGTGGAAGCTTCAACATCATTATTGGTAGTTAGTGTTTCTTCTCCCAAAAAGAGAGAAGTCAGAGGCAAAAATTCCTCATCTTGAAAAGTGGCAGCAACAAATGGAGGATCATCATCCTCTGATTCACTAGACATGGGTGCTCTTCTATCAAATATGGGTATTTCATCTTTTAGCCCAAAACCTAGGCCAGCAATATCTCGAGTATCACAACCTTGAGTATGACTAAAAGGTTCAACTAGAGCTTTTTTATTACCAGTTAAGGACCTGTGGCCCTAATAGCCCATGTTTTTGAGAAATTTATATCCTTTTCCATGCTGTTTAAGAGAGATAAGAGTAGTGACTAAGACTTCCTCCTCATCTTCCTCTTTCCTATAGATCCAATCTGTGATTGCTTGTTCTTCTTTTTCTGCTTCTAGGGGAACTAAAGATTGCACAAAGGTGCCAAAAAGAATCATTGCAAAAGTGGAAGGCTTCTTTTTGGTAGAAGGTTTCCCACAAGACTGAGGGGAAATAGGAAAAGAAACAATAGATTCTATAGTGTACTCACCCATGCCTAGGCTCATTATTTTCAATTTCTATTCACACTTTGTAAAGGATAGTGTTGTTGAGATAATGGGTGTTGCACACATTGCATAATATTGTTATTTTATTATTTTATTTTATTATGTAATGTTGTACCTAGATGGACGTGCAACATGTAAAGATTCCCATGGAATATTCTTGATGAGTTGTATTGTAACATTGTGATAATATTTCATGTAATTATTTAATATTGGAGAAAAGAATTAAATGCCCAATATTAAATGTGGGGTCAGTGGGTTAGGTAGCACATGGTTTTAGCACATGCTTTATGTAATACCACTTAGTGGTTTTGTGGGACTTGCTACTATATAAGCAGCCACAAGGGTACTTGTTGTAGACAAGAGAGAGGAGAAAGAGTGACAAAGAGAAGACAAAAGGCAAGAGTCGAGCGGGACAAGGCTTGACAGGTTAGCCAAGGGAGCATTTGTGAAGTTGAAAGCATGGCATGGGATGTGTGGATTCATGCTTGTTCACATAGTTTGCTCGGTTGTGGCTATGGCCATGAAGGCTTCCATGGTTGTATGGCAATGGTATTTTTTGCTGAATAATACAAGGTGATGGATGCTTTTGGAGGCTGGGTTTTTTTCCTCAATGAGGGTTTTCCAGGGTATATCTTGTGTCACAATTTTGTGGGTATGTCATCTATTCTCTTGCATGTGGATTTTAATTCTGTGTTTATTTTAAATCTATTATGGGTTATGTGGAAACGGTGGTTATATTCTTTCTTGCCAAGTTTCCTTACAAGTGGTATCAGAGCTATGGTTTTATTATTGTAACCCTAGATTGAATCCATGGGAATGCATGAGAGGATAAAAGAAAGGGCAAGATATATGAAAAATTATTGCAGATCTGAGGGCTTTGGATTTGCTGTTATGATGGGATGTTAAAAGATTTGGGCATGGGAAATTGTTGGACAAAAGAGTTTTTCGGATGTTTCATTTAAAATGAGGGTTTTGGGGGGTAGCTTGCAGAAATGACCTCCTGGGTAAAAACAGACCTCACCATTGGATCCGGGTCGACATTTCCATAAATTTTGATATATAATATGCCCTAGTTTGGCCATGTTCAGAGGAAATGAAAGAGCTTTTTTGGTTTCAGCCCATGATGGCCGTCAAATTTAATCCCGTCGGAATTTTTCGTCACTGAAAAAAAAATTAAAAATGGAAAATCGTACTGAAAATGGTAAAAAGACTGTCTTAGTAAAACGGCCATAACTTTCTCTCAGAATATCGGATTTCAGAGTTCTTACAGGCGTTGGAAAGCTAATTCAGAGCACTACAAGATGTTGTAGGTTTGATTCCATGATTTTGAGATTTTGTTAGGTTTTAAGAGCCCTAAAGTCAGATGTTATTTATTTTGAGCACGGATTAGGGCATAACTTGGGCATACGGAGTCGGATTTTGGACTTCGAGTAGTCAACGGAAAGCTTTTGGAGAGCTCTACACATTGGTTTAGATTTGGTGCAGGTTTGGCATGATTTATTTGTTGATATATTTATCTGAACTGTTTATGGTATATTTTGACTATGGTAACATTGTGAGTTTATGGCATTGGAGATTTAAGTTTTGATGTCATTGTATACTCAAGTTTGGTCTCATGATGATATGGTTATCAGTATTTAGTTTAGATATGCATGATGACTTGTTGGGTCTACAAGTTGTGCAGTGTTGTAAGCGGTCTATACTTACATGTTGCATTTATAGCTTGGTTATGGGTTGTCTTTGCCCATTGATCTTTCATTATTGATGCATATTCAGATTGGTGGCTTGGATTTGGGTTGTCTATGCCCTAAGTCACATGATTTGCTGATTTTATCTTCATGTAGAAGGGATGAGATGTTGTTTCCAGGTACAGTCATGGCAGAGGATTATGGTTGACTATGCTGACAGGTTGGACATATTGAGAGCCAGATGCTCGGTTCATGGATGTGATCATGGTGTCATGGATTTTGGCATGACATGATTGGTTATATAGGTACATCCTTGATGTTCATTAGCTTGGATTTCTGATTCGGTTATGGTGGTACATCTTCTTGGTTGAGGATCATGGTTATTTAGTTTCTTTTGAGGAGCTCATGATGTGCACTTTGAGTTCTTTGATAGTTTGATGCCTTGGTTGATTCTCATGGTTAGAGGATGGTTTTTCATCATTATGTCATGGATAGCTTGGATACACGGTTTAGTGGGAGCTTGTGACAGTGATGGGGTGACAGTGCAGGATTAGTTCCTGGTTTGGTTTATATCTTCTTGGTTTGGAGAGGATGGATTTTATGATGCCATAGGTGACTTGGTACCACGGTTGAGTGGGAGTTTTTTTTTGGCATTGATATATTTATTGAGTGTTTGCAGATGTTGGAGGTTTGTCTTAGATCCTGTTGCTACAGAAGCGTCTTTGACATTTGCATGGTGCACTTGTTATCTTCATGGTATGAAGATGGTTAGATCTTGAGGACTCATGGAGTTCTTGGTTATCTTCATGGTGTGTGGAGATGGTTCTTCATGGTATGTGGAGATGTTTTTTTCTTCATGGTGTGTGGAGATGGTTGCATCTTGAGGACTCACAGGGTTCTTGGCAAAGGTGTGGTTTATGCTTTCATTTGGCATGTTATCCTTGGTGTGAGGATGGTTTCATTATTATGTCATGGTATACTCTTGATACGCGTTTAGAGTTGTGACATGTTATGGTGTGTTCATATGGAGCATGTTATCTCTTTAGTTGAGATGGTAAGATCATGTTGTCATGTTTATGTTCCTGAGGCCATGGTTGGAACTTTGACATTGATCTTGGTTTAGTTTCTTGGTATTGAGTACACTGATCATAAGCTGGATACTTCATGATATTTCTATGTTGCATTTGGAGTTGGCATGGATTGATTGGTTACAGGTGCTCATGGATACTTAGAGACGGTGGTGACGCTGATTTCTCTTGGATTAGAGAAGTATTTGTTGGGACGGTTGATGGTTTCAGCAGGAAGTCCGAGGGGCAGTCACCTGATATGGACTTGAGAGGAGATTGTTCTTAGATGAGTCTTGGTTGGAGACTTGGGTATCTTGATGAGCATTCTCATTCCCCACTCTTGGTCTACTCGGCAGTTTGCTACTTGAGAGGTATAGCCCATTGTTTCTCTCAGTTGCATTATATTTATGCTTGTCTTTCATGGATATGGATCTTGAGCTATGGTACATGAGTTAGTTTTAGAAGGTTCATTTGAGAGATGGTTAAGCATTGGTTATCTCCATGTGCATATGTTGTTATGCTGGTTGAGTTTGGGAGATGGTTTTATATTGGGCATATTCCTTGGATTAGGAATGGTTATTCCTTGGTTTAGGAATGGTTTTATTGAGTTTGATCTTCTTGTGAGAGGCTTACATCCATGATGAGTTTTATGGTATGGTTTGGGTGTTGTTGAGGCTTCTTGTTGGGGTTTTATGGAGGAGATCATACTTGCACAGTTTACATCTAGAGGTGTGTGTAGAAGGACATGATACAGGTTATGATTTGCATGGTTTCTCTGGTCTTGGTTATCTTCTTGGGTGTTCAGTTTTGACTACATTGGATTTGAGATTGGTTAGAGATTGTGATCACTGGTTTGTGCTCATGTATGTCATGTGAGAGATGACATGGTTATTCCTTTATCTCTTTCCTTTGTTGGTTGTGGTGAACTTGGGAGAGCATTGAAGACTTGTTATGAGAGTTATTCTTGTAGGATATTGGATTATGTATTGTGGATGTCCTTGATACTACATAGATTCACTTCTTTGAGATGTGTTGAGTGGATTGTTTATAGATTTGACATTATCTTTTGCAGTGGGAGCTTCTTGGTATATATGTGGTAGGTATTGCTCTTGAGGCTTGTGATTGCAGGTTGCAGATTTGATATGTCGGTGATATGAGATTCACTTGTTATACCTTTGAGGTATGGATAGTTGGATGGGTTTGGCACTTTACTGTGGGTGCTATTTCAGCTATGGATATTTTGACAACTACGGATACATGTGATTACCTTTGGATTGGGTTATTTGTGCTTGGAATTTTAGTTGGTACAGGATTTTATGATCTTTTAATGTGACAGGTTGGGTGGCTTTCTCTTTGGATGGCTTCTATGTATGTCCAGTGGGAGTGGCATAATAGGAGTTGAGATCATTCATGTTTGAGATGCTGGATACTTTGATTTTGTTGCGGGTACTAGGATGGAGCACTTGGTTTATTTTGATCCATGATGGTGGATGTGCTGGGAGGGATTGTTCCCTTGTTCATTTATGTGGCTACGGATTGACCCTATGCAATGTATACAACAAGTGGGAGATTGTTGAGATAATGGGTGTTGCACACATTGCATAATATTGTTATTTTATTATTTTATTTTATTATGTAATGTTGTACCTAGATGGATGTGCAACATGTAAAGATTCCCATGGAATATTCTTGATGAGTTGTATTGTAACATTGTGATAATATTTCATGTAATTATTTAATATTGGGGAAAAGAATTAAATGCCCAATATTAAATGTGGGGTCAGTGGGTTAGGTAGCACATGGTTTTAGCACATGCTTTATGTAATACCACTTAGTGGTTTTGTGGGACTTGCTACTATATAAGCAGCCACAAGGGTACTTGTTGTAGACAAGAGAGAGGAGAAAGAGTGACAAAGAGAAGACAAAAGGCAAGAGTCGAGCAGGACAAGGCTTGACAGGTTAGCCAAGGGAGCATTTGTGAAGTTGAAAGCATGGCATGGGATGTGTGGATTCATGCTTGTTCACATAGTTTGCTCGGTTGTGGCTATGGCCATGAAGGCTTCCATGGTTGTATGGCAATGGTATTTTTTGCTGAATAATACAAGGTGATGGATGCTTTTAGAGGCTGGGTTTTTTTCCTCAATGAGGGTTTCCCAGGGTATATCTTGTGTCACAATTTTGTGGGTATGTCATCTATTCTCTTGCGTGTGGATTTTAATTCTGTGTTTATTTTAAATCTATTATGGGTTATGTGGAAACGGTGGTTATATTCTTTCTTGCCAAGTTTCCTTACAAGTGTCAGCTCATGAGAAGAGAGATTATGTAGAACCAGTGTTTCTACAACAAATAATGTATTGATATATATTGAGTTGTCACCAAGGATAACTATCTCAGTACCATTGAAAGGGAACTTGATGCACTGATGGTACGTACAAGGTATTGCTTGCATGTCATGAATCCATGGTCATTCCAACAACAAATTGTATGCAAATGGTATGTCTATGACTTGGAAAATGACATCCTTCTCAATGGGACCAACTTTGAATGGAAGCACAATTAGACCTTTGGAAGGTCTTTCAACCTCATTATAGGCTTTTATAGTGATCTTGCAGCTAGCATCAATAGAAAATTTAGACATTCCTAACTGTTGGATCACATTAAATGAAATGATGTTCAACCCTACACCATTGTCTATCAAGACTTGGTGAATACAAGTATGGAAGATTTGGACTTCAACATGGAGAGCAAGGTTATGGGGATGACTGGGAGTTCGGTCATCTTCTTCAGAAAAGGTGAGGTGGTGAGGTGAAGAGATATGGTTCACCATAGCTTGGAATCATTTTGCATCAATATATGTGGGAACATTGGCAGAATATAAAGCTTTTTCAAGGATATCCTTGTGAGAAGGGGATAATTCTAACAACTCAAAGATGGAAATTTGAGTCGGGGTACATTGCAGTTGGCTGACAAGGTCATAATTGGAGATCTTGGAGGTAGTTTCTTGTCTAGAAGATGAAGTGTTCTTAGGATCATGAGAAACTTTTAGTATAACTTTAGATTACCCCCTAGTGACAATGTTAAGTGGTTCACTCTATGAAGAGGAAGATTCGGCCAGTCAGAGTACCACCTTAGGTCTAATGTTATTCTGGTGTTGGAGAGCATTTCATGTTTTGAGGACAACTTTGGGTCTTTCGTCCTCAACATCATAGTTAGGCCGGTTGTCATCATTAGAATTTTCCATGCATAGTACTCAATGAGCTCAAGCATGCCTATAATGTTCTATGTCAGCATAGGCATAATTGATCTTGGTGTCATGATTCTTCTTAGGAGCCTTGAAAGTTCCACTTTTCTCATATTTGGACAAGGGTTTCTTGAAAGCTTTATGGTCAAAACTTTTAACAAGACCATATGTGACAACTTTACTAGCCTTTATGAGATCTTGAATAACATCTTTGAGTTAAAAATAGTGTTCAGTGTTATGACCTTTGCTTCTATGGTAACTACAAATATGATCCTCTCACCACCAAGGAGGTCTAATGGGTGAGTCATAGGGGCAAGAATTATCTAGTAGAGAAACCGGTTTGTTTGCAACCAAATTTTTTAAGACCACTTCATAAGGCTCAACCATTGGTGTATAAACACATCATTTTTTGGTAAATTTAGAGTTCTTGTTAGATGTTTGTGGTTTCAAACCTTCTTGTTGTTTTTTAGCATAGATAGTATTAGAAAGGTTAAATGTAGGTTCCTTGGTCTTAGGAGTGTCCACTACTCTGTCATTGACAACATATTTGTTTTTATTCCAAGGTTTACCTTTGTCTTTTTCATTTCCATTATTATTTGTGTCTTTGTTTAAGACAATATCACCCTTTTTGATAGCAACATCTTCAATATGATATGCGCTCTCAACCATGGTGATAAAGGTTATGAAGAACTATTTTCTTAAGTCAAAGTATAGTTCAAGTACAAGCGTGTTGACAAAAATGTCAACTTTCTTAGCTTCAGGAACTTGTCGAGGGTACCTACAGTATAGGGATCTCCATTGTTGAAGGTATGTTGCAAAAAGTTCTCCCTATTTTTGTTTAATTCAGTACAAGTCCAACATAGTTACAAGATGTTGAATGTTATAAGAGTATTGTTGGATAAAGTGTTGTGCAATCTTGTCAAATGTTTTGAGAGGGGGAGTCAATTTTGTGAACCACTCCATAGCTTGTCCTCTTAGGCTCCTAGGAAACAAATGCATAAGATAGGAATCTTCATGCATGAAATCCATGCTAATAGCATAAAAATGCCTCACATGATAATGAGGGTCACCATTTCCATTTTATTTGTCATACTTAGGAACCTCTATATCCTTAGGAAATTGTAGCATGTATAAAATTCTATCAAATGGAAGAGTGCATATTGATTCAACAAATGAAGTTTTAGGCGGTTGTTTTGAAGTTTGCAATTGTTCAAGTTGTTTCCTCAATTCTTGTATTTCTTCATGCAAGATTTTAGCCTTGGTGGGCTCTCATTTTTTTATTATTCATTTCACATCAAAATCTTGGGGGAGTTTACATCCTTTCATTGTCATATACTAGAAGTATTGGTGCCCATTTCTCTCTAAAGCTTTTAGCATAAGTTTTTGAGTGAGCTCGTCTTGTTGAAATTTTACAATATCTTCACTAGTGATCTCATCATCACTTTCGTGATGTGATTGTGGTTGTCTGGGTGGTGATGGGCATGCTCTCGCGTTAACTCTAGGAGTCCTTGGAGGTGTACGGTTACCATTATTGCCATTGATGGGAATGTATTCAAAAGGATTACAATAATAGTCTCTTCCAATTTCCTTATTATGTGTATGAAGGTTAGCTTCAGCTTGTTGATCTACTCTTTCTCTAGCATAGATAGTTTCCATAAGTCTTTCATTTTCACGTGCTTATTCTTCTAAGTGACATTTGATTTCATCAAGATGCATGTTGGTCAAAGTGTTATTACCCATGGGTATGTCAAAGGGTGTTCCAAATTCATTCTCCAAACTATAAAGCAAATTTGTTGGACATTGGTTGTCTGCATTTGACTAGAATCAAGGTCTTTCACACAAGGTTGTCTGTGAGGGTGCCTAGGCAGAGTTTCTAACTATGCCAAAACAAAAAGGGAATGACTATCATTACCAACTTGGAACCTAATTATGGCTGGCATGTAAGGATGTGTCTTTTCTTAATATGATGAGAGAAGTGTTTCAGATTTGAAGCTCTTACAATCAAGAATAATCACTTGTCAAGGTAGAATAGATGGCTTGTCAAAGGTGCTCAAGAATATAAAACACTAGTGACTCGAGCCAAGCGAGCAAGTAAGAAGCTCAATAGTGAATAGCTAGCATAGAATGGTAACCAAATTTTGACAAGTGATCATCAATGACATTTTGAGACTTACATCTAATAGACTAAACCCATCAAATAAACTTGGGACAACACCTAACATATGAAGTTGTGACCAAGCCCCAGAAAGACTAAAGCGACAAAACCCTAGATCAGATAAAGCAGAATGCAGAATCTATTTTAACAATAAAATGACCCAAGCAATATTCTTCCAGAACCTAGGTGACAGTTCTTGGGCGACAATTCGCACAAGGTAGGATGAAAAAGTTCAGTACAGCAAGGCGATAGACTTTAGAATAGTAGGGCTACACAATTTTTGAAAAAAAATATCACGTGATATTTCTACAAAGAGTGTGCGATAAAGTGCTAGTTTTGTGAAAAAAAGACAAGTTTGACTCCAATTTGTTGTGTTTCGATTAGATAGTCATATAGTTTTCAAACCAAATAGTTTTAGATTTTAATTCATGTTGAATAACAACATGGATTTCAAATAGTAGGGGTTTTTAGCATGTCTCAAACAATTGAAAAAGGGTCAAAACAACCTTTCCAATACACATTTGTGATATCAAAATAGCCTTCCTACCAATTTTATCGAGATTTTTGATTTATAAGAACATTTACACAAGTCAACACATTTGAAAACCTTAGAGTCACGATTCATTACTCAACAACTTGGCCCATGCTAAGTACTCCTTCCCCTCACACCAAGTGGTTTCCCACAAGAGATATTGGCTTTATCATATTAGTATCATAAACACAACCAAGGGAACACAGATGATGAGTGTAAAATCTTGGGGTGCTCTGGGTAATCCACTAGGATTGATCCTTGCACAAGGAAATTGAGTGGAAAAATAGGGTAGCTACTAACTTAGAGTGTTTAGAAAGGGCTTTTATTAGTAATGTTCCTCTTGCACCCAATTATGGGACACCCCACCTTGCAGTTACAAGAGCACCTTAAGCATTCTTGCCTAGTGATCTCCTCATGGTCGTAATCTCACAAGCAATCACACTAAGCAAATACAAACAATATGTCTACCAAGGTTTTGTGTCCTTGATAGCCTTGATTTTATAGTAGGTTGGAATAGCTGAGTTTTCTTGCCCCCACTTGGATCATTCCTCTTGGTTACCTAAGAGTAGGCCCTCTAAAGGATTCTAACTACCACAGATTGGATCCACTTTCAAGAGTCCAAATTTCTAATTCACCACAAGGGTGAAGAACATACTCTCCTATCTTGATTGTTTCCCCCAACCATGCCAAGAAGATCTAGTTATCCCCTTGCTTTCAAAATCCAAAGGCAAGTCAAGATTTCTAATTCACCACTAGGGTGAAAAGCATACTCTCCTATCACCAAAGGACCTCAATTGCAAGTTTAATGTGCCTATAAAAATGAAACAACTAGTAGTATTACCACACATGAAATAAAGGAAATACAAGCAAGTATGGGTTTTTATGCTTTGAGCAGCCCTTCAAACAATTGTTAGTAGCCCTTACGCATTTGAGGCTATGACGTGCATTCTTTTTAGGCGATTATGCAAGCCTCTCAAGGCAACAACCTATAAACACAACCATTAGTCCCACAAGTTAGTTTGAAAATAGCATGAACTCTGCAAATAGCCTACTGTCAAACAACCAAAGACCTGTAAAATCTAGCAAACAAGAAGTAACAACTGAGAAATTGACCGAATCATTCAAACAACAAGCTAATTCAAGCTAGGTGATAGTTTATGTTGGAAGACTACTGTATGATACTTCTCAATATACCCGTGCAACAATTTTCTCTTATGCAATATTTCTACTTAAGTCATATGATAGAACTTACTATACCAAGGCAATATAACTTACTAAGAGCATGTGATACTTTTACCAGAAAAGTATCACATAATAGTACAAACAAATGTCACACGATACTGGAAAAGTATCACCCGAAAGTTGCAAGTGTAAAAAGAGAAAATGTGAACAAATTTTTTGAAAATGCAAGAAATGTAGTGAGCTAAAGAGAAAAACTAGGACATTCTGCCCCACGGTTGGCACCAAAAATGTACACTCAATTTGTGCCACACGTTAAATTCTTCTATCCAAGGGTTTCCTTGAGTTTGGAATGCTTAGATATCATCTTAGAGCTCCCATTCCACAAAGTGCAAGAGAGTATGATTCGAATATGAAGGCTCTCAGTTGAGCCTTAGAGATACTCTTCTTGCTAGTAAACCATGCAATGGGAGGTTCCAAAGATGAGATTCAAGAATGAAAATTTCCACAAGGAGTTCCTCAAGGATGTAATGCAAACGTGAAGTAAGCTAAGATGAAATGTAAAGTGTAGCTACATTAGATAAGATGAGAGTGTTACAAGATCCATGATAATTACTAGTGATTTAAGCTATTGCAAAGAAACTAGACTAACATGCAACATGATTCTAAGCTAGTATGAGATGGATAAGAGAATGAGGTGAGAAGTAGAAGTTCTCCACAATAACTCTTCAAGGATTCAAATGATAAACCTGCAGCATAACAATACTCAAAAGTGTGAATCCTTTGACAAGGGGAGAGCTCTTTCTTTTAAAGTCATACAAACAGTCAAGATCAAGGTCAACATGATGGAAGATCAAGGGTGGAGTTTGAAAATAGGAGTGATCCATGTGCACACACAAGTAAACCAATAAAATAGAAGTTAAATTCCCAAGCCTTTTCTTTTAATTTGTAAAATAGAAAAAGCACTTTACGTGTGCACTTTAAGTGGGTTAAAAGAAAAGAGGCTTTTATTTAATTAAAAGGGGACATGTTCTTTTAATCAAATAATGAACTTAGGATAGCATAGTCAAACTATAGGTTATAATCAAATTAATTGATTTTACCAATTTGGTCTAGGCAAATGATATATTGATTTAGCCAAAATGTTGAGAAGGGAGCTAATAGTCGAGACAACCATTTTTAGGTGATTATACTACTAACCTAAAATAAGAAACCCTAAAAAGAAACCATTTAATAGTTAATATAATTACTAATGTTACTAATGCGTAAAGTGATATCTTAAGAGTGAAGTAAAGGTAACTTAATGATCAAGTCAAGATGACTTAATAATTAAGCTAGTGCTTTATTCTAATAATAATAAGATCCCTAAACAAGCTTCAAACATGGAAAAGGCCATTCAATCTTAGTCTTGTAAAAAATTAAATGTAACAAAACAAGAATGGTCATGCTAGATACTTTCCAAATGAATGATATGTATCTTGATGAAGGTGATAGAAGGTTTAATACTTCTAGTGAAACTGAAGTAGTGTTCCACAACCCTGAAAATTTAAAACCCAATAACGAGGAAAATTGGTTGTAGGAGAGGGACATGTTTTTAAGGATATTAAAATCTCCCCAATTAGACACCCAAAGGAATTTCTAGAAGGGGTTAGAAATAATGGAGATAATTTCATAAGGAAAAATTATGAGATTGGTTAACAAATCAAGGAAGAAAAACATCATGATCTAGTTTTCTTTGATCAATTAGACATCATGGAGACCAAGGAGATTAGACAAACCCCTTCTCTAGTTTCTAGGCCCAATATTGGAGGAAAAAAGATGTGGAAAACAAGGACAACAAGAATGAAGCTAGCATTGGAAGTAAATGCATATGAGTAAAAAAAATTGTTGAGATCAACAACAATGAAGGTATTTTTAATAGAAATTAGAATGTCAAGGGTTGCAATGCCCTTGACAAGATTCACATGATCAAAAATTTCTTTGTTCACGCAAAACTAGATTCTATTCTTTTGCAACAAATAAAAATTAAAGAAGATGGCATGATTCAGTTTAAGAGAAGGTTTGTTAAATGAGAAGGTTTTATTTGTAGGTGCAAATGGGACCTCAAGACACCTTGAAATCTCATGTAAATATGCTTGATAGAGGTAAGGGTGGCTAATCATAGCAATAATTGGCAACTTGTGGAGTTAAGATCTAAGAAAATTGTAGATAGATCTAATGTGTTCAACTTAATGGTCTTAGTAATGTGGCTTCTAAAAAGTGAGTGTGGGATAATCTTACTATTTTTTTGGGTGGATTTCAAGGTCATTTGGCTTTATTACGGAGAGATTTTAATAGAATTATCATTCTAAAGGAGAAATTTAGAGGTCATGGTTGGGTTGGCTAGAGTCAGACTTTGGTAACTTTTTCACCACTAATGGACTATAAGGTATTAAGCTGAGGAATGGGGATTACACTTGGAAAAATTAGAGAATAATTTGTTTAAATATAGCAGAGAAATTGTATAGATTCCTACTGGCTAGTAATTGGAGTTGTAAGACTTGGCTATTTTATGATGGGATCTTATCACTTACGGGTTGAAACCTCTACCCTATTTGTTGTAAATTACAAGATGATTCAACTCTAGATAGAGTTTATTTTAGATTTGAAAATATTTGGTTTAAAGTAGGATTTTTTTCTGATTTAGTTGCTTCATAGTGAAAATTGGCTCCAAAGAATTCCACTTCATCTTCTTCCAAAAGCATTCTTCCATTCCATGTGCCTAAACTGCAAATTCTTCTATTCACTCACCACATTCCTTCATGAATTCCTTCATTAATATTTTCTCCATCCTCTCACCACCCTTTAAGGTGTGTGTTGACGTTGATTTTTCCTTTATTTCCATTTTCCAATCTCACTCACTTTGTATAAAGCCAAATCTTCCATTTTTGTCTACTATCTTCCTTTCCTTATCATCATCTTTGAACATATCATTTCAACTCCTTTGCATGCCATGGTTTAAAATTTCAAGGAGAATTATCTAAAAAGCTTGACTTCTTCCAAAAAAATTCAAAAAAATTCAAAAAAAGAAAGAAAGAAGAAAATGAAAAAAAAATTGAAAATGTGCCTTGGTGAAAACCTGGTAATCAGGCACCTTGGTAGCAAAAGTAAAGAGAAATAAATTCATCCTATGGTGAAAACCACTCCCTTGTGGCACCTTGGATAAGTACCATGATGAAAACCTGACAATCAGGCATCATGTGTAGTTCTTCTACATCTTTCATCCATTCCATCTTCTCTCTTTGATCTTGACAATGTTGACCTATACACAAACATTTGGCTATCTTATGAGCTATCTTATGATGATCTTGTTATCATTCCTTTCATGTTTAGCCTTCATATCTATTTTCCTCCATTCATTCTAGTCTTTAGTTATCCTTTTCCCATTTACCCCTTTGGTCTTGATCTAATAAAAAAGAGTAAAATACGATGCTATGAAGCCTCTTGATGTGTCTACTCCTTTCGATTGCATCTTTCCCACTTTTACGTTATTCTTTCATGAATTATCCTATGTTGACCTTTTATTTCTTGTCCAAATGTGCTTTACATGACAATTTTTTCCTAGCTTGGGTATTATTGAGGAGTTTTCCCTTGAGGATTTCTTCCCTTTATTCTCCTTCATTCTCTTGTCTTTCATTTCTTCCACCAGCCTGCTAGACATTGGGACTACATGATGTGATCTTTTTTTAGAGTTTAGTCCTTGTTTCTATCTGGGGGCATTGTATATTATTTGTATATATTTATTGATCCTAAAAAATACAAAAAAATGATATATTTAAAAAATCCAAAAAAATGATATATTGTAAAAATTCTAAAAACGAAAAATGTCCTAAAAAAATGATTATCTTAGCAATAGACGCGTTGATGTATCTCTAAAAAAAATTATATATTCTAAAAATACAAAAAAAAAAAAAAAAATTCAAACATTCAAAAAAATAGAAAAAGTGCCTTGGTGAAAAGCTGGAAACAAACACCTTGGTAGCAAAAATACAAAAAAAAAAAGTCCTAAAAAAAATAAAAAAATCCAAGTGGTGAAAATGGCCTTTGCACCCCTATTTCTTAGTGTGTGTCCTCGACATTTAGCCTTTCTCCATCACGCCTTGTCCTTGTTGCCTTTGTTTGGAATTGGTCTTTGTCTAGGGGGCATAACTATGTTAGCTTTGGTCTCTTAGATGTGTTAGTCTTTAGGAGACCTTGCAAATGGTGTTTTTCAACACCACCCCAACTGTATTTTTTTAACAACTATTGACATCGAGTGTTTTTCAACACTTATCAGTTTGGTCTTACCCAATTTCGTCATGCGATCTTACCTACTTGCAAGCATTTGATCCTTATCCTCGAAACTCAGTATCAGTTAACACACTTAAATTTTAAATGCAACATTGAATGCTTGACTTATGTCATGACCTTTTCTATGTGTGCTAACTATTATTGATTTTTGTTAAGTGTCCTTGTTTGATATGTCTCTCTAGGATGCATAGCTAGAGGACTTGGGGCATGGGGCATGTTTTTATTTGTTTTCTACTTGTGGGTGTGGTCTTAAAACTATAGAGTGTCTCTTGTTGTCCCCTTGAAACACTTAGGAGATTTGAGGCATCATCCTTGACTATTTTTGTACAACTATTTTTATGGTCATCCTGGCATCTATGCCTTGATGTGAGCATGGTTTTGCTACATTAAATTGGGTAAGCTAACATCAAAGTCATCTTGACTTTTATGTCTTTGATGCTTATGTTAGAATCTTTCCACATTCCAATCTAATATAAATCACATTCATATCTTCATAGTTGCGTTTGTGACTAGTGATGATTGTGTGATTTTTTGATGTCTACTAATAATGGCCTAATGATGAAAATAAGTTCTTTTACATTCTCTAATGAATGATGAACACAAAATCCTATGTTACAGTTGCTCTTTTGCAAGTATACCTTTGCATTTTCATGTAACTTGCATTATTAGACTTCATGTTAGTTTTCATTTTTAGGCTGCATTATGAGTTTGAGAGGGTTCTCCCTTCATCTTTATTGTGGACTTTTAATCACCTGTGTTCATGTTTTGATCTTCATTTCCTTTTCTTCTTTCGTGATCTCAATTGAAATTTCTATCTTAAACAGTTGATTGATTTTGGGGCTTTATCTTTTCTTCTTTTTGTTTTTTTCCATATCTTCCAAATTTCTACCTTCCATTTGCTTTTACCCCACTTCTTTTTTCCTAAATCACCTTTGGGGCATAATATTTCACGCTTGATGATCTACCTTGGTTCTGTGATTCTTATATCTTTCATCTCACATTAAGAACTTTATATTTTATTTTATTTGATCAAATTTATCAATTTATTATCTCTCCTCTATCTCATTTTGATTTCGATCATGAGGGGGTAGTACCTATCAACTTCAATCCTTGATTCAATTTTATCAATTTTATCCTCAAATTTTTTAAGTCAAAATTTATTTGTATTCTTTGTTCTAATGTGTTCCTGAATCAACCACACATCTAGGTTGTTTTGTGATCCCAAATCGATCTCACGCTTCAATTTCTTTCTTTGACTACATGTGTTCCCAAATGAATCACACATTAGTCAAAGAGGGGCAAATGTATGTGCCCTAAAATGGTTGCCTAGACTATGGGCCCCAATTATTCAATTTATCAATTTATCAAATTTCCTGAATCAAAAGTTTGCAATATTTTATTAAATCAATTTAAATCAATTTCCTTGATCAAATTCAATTATTTATTTTTCTAAGGTTGATCATTTTATCCTAAGTCTTGTTTAATTAAAAGAAAATCTCCCTTTTAATTAAATAAAATAAGTCCCCATTTAATTAAAAGAATTAATTACATTCATCCACATTTAATTAATTAAGAGAAAACCCCTCTTTAAATTTAATTAAATATTTCCCATTTAATTAAAAGAACTTTATCCCTTTTAATTAAGTAAATCCCACATGAAAAAGGAAATGAAATAAATAAAAATTAAATAAATTCCTTTTTCCTTCCCTCATTTAATTCTTCTCTTCTTTTCTCATTGGTGGAATTTTGTCTCACATGGATCAAACTCTATTATCCCCATATTGGTTGTGAGAAGCCTCTCACCTCCATATTTTCCTTTATAAGGGAGAGCCCTCTCCTCATTTTTGACATCCATTATTATGCTATTGTTATGTTGCAAGTTAGGAGAGCAATTTTTTAAGGAGTTTGAGCATTAAAGCTTTTTGTGGAGAACTTCTATCTTCTTGTCTTCTTCTCTCATGCATCCATGGCTTTCATCATCATGATCCATCCTTGCATTTGCATATTAGTTTAGATCCATATTTGTTTTCATAAATTAGCATTGCATTGTTATTACATTTCCTTAATTGCATTGTTTTGCATTGTTATCATATAGATTAGTTTTCATTTTGGATTCTTGAATCTCTTGTTTCATGGTGTACTTGCATGGGCACAAACTAGGTCAAACTAAGGGCATCCATTACAAACCCTTCCACTCCATGAATAGAGAGATATGAGTCGTCATTTGAGACCTCATTCTTGAGCAATCTTGCATATAATGACTCAGAGAAGTGTACCCACATTTTAGGCATACAAGACCTACAAAAAAAGGTATCCTAAGATTCTAGCTAGAAAGGAATCCTTTTGAGATCAAAAATCTAAAGAATCATGGTGGTCGTAATACAAAATTAATTCACAACTAAGTTAAAGTTAGAAGGGATGAAAATTAGATCTTCACCATAAAATACTATTTAGGTAATACTTTATTTGATATTGAGGCCATTAACACATAGGTAGTTAGGTTTTTTACTAACATATTTGCTCCAAAAATTGTTATTGGGGGTATGGATGAGGCCATCTTGGTAGTCATCCCAAGATGTGTGTCACAAGAAAAAAATAGTGATTTTTTGACTCTTGTGTCTAAGGAGGAGGTTAGGAGGGAACCTTTTAGATTAGGTGGTGATAAAGTTCCAGGGCTAGATGGATTTCCTGTGGTGTTTTTCAAAATGCTTGGGATATTGTGGGGGAGGAGTTATGAGCAATGACTGAAGAATCCCAAGAAGGTGGTTTTATTTTAAATACTTTAATAATAATTTCCTTTTGTTAATCCCTAAAAGATTAGTCAATAATTTCTTTGATGTCTTCAATCCTATATCCCTATGTAACACCTATTATAAGATCATCACTAAAGTAATTACAAATAGGCTGAAATTGGTGTTAAACTCGGTCATTTTAATAGAACATGGTAGGTTTGCTCAAGATAGGTCAATTTATGAAGGGATCATTGTTGTTCATGAAGCTATGCATTAAATCAGAAAGGAAAGGGATAACTAAATGATGATTAAAGTTAATATAAATAAAGCATATGGCAATGCCATTAGAGGTTTTATGCTTAAGGTTTTAGAGAAGTTTGATTTTGTTGTAGAATGGATAAAAGGGGCTGGTAGTTGCATAAACACCCCTAGATTTTCTATTTTTGGAAAATGGAATCCCTCAAGGTGTCTTTGATGGCATGATTGAGATAAGGTGAGGCAATTCTCTCTCCCTCTTTTTATTCATCATTCTTGCAGAAGTTTTAGGTAGAGAAATCTTTGATTCATGACATGGAGGAGCTTGGAAAGGTGTGAAGGTTGCAAAAGAAATTAAATTCCTTATCTCATTTACAGTGTGTTGATGATACTTATTTAATGGGTGAAACTTCTATTAGAGAGGCTAGATGCATTAAGTCAACTCTAGACAAAATATATAGTGAAGCCTCAAGATGTCACATATTGGCAAAAGCCCAATTTTATTTTTTTAATACTAATCAAGCCACTCAAAGAAATATCTATAAAAATCTCAGTAAGAAAAATGATAAATTACCTAGGGAGTCTTTTGGAATCCCCTTGTTCCATCTATGGAAATATTTGGTGGACAATTGTGTTAAAATATTGGAAGGTTGAAAAAGTAGTTGGATTACTTATGTTGGTAGGATTCTCATGCTTCAATCTATGATTTTAACAATTCTAGTTTACTTTATGAGTTGTCTTAAGATCCCAATTAAAGTGTTCAGATATTTAGAGTAGAGAATGGGGAAACTGTAATGGAATAGTAGTCAAGATGAGGAAAAAATACCTTTGATTGCATGGTTGAATATATGTAAACCAAAAAGATACCAAGGTGTGGGTTTTAGGGACTAGAAACTTATGAACAAAGCTTTAAGAGAAAAATGTGGGTAGGAAATCTACTCTAACCCCAACATGCTATGGTTTATAATTTTAAACGCTAAATATCTTGTCTCCATGGATAATGTGTGAATCATATCTATTGAGAACCCATCTAAAGCTTCTGGAATACAAAATTTCATCCTTGAATGTAGGGAGGTAATAATAAATCACTTGACATGGTAGGTAGGAGATGAGAGGTTTGTCTCCTTCTGGGATGATTCATTGAATGGTGCCCCTTCCCTGAGTAATATGGGGGAAATTCAAGAACTAAGGCCTTAAATATTAATAAGTGGGGTGATAAATAAGAAAAATATTTAGAGATAAAGGGAAACAACTTAGGTCTACAATGGGACTAGAAGTGCATGGATAGCCCTAGACTAATAGAGTGGGAACTTACATTTATGCAGACATTATTGCATAATAGAGCAATGTAGGTACCTGGGAGACCAAACAAACTTATATGGTGTACATCTAAAAGTGGTTTGTACTTTGTTAAGATGGGCTATTAATCTTTAAGCTAATATTGATAACATAGAGGATTAGCCTACTACATTATGTTGGGATAGAGATTTTCTACCAAAGGCAAGCTCCTTTCCTTGGTTAGAAACACAAGAGGATTTTAACTGGGAAAAGAAGGGAGAAGTTTGATTTTATTGGCCCAACTAGGTGTGAACTCTATGAGGAAGCCCAAGAGGATGTTGATCATCTACTGATCCAATGTAATTTTTTACAAGAGTTTTGGGATATGATGAAAGAAAAGCTAGGTTGGTTTGGACCTATGTAAAATATTACTTTAGAGGTCTTCATAGGCTGGTCAACTAACCAAAAGAAGAATGTTCTATCCAAGATTTGGGCAATCTACCCTTTAATTTTTATGTAGAAAATTTGTAAAGAAAGGAATCCAAGGATCTTTTAGGAGGTAAAGGAGTTAGTTTCAAGGATTTAAAATATGATTAATTCTTCCATTAAAGAATTCATGAGTGTGGCCACAAAATATATAAATCCTTCTACGACCTTCACTAATATGGACATAAATATTTGTATTATTTAGCTTGGGATAACAATTAGGTTTAAGTGTTATGGTAAGACCTAGAGCTTGGGACTAACATGGATAAAAGAGGTTAAATGGAAGAACATAGAGGAAAGCTAGTGTAAATTCAATTTTGATATTTCAAGAAAGGGAAACCCACACCCATCATGGATTAGGGTAATTTAAGGAATTGGAAAGGTAACGTCATGGTATTTTCTACCAAAAGAATTAAGGATAGGACTAACAACATGGTAGAAGCCAAGGCGTCATAGTTAAACTATGTAGATTCATGAGTATGGATTGCTTCCACTTGGAAGGTAACCCAAAAATAATTGTTAATGCAATCCAAATAGGTAAAATTTGTGTATGACATATACATGGATTAATTAATGTAATCAAGGAGGATTTGCAATACTTCAGGCACTTTAGAATTAGTCATATCAAATGTAAAGAGAACAAAGAAGCACATGTTTTTTCTAAGTGGGTTGTAGCCTTTGGAAGTCTAAATGATATGATTTTGAGGACCTGTAGGCAATATCCTTTTAAGTTTTATAAAAGTAAGGAATAATCATTGGGAATAAATGCACAGGGTCTTGTAAAAACTTTATAAAATTAATTTTGTTTAGACCAAAGATGGATGATGTAAGTAAGGCAATCATTTTAAAGGATGCCTACAAAGAACATGTTGTGATTTTGGAAAAGTTGCATATCTTTGAGTTGGTTTTTGTGAACGAAATGTTAGTTGACAAGACAATTAAAGGGTGCCAAACTTGTACTAAATATTTAAGTAATTAAATGAGGGATGAACCCCCAGTTTAAAAGTTGTTTAAAGGTGACTTCAGTAAGAGAGAAAACACAACTATTAGATAATTTCATAGAGTAGGAAAGGAAGTTGTACAAGAGGCTTGTGAAGTTTTACAAAAATGGAGGTCATCATTGGAATTGAGACTGAAAAGTAGTGAAAGGGGTTTAAGGGCCTAGATAAGAAGGAGTGTCTTCATGGGCTTTTGAAAATCAAAACTAATGAAGATTAAGGTAGTATTGGGAGTTTTTGGAACTCAGTTTCAAGAGAGGAAAAATTAATGGAGGGTGAATGTGGATATAATTTCCATGATCATTGCATGAGGTTTATAAATAGGAGAATACACAATGGAGGTGAAAAGGGTGATTCAAACCTTGTTCAAAGAGGATTTTCTCCTAGGGATGGATTCAACTCTAGAATAGATGGTTCCTGACATTGGTTTGGATATTTCAAACTTTTTTAAGACTTAGGAGGATGTTGGGCTTTATGGATTAATTCCCTTTATAAGGTGGCAGAGAAGAGTGGACAAAGTAGAATATAGAAAGAAGATAGCTAAACACTTAGAGGAGTAAAGAGGGAGATTGCACGGTATGAGTAGGGAATTATCAATGCTTGAAAAATACTTTCCCCACCAATTATAAGGAGGGTGAGGACTAGTGTTAGAAGATGCATAAGATTTTTTGGTTGAGGTGAAAAGGTTCAAGACAAACTTCAATTTTGACTAAGTTTATTTGGAAAAGATGATTTTTTTTATAAATGTTCACAAAAACATGACATGGTTAAGCAATGTCTTTTATGCAGATGGTGATCATGATTGAAAATAAGAATTTTTTTGCAAAGATGAAAAGGAAATGGAATTAATTCTTGGTGAAATGATAGTGGGTGAGAATATTATTAAAGAAAAATGGTGGCTCCCTTTTATACAATGAAAGTACAATTCCCACTACAAATGCAACAACAGATTTGACAATCTTGAGCTCCATCTTAACCCTGCACAAAGTTGTCGACAAGTAATGAATAGAGTTAAAATTGTGTTGTTTAGCAAGTTTGTTGGACTCTTTGGCCCTAGATGTTTATATTTATAAGTAGTTTGTAAATTCTGAATCTTGTGGATAACAATCTAATATATGTTTGTAAATATTAATGAAAATACATCTCCTTTGAACACCATATTAAGTATGGAGATAGGAAGGTAGGATAGAGGCGATAATTTTTTTATGTAATGCAAGTAGATAGGCAGGAAGGACATGAACGACCTTTTATGCAGTGTTGAATTATCTTTTCTTTAATAAAATATACTATTGTTAGCGATAAAAAAAGAAACATTACTTGAAAGTAAAAAGATCTATGTTTATTATAATTTAAAGGTTTCAATAAGATTTTGTTCTTTCATCTCCTAACCATTGAATCACTACTAAAATTTCTCTCAGTCAAACCCTTATGATAGAGTATAATGCCTAGTTATTGATGCTTTTTTACTAGGGTACTTTGGGGCATTATTTTATTAAATATCAATTAAAACATCTAAAATGCATTATATCAAAGAGGAGCAAAATGTAAACACTAAAGAAATGGTCAATTGCTTGTATGCAATGACATTATTAACAGTCTTCTTGAATTATTAAATAATCTTCATTATTTAGCTAAATTGTCTCTTTTTGCTATAGTCTAAGATCAAATTCATCACTTTTCCTAAAGTGCATGATTAAGTGGTTTTATTTAATTACTTTAATTATCATACTTTTGATTCATATTTCATCAATTATTCATCTACACAATAATTAAATAATATTTATTCAAGTATTCCTTCTTTTATTATAATCACTCAATTAAACCATTGTATTTAATAGGTATTCCTTGTTTCTTACTAATTGTTACATATATTATACAATTAAATCAATTTTACTCTCACAATTAAATCAATTATTATTCTCTCATAAATAAATAAGTAATTATTAATTTATTATTTCTCACATATGCAAGTAAATAAATTATTTTATTTATTTAATCACTAACTATTTTTCTAGAGTTAACTTATACTGACTTTCAGTTCACTAATGAGTTCTCTTTTCTAACTATTCAATCAATATTGGTAATTCCCCTCACAACATTTAATCTCAATTGACTTAGCAATCAATTCAAGTCAACTCTTTATTCATAGATTTTATCAAAACCCCTAAAACTATTACAAATGGAGGGCTAATTATCTTATTTTGATCACCACAATTGCTTTGAATTCTTATACTAGCAAAACTTGAGCTCAATGTTGAGAGCTCACATAACTCATAAGAAGGAGAACGTGAAGGGAGCATAGTCACAGTTTGCATATTCATATGTTGATTGATTTCAATCATGTTTTGATTGTTTATACTTTTTTTTAAAATCTTACATCCTTTTTTGAATTGGGAATAATTATACTAATAAGTCTCGATGAGATTTGAATGTTATTGTAGATTCTTATGGATTTTGAATATCTAATTACAAGTAGAGGTAGCTTTAACAACTTTTAATTGAGCCTTCAACTCATCATAACAGTAAAGTATTTCAAGATTTGCAATCTAGCTTAAAAGTATCATCATAAGAAATATTGTTTACATCATCAAGTAGAATGAGACAATTTACAACTGGATCTTTTCAGAATGAAGGAATATGAGGATCTTCACAATGTTCCCAAATAATGATCCAAATTTTGTATAGGAAGTCAACATAATCAATCTTGATCTTTACTTCAGGGAAGAAATATATACTAATTCTATAATCAATCAATCATATTCTATCCCAATTCCTTTCCTTCTAAGCTAATTGGTTGTACTCAAAAGTTGGCACATGTATGAGTACATAAAGATGAGGCAAAATCCTCAACTAGCTACAATATGTGATGCTACCTTTTACCCATAACTCATAATTATCCTTAGTAAAATGCACAACTACATGATGAATTTGTTGGTCCTAATTGGTACTAAGAGAGGGGGTGAATCAGTACAAATTCTCTAACTGGCCAGTTGAATTATATTCCAAGAAAACTAGATAATAACCATAAGTAGTTGATATTATTATAATAGAAACATGTAATCTTACACACAAAAGCATACGTCAAGTATCACAAAGATTTTATATGTAGAAGCCCTCAATGAGAGGATGAAACCCACTATGGGAGTAATATACCCACTAGCCTTTTACTATAGATAAAAGGTTTCCCAATTAGAGGCTATAACTATTCTTTCTCAGAACACATCAAGTTATGAATGTTAGAAACCTATTAGGGTTACATAAGGTTGTCAAAGCTATTGTGTTAGAGGATTTAAAATCTCCTTCTAGGAGGTACCTTGTTATAGGATTTATAATAAGCTTGCTCCTAAAGCACACTTGATTAAGAGCTTAAAACTAATTACAATGGTAAGGAAGAAAACAAAAGATTGATCTAAATACGCGACACACCTTGCCTTGTAGATCTCTAGTATATAACTTAAGGGCCCATTTGGTTGCAAGAATTGTCAAATTTGACATTCATCTTTGCTAGAATAGGCTCTCTTCTAGTTTTCGTGCATTCTTAAAATAACTTCTGGAATATCATTTGGACCTATTTGGTTGATCTAGAAGAGGAGTCAGAAGATGCATATTTTGTGTTTGGTTGCAAAAATTGAAATAGGAATTGGAATAAGTTTTGTTTTTATTTTACTAATTTAAAAATTTTTAGTTTGGTAATATTTTAAATAAACAATTTTTATTTATAAAAACTAACTTTTTATTATTTTTTAAAAGCCAAATTAGTTTAAGTAACCTGTATTTGATTTTTTAATTTGACTTTATCATCAAGAGGTATACCAAAACCTTTGAAATTCTTTGAGTCCAAAGGACATATTATATTGCAAATTATAATTTTAACTCTGAATTAAATCAAAATAATTTTAAAATAATATTCAATATTGTTTATAGCTACTTAAATTTTAAGTGAGATTTTTAAATATTTATGTTTATTAATTAAAAAAATCAAAAGTTAATATTTTTAATTATAAATATTTGACAATATTTTCTAAAAATTTAAATGTTAAATATAATCATAAATTTGAGTATAAGATCAAAACTAAAATCATTTTATTTTTGAATATATATTAAAGAAATTTTTTTTAAAAAATTAGTTGAGGTTATTAATATAGTATTTAAACAATCATTCAATATAGTTTTAAATATAAGACTAAACACAAGATTTATTTGTAAAGATAATTTTATGGAAGTTTATAAAAAAATATCAAATATGATATTAGTCTTTTTTGTCATTTAAAAAATCACATATTAAACTTTACATAATGTTGACCTAGTTTATATCTTATGATGAACAGAGGAAATAGTCCAAAAATGCATTCGAGCGGCAAAATGCAATTGAGCAGCAAAGTCATGGACCTGATAACCCATCAAATTGGGTTTAGTAAAAAGTGGAATTAGAATAAGATATTCTTATTCCAATTTTTTTAAGGAATACAACTATGCTCATTTTGGGGTCAAATTATGATAGACAAATTCTAATTCTAATTTTGTATTTTGCAAACAAATGTCAAATTGGTGATTGCGGGTATTTAGATTTTCATATTCCTACCCAATTCCTACAACCAAACAAGACCTAAACATATCTTTATCTTCTTACATAGTGTTGGATTCCTCTATGATATATATTGTATCACATTTTTACTCCTCTATGCTTTCCTGTCTGTAGTTCACCAATCTACAGTAGCTCGTCTGTTCTATTTTTTCTACTTTAGTAGAAAACTTCATAATTGTACTGCGCATTTCTATCAATCCATATTTTAATAATGTTCAAATTTTATAAACTATGTATGTTTACAATCCTTTGGATGCCAAAACCATAAAACATCCAGCCCCTAGTTTATGCATTCAAAATTTGGATCACAGGTCTGAGTTATTCATGAAAGACCCATGACACCTACTTAATAGGGTCTAGGTTGGTAGCTCTTATGATCCTATTGTAAGACTAGGTATAACCTCTATCCTTTCTTCTTTCTGTTGTTCCACTTGAACTTTAGTCACATCACAATGCAATATGTGTCCTATTATTGTGTTACATCAATGGTGACTCACCATGTTGACTGTGACTTAACACATTGCCTTTGTTCATGTGCCATCTTATCCTTACATACTAATTTAATCTTATTGATGTAGATGTCTATCGATGGTCATGAGATGATATACAAATTACTTCCTCCTTTCACTAGTTTCCAATCAATGACAAAACTTTGGTGTACTAAGAGTTAGAATCACCATCCACCTTTCTTTATGTGATTGAGACTTAGAAGTCCAATAATATCCCCTTTTTGCATTGATGGAAAAACTCTTTATCATTCTTAATTCAGTCTTCAACCTTACTTTCTTCATTCCCTCAATGGTACCAGTAGACTCTTCACTAGTGTGTAGAATTAGTAGACAATACAATTTGGCACATTCTCCTCTTCTTTACCTTTCTCCATGTGTGTATACTTCTTCCCCTATGTTCCTTCCAACTTCTTGAGTTTTACTCACTCCTTTATCTTTTTCTCCCCATTGTCTCACAGGATGCCTCCCCTTATCTGGTTCTCTTCCTTTAGATAGTCTCCCCCTTTTTCATATTTCATGTATTCCCCTTTTTCTTATTTTTGCATTCTCTCCCTTTTTTCATTAATGACAAAGTATGTAGGTGTTCGGATCATAACACTCCTTGTTAATGGGCATGAGCACTTTCTAGTTGTGCTTGCCATAAGGTTTAGTGCTTTCTAAGAGAAAGTGTCTCAATCGATATATTCACCAAATGGTCCTCAAGTTCACCCAACAAAATAATTGGGCCTTTGACCAACTGAACCTCTTCATCTTTGATATGCTCTTGTATGATTCACGCCAATGGGGATAGAAAGCATTGCGACTCTAAGAGCTTTAGAGTGCATTTATCTTGTTCAACCTTGATCCTATTGATCAGATGTAGCTTTTCCTATATTTGTCTAGTGTATTCTATTGCAAAATTGGTTATAGAATCAAAATAATTTTGTATTTGAGTCAACTCTGATAGGACTCAAAATTGCAAGTGAATTTTGAGTACCATATTGAGAAACTTTGCAAAATGAACCCCTATAAATGTTTTCCATGCATATGTACTTGGTTGTTGTTTTGATGCATATGAAATGTTTTAGTTGTTCCACACCTTTCATTTAGTACATGCATGTTTCTCATGATGATAAGTTCCCATTTCGAGTCATTTAGTGAAGTGTCATTTTGAGCATTTGAGAAATTTGCAATTTTGCTTAAATGTCAAATAGTGGTTAGAGAGTTGGTTTGCATATGAATATCTTGCATCTAATTAAGTATTGTGACTTGCCACTTTAGGAATGTCTATTATACATATTAGAGAACCTATGTTTCAAATCTCAAGTTATTTCGATATGTTTTGACAAGGTTTTGAATACCTCAAAGTTGGTTGTTCATTGTTGTCATGTTGATGCACATTATTCAAAATTCTAGGAAGCCTTGTTTGACAGTGGACATTTTATGACCTACTGAGTATTTTGGAGAAATGGTCATACCATTTCATTCTTCTCATAAAATACACCCTATGTTTATAATTTAAAAGTCTTATGAACCCATTTGATGAGTTTCCCAAACTGATTCCATTTGCAAAAACTTACAATTGTCCAATTGCCCTTTTGACAGTTTTAAAGTAGTCATGTTTGACTGATCATAACTTTGACCTAGTTGACCATATTGAGAAAATTCCTTTTTCATTAATTATAGGGGTCAGAGACACTATATATTTAAAATTTGAGCCTATAAATAATTCGTTTAACTAGTTTTCAAATGTGATTCCAAATGCATTTTCTAAAAGTTTTACTGGTAACCAAATGTGCAAAATGATCAAGAGCCTTGTTCGAGATTTTATAACTTCAAAATCATGATAGATTATCCTAAATGGATTTCACCAATGTGTTCTACACTAAAAATACTTCTAGTATGACAATTTTTATTTTTTCACACATCCATATGCATACTTTCCTAAGTTCATTCTATTTGCAAAAAATTACTATTATATTAGTATACCTAGTTCTTTAGTTCCAAGTATCCAACTTCGTGTGCTTGCTAAATTTACCTAGTTATTCATCATAAACTCAAATCACACATTTGTATTCTTCATATAAGAGTCTACCAATGCCCCATATTTCATATTCCTTACAAGTCATTTGACTAGCTTTCAAAGTCAAAGCCAGATATTATTCTATTGTTTTCAAATATATTTGATTGCAAGGTAGGTTGAAGTAGGAAAATTTGATGATTAATACATTTTGACCTTGAAATTGTCATGGGACAAAAATTTGAAGGTTGAGAGTCTGTGGAATGGAGAACATAAATGTTTGGTACCGACGCCCCACCATGTGTTTTTGTCAATTTTTAAGGTCGGTCTAAGGACCTCTCAACATGAAATTGACATTTTGCAGAAAAAAATGAAAAGGGGTTTACAATGATTGAGCAGTGATCGATTTCCAATTTAATCAACATGAGGAAATGAATGGATCAATTTGAATCATTTTTTCCCTTAACCTAGAGCATAGATGATCTTTTTTTTATTACTCTATGTAATGTCAAGCAACCTATCCTGATCTGCCACAAACTCTCATGGTCTTTGCAAAATTGGTATTAAATCTGTGATGAATGTGGAGAGATGCCAACCAAAGGTGATTTTTTATAAACTTTCATTGCAAGTCTTGGATAAGTCTCCTTAGTCCAGGTCTTTATACGCAAGTGG
The DNA here is from genome assembly GCA_028749045.1 of Cupressus sempervirens. Taxonomy (NCBI): domain Eukaryota; kingdom Viridiplantae; phylum Streptophyta; class Pinopsida; order Cupressales; family Cupressaceae; genus Cupressus; species Cupressus sempervirens. The sequence continues at coordinate 537,725,364 of CM053785.1, forward strand.
TGAGCTCATTATATATTTTGGAGGGTATTCATTGTCAATTTAACTTGGAGTAGATCATTTCAAATACATTTAATGGAGTCAAATCAAGCTACTAATGAGCCTTTTAGCTAGGAGGAGGACTTATAACTAATGAATGATGCATTGGTTGGTTGGGCATACTATTACCACTTGAGACTTCAGAAGTCAAAACAATAATCATCCACCAATGTGTCAAAAGTGCATTTTCACTACTTACGCATGCATTGGGGAACTTGGAAGGCAATGATCAAAACTCAATGCTCCTCCACCATTTACACAAGCACAAGGAAATAATCAAACATCTTTGACCTCCTTTTGAAATGCAAATAATCATTATAGTAGCACGCTAAATGCATGATGCAATGAGAAATGTGTAGGAGATTTTGGATATAAAATGATAAAGGGAATGTTTTAATGATCATTTTTGTTGTGGGGAGATTGATGTTAGTACCATACAAAAATGAAAATTTAAATTTGTATTACCCCTACAAAGTGTGATTATTTATCTCCAACAAGGGCATTTCCCTAATGTGATCAAAGACACAACATAGGTTTTCTCACAGAGAATGTTGTGTCAACCATACATTGGTGCAATAAGCATGGGAAAACACATAAGCATAACATGACTTGGATCAAATTTATGACCCTGTCATTGGATTATTCTCTCTAATTTGCACACTAGTTATGCAACCCTACAAGTTTATCAAACACACATTAAATCACTCGCAAAATCTAATTATGGGTTATGTGGAGATGTTTGTTGCAAACCAAATATAGAGAGAGGGAAAGAACAAAGATGAAGATGATGAATTCTATTGCCAGTTGGAAGGGAAATACATTTTTTGCCCAACAGGCCAAAGTTTTGATGTAGGAAGGGTTGTATACTTTATCCCACGTTCACCCTACAAAGTATTTTTGAACACTCTTTATTTACCAACGCACAACCATGAAATGTCTAATGCAATTTGCTTTATGAAAAAAGTGAGCTGTGTGTTGGTGGGCTTGGGGTCAGTTTGCACTAAAAGTAAATTTTGACTCAAAAATGATGATCGAGCAGGTTAGAGGTGATGAGGACCCTGATAGACAAATGAGAATGTGACAATTGGCATGAAAACTAGGGTGATGATGTGGTACACATATTATGGTCAAGCATAGGTTCACTTCCATTAGTAGTGAGCGGTTACGAAGTCATGACTAACTGCTAGCAATTAATCGTGACTTCGTAACAATTAATGCAAGGTTAAGTTTATAGGCTCCAGAGTTACACTTTTCTACCAAGTGGAACCATGGGTTACACATAGGGTAAGGAGGCATGATGACAATGATAGCACATACCAATTATAGGGTGACATGTGTTACTAGTTGGTCAACCAGGTTTGACCCAAAATTGGAGGCAAAGAGAAATTGAAAAAATTACAAAATATTTATTATTATTATTTCCTCATATAAAATGGATGCACATGAAATTTTTAAATAAAGGGTATTTTATTATAAAGGTTCAACTTTATCATAAGTCAAATTTTGTAAATGTAAAGGGCTTGTCCCTCATTTTATTATGTAACTTCAAATGAGCGCCCAAGACCTAATTTTTAAGCCAACATAGCACTATCATATATCGTTGGAAAGCTCTCAGAGTCTAGTTTTCATTTTTACCACCACATCATGTGCATGTAGTAATGGGTGAAAGTTATTCCTAGATTTGTCTGGCATGCTTCATTTCTCAACTATATTCTAGTTTGGATTTTAGTTTCACTTTTTGAGCAAAATGGTGAAGTGGGTATCTACCAAACTTGGAGAGGGTTAGTGGTGTTATTTTGCTTTCTAACTAGTTTGGTGGAGTTTTTAGCAAAGGTTTTAGTAGCAGATTTGATCATTTTCCAAGAGTGATTTTCTATTATTTTGATGAGATATTTTCCAATTTGTTGCAATACTGATGGAGATCAAATTTGGGTTTTAGCTAAAGAGAGAGGAGAGATGTTTTCTTTCAATAGTAGATGAAGAATAAAGGGGACAAATGGCAACTCTAGATCAGATCTAAACTTTCTTGCTTCTTCTATATTTTATCTTTCTACTTCTTTATATGGGGTTGGTTCCAATTGACTAAACAAGGCTCTAGCTGTGATTCTACCATATTCTCAACATTCTCTCTTTGTATGAACAAAAATAATGAATTTGTAATGTTAAATTCTGATCTATTTGGTATTTTATGAGTTATTTTTCATGCATCTTGAATGTATTTGTCTCAAGGAAATGAATACAAAGCAACAAATGCATTTAGTTTCATTATAATTCTTGTCTCTTGTCTTTTTTAGTTGCAATATTTTATGACTTATGGACAAAGAACATAGATCCCATTTGCAGCTTGTTTAAAGTTGTATGTCTTAACGTATTTTGTCATTGATTCAAGGAATCAAGTAAATGCTTAATATTTTTTGACATTGTTGCAAATTTCATAGAAGGATTTTGATAAGCATGAGATTCATTGTGAGCATTGATGTCTAATTCACAAAGTGAATGGATAGATCTGGATATCTTGATGTATGTTGTAATTTGTGAGATACCCAATGGATTAGGTATTGATCTCAATTGGAGATTATAATTTTGTTGTCTCATATGTAGTTTATGCTAATATCTTTCAAATAGTCTAAATCATTTTCCCTTTTGTGTTGAAGATTTGAAAGGATAATCCTCACTCAGCTTGTGAATCTCATAGGTCATGTTATTAGATATTTCATACATTTATTATTGCATAAGTGAAGAAGATTCAAGGGTTTTATCTACTTTGTCTAGATTTAGATTTATGTCCTTTTACTGGTGACATAAAAGAATCTAAGGTCTACTCACCTAGGTTTTGTAGAGCCTAAAGTGAAGAAGGAATTTAACCTTATAGTTGGCCTCGGTGTCTAAATAGGTGTGTCAAATATGAGAATTGGCTAAACCCTAGATATATTTTTTCTTATCATTGGGTTTTTCAAAAACTATTAAATTAGAAGCCAACAAACTCCTATTGAGCTTTCTTCATAGTGCTTTCTAGGTCATGCATTTATCTTGGAGGATCTGACACTTTTTACAAGACTAGTGAAACATCATTTGAGACTTCCACCATAGTGTCATTGGCTTCTATAATTTTGTTCCTCAATCAAGTTTGTGAGCTTTTCTTTTTGTTTCTCTTTCATAAATTCACTTGCAAATTTATCATTGTCAATGACCTCAATGTGTAGTGCTATTTGACTTATCAAATCTTTATTAGCATCATAGTGGGCATCAATAGCCAATCCCATGATTACATCTCAATAATTTTCTAGTGTTTAGACTCATTTTTGCCTCTTTCTTGATTGCCTAAATAGGTTGTACTTACAAACCAAATTGTGATATTGGGTAATTTCCTTTCATTCATCTAATCAAGTTTACCTACTTTTGTCAATCTACTATTTGATTATGTCCATTGCAACTACATCTTCAACATCATGTTCAAATAATGATCCTTCATCTTCTGAACTAGAAGATGATGATGAGGATGAGTGTGTTGATCTTTGACCTTTCCTCCTTTTCTTCTTCCATGTTTTGTGTTGCCTCTTTCCATACTATGTTTCCTCTTGGTAGATCTCAATTGCATTATACTCCAAGACTCTTGAGGTGTGCCTTTGGTCTTCTTAGATTTGTCTAGTGTGACCTTCTTGACAGGTAGGTCATCACTATCCTTTTTCTATGTTGCCTCTTGTGTAGTCATTTTGTCATGTTCACAAGTCTCATTTTTTTCGAAGCTTTTCTCTTCTATAGGGACATTATCTCCTTGAGATGACATCTGTGTTGGTGGATTTTCCTTTCCTTTCCTTATTCTCTCTATTTCATGAGTGATTTCTATTGGTGACACTTAAGTGTTTGTGCTTTGTGTTTCATCCATGATTGGTGTGGTATTGTCAGTCAGTGTCTCTACTTGTATAGTCTCCTTTTCTCGTGTGGTTATTTGTTTAGACTTTTCTTTCCTTACTCCTTCTATGGGAGTATTTTCCCTTTGTGCTTCTATCTCTTGTGCAAATGTGTCTTTCTTCAACACTTCATCATGTCCTACTAGATTCATTTCTTCAACATTTATTGTTTTCTCATCATTGGTTGCTTGTTGTTGTGTTTTTGTAGCAAGCGAGCTCATACAAGAGACTAGTGAGTCTTCCTTGAGTGTCTCTTCTTTTATTCCATTTCACTTCTCCTCAGCTAAAGTGTAGTCCCTTTTAGGTGACTTTTCTTCTATTGTAGTCTCCATCTTTTCTTTATTTGAATCCCTTCATAGATTGACTGACTCTAGGGATTTTTTTTCTCCAAGAGTTATCCATGTTGTGAGTAGTGTAGACCTCTTACCTTGGTGATGTGAGGGGGTTATAATTGACCATTATTTATGATAGTACTTCTACATATCCCTCTTCCTCTACAATGTTTCTATATCCAACTAGTTTCATTATCTTTTTTGTTCCTTGGTGCAAAATGGTCTTACCTTTTGGATCAGTTTGTGCAAATACTTGAGTTTTGGATTTCTCTTCCTTCTTTTTCATGGAAAGTGTTAGAAATGCTTTAGAATAAATGAGGGGGAGGTGAATAAGTTATTCAAGGTCCAAATGTCCAATTGAAACTTTTTCATCAAGTAAAGTGAGCCTATTAAATTGTTCATTCATCCAAGCATAAACTTTCCTACTTAGCAAGTTACTGTAAATCAACATGCAAACATAACACATGAAAGATCAACACATAACATAGTGATTTATGTGAAAACCCAATTTGGGAAAAACCACCAGTAACATGCTACTCAATTCTCACTCTTCTAAAGTGATGCCCTGTGAAAGGCCTGCTTTGTTAAAGGCAACAACACACTATTAAATGTGACCTGGTTAAAAGATTTAACCACCCTGTTAGAAGTGAGCATGGTTAGAGGACTTTAGAACATTCACTTGGAATGCCACCTTGTTAAACGATTTATAAATGGTTGTTAAACCAACCTATGTCCATAGGATTTTACCCTAACTGATACAATTGTTAGAGAGTAACAATAAGGGGTTTTGACCTAATTACAATTCACAACTTATCTTGCAGATTTTAGATCTCTATTCAACTCTCAACATTTGCCTGGCTTTTAATCTTTTTAGCTCAGACAGCTTGTCCTCCTTTCAAGCTTTGTCTCCTTAAGTCTTCATGCTCGATATACCAATACAATCTTCTTTCTAACCACTAATCGAAGTAGAGTCTCTATGCTCTATTCTTCCTTCTCCTATTGATGTCTTCTCCTTGACACCTTTCAACCACTTCACAATTTGGCACTCTAGCAACTCTAGCTTCTTGACATGTGACTCCTTAAATAAAAGTTTGGAATTACTTTTCCCAATCGATTCTTCCCTCCTTTAATTCTAGTTTGAATGGATTAGGTAGGATTCATTGAATCTAACCCACATCTTGTTTCTTCTAGAAACATCATGAAGAATTCTCTTGAATTTGATCAAAAATTATTTACATAGAATTTTGTGCCACCAGCTCATCATCCTTATCCTCCAACTGGTTCACAAAATTCAAGGTAACAAATTTGTTGATTTAGATTTGGTGAATCTTTGACTTTTCAAATAATGCAGCAGCTCAACACATATTGAAATTCTAGTGCTCAGTACATATTGTGTTACTCGACACCTACTGTGGATTCACTCGGCATCCACTAAATTTTTCTGATGCTCGGCACCTAAACACGCTTGGCTCCTTCTATATCACTCGACACACACTAGATCTTTCATTTGCTCGACACTAGTTGAAAATCTGCTCGGCTTGAACTAGCTTGCTCGACACTCGCTAATGAACTTAGTTAAGCTTTGTAGTCATCCTTGTTGTAGCTTATTCCTCCAATGTTTCTAAGTGTGACCAACCTCTATATCTTCAAGTAGGTTATCAATACATCATTTAACCATTGTCTTAACTGATCCTTGCACTTCATTACAAAACCATAGCTCAACCTTTCCCTTAGGTGTTTTTGTTACATCTTGTTGATTAAATCCTCTTCATCAATCAACTAAGTGATAGTACTAGGATCTTACAAGCAATTGTCATTCTAGGAAATAGTAGGTTTGACATCAATGATAAAACAATGATTGAAAATATTCTTTATCAACCATCTTCCTTCTTTGCAACAATCTCCCTCTTTGACAGTATTCATTTTTCAATCATATTTCCAACAATTTCCCTATTTGACATTGATGGCAAATGAAACTGATCAACCAAGTTATCAAAATGCTAACTAGGTTAAAATAGTAAATCAAATGCCAAAAAGAAAACTATGTTACCATCAGTTTTCACAACTCCCTCTCTAATATGTTATCCTAATTTCTTTGCTTCTGCTATATCTTCCTAAACATCCTTTTTCTCCCTCTTTTTAGTGGCTTACCATTGTTCACTTTGTTCTTGTGCTGCTTTTGACTCCTTTTTACATTATTTCTCCCTCTATATGTATTGATCATGTTCTGTTATTTTGGTATCAGCTTCTTCTCCCTTTGTTCATTTGATCCTGTAGATTTGATCAGTTTCTTGCTACTTCTCCCTCTATCCAATTGAATGTTATTGATCAAATGGTGTTGATCAGCTTCTTGCTACTTCTCCCTCTTTGACAACAATGCCAAAGACGTACTATTTCAACATCTTGACATGCAAGTGTAGCATTTACAAGTACTCCAATTTCTCCCTCTGTCACCTTGCTTTGTGACTGATTTGGAACTTTAGTACTTTGATTACTTCAGGCATGATCTTAAAGTAAATATCCTCTACATCAATTTGTAATATGCCAATAATCAACTCATTTGATGCAGGGCAATCTTACTTTTTATCAAATAGCCTTAGATAGGGATATCACCCCTAACTTACCTCTAAGATACTCAAAAGCATCTTTAAAGGTAGTGCTTTTGTAAAGATGTCAGCAATCTGTTCCTTTGAGTTGACATATTTCATCCTTGCTTATTTTCCACCAATTCTCTTACATAGTGATACTTAACTGCAATATGTTTTATTTTGGCATGCATTATAGGATTCTTTGATATGTTGATGGCATTTGTATTGTCATAATAGAATATCATAGGTTTAGTTACCTCTTCCTTCATACCTTGCAATAGATGTTTAATCCATACAATATTAGTGCAGTTGATACTAGCAACAACATACTCAGCTTCTATTGTAGATTGTGTGGTACAACTTTGCTTTTCGCTAGTCCAAGTAATCAATCTTTTACCTAAGAAAAGTGCTCCTCCACTGGTGTTTTTTCTGTTATCAATATTACCTCCCCAATTTGCATTAGTGTAGGCTTTCAACTCAAACTTTTCACTCCTCTTGTAGTACAAACCAAAATCACCAGTTCCTTTTAGGTACCTCAGTATTCTTTTTACTACCATCAGATGATTCTCTCTTGGATTAGCAAAAAATCTTGCCACTATTCCAATAATAGATGCAATATCTGGTCTACTATATACAACATACTGCAATTTTCCAATCATTGATTTATACATTGTCTAATTCACTTTAGTTGACTCGTCATTCTTGGATAACTTATGTCTTGTTACCATTGGTGTACTGATTGGTTTTGAGTCTTCTAATCCAAATGTCTTGAGTATCTCCTTGATGTATTTTGATTGGGTCAAAAATATGCCATGCTTTAGTTGATGTACTTGCAGTCCCATAAAGAATTTGATTTCTCCAAACATTGGCATCTCAAACTCATGTTTCATTTGATCAACAAAATCTTTGCATCTAACATCTTTTCCTCCAAATATTATATCATCAACAAAGATTTTAGATATCAAAATGTCTTTACCTTTCTCTATCTTGATATACATGTTGTCATTGTCATCTGTTCTCTCAAATCTTATCTTCACAAAGTATTTATGCAGTCTCTCATACCATGCTTTAGGTGCTTGCTTTACACCATAGAGTTCTTTATGCAATTTGCAAACCATATCCTTGTTGTTGTCATCAACAAATCCCTCTAGTTGTTCTATGTAGACTTCCTCTTCTAGTATTCCATTTAGGAAAGCAGACTTCACATCCATTTGGTAGACTTTAAAACCTTTATAAGTAGCATATGCAAGCAATGTTCTTACTCCTTCCATTCTTGCAATAGGGGCAAATGTTTCCCCATAGTCTAGTCCTTCTTCTTGTGCATAGCTTTGGCATACTACTCTGGCCTTGTTTCTTGTTATCTCACCATTCTCATCAAGTTTGTTCCTAAAGGCCCATTTGGTACCAATTACATTCTTATCGGCTGGTCTTGGAACTAGAGTCTAGGTTTTGTTCTTCTCAATCTAATCTATCTCTTCTTTCATAGCTTTATGCTAATTATCATCTTGTAATGCATCTTTCACTGTTTTTGGTTCAATCTTGCTCAACAGACATGATTCATTCCTTAGTCTATTCCTTGTCATTGGTCCAGCTTCCCTGTCTCCAATGATTTGTTCTATAGGGTGATGTCTTCTCACATATCTAGATAGTCTTGGTTCTATCCTTCTTTCCATGTTTGGTTCTTCAGCTTCAGAGTCACTTTGCACACCACTGTCTGGTATTTCATTATCTCTTCCATGTGTACTGATTTCAAAATCAAAATGTGCATTTTCTTCATTCTGCAACTTGGCTTTTGAATGTAGCTCGACATTCATTGGTTGTGACTCGGCTGATACTAAGATTTTTTGTTGATTCCCAACTTGATTGGTAGCATCTTCTTCAGTTGGTATTCCTTCATAGAAGTATACAAAAGATCTATAATCTTCTGGTTTCCTGGGTTCATCAGCTTGGACTTCTACATGCTCATTAAAATTTACATTTGCACTCTCGATAATCTTGTTAGTGTTAGTATTCAAACACTTATATGCTTTACTTCTAGTAGAGTATCCAAGGAATATGCCTTCATCACTCTTTGCATCAAACTTGTCATTTCTAGTATCTTTAAGAATATAACATTTACAACCAAATACTTTGAAATATTTTACATTAGGTGAGTGACCATACCATAATTCAAAAGGTGTTGCATTTGTTCCTTTCTTAACTTGTACTCGATTTAGGGTGTAAACAACAATACTTACAGCTTCTCTCTAGTACTTTAGAGCAACATTTTTCTCCATCATTAATGTTCTAGCATAGTTTATTATTGATCTGTTCCTTCTTTATGCAATGTCATTCTGTGGTGGAGTTCTTGGTGCTAATGTTTGTCTCTTGATTCCTTTGTCATTGCAAAATATCTCAAATTCTTTTGATGTAAACTCTCCTCCTTTGTCTCATCTCAAGCACTTTAGTCTCTTTCCTATTTTCTTCTCAACCCTAGCCAAATACCACTTAGACATTTGAAATGCATCAGATTTTTGCTTTAAGAACATAGTAGTCATCATCCTAGAGTAGTCATCCATAAATAGCATTATGTATCTATCTCCTTCATAGCTTTGTACTTCTGTTGGGCCACATAAGTCAGTATGCACTAACTCTAGTACTTCTTTGTAAGTGTAGGTTTTTCTTTTGAAACTTGACTTAGTCATATTTCCTAGTTGAAATTGTTTGCACATTGTATTTTCAGGCTTCTTCAGCTTAGGCAAACCTCTGACTTTCTTCTTTTTTTCGATGCTAATTAGATTATCAAAGTTAACATTACACAACGTTTTATGCCATAACCACACATCATCATGTCTAACGATAAGATAGGTTGCATCTTCCATATCTAGGTAAAATAAATTACTCCTAGTTTGTTCACTTTTTCCTATTAGATTTCCATCAATGTCATAGATTTTGACAGTTTTGTTTCCAAATTATACTTTGCAACCTATATTGCCTAATTGTGATACACTCAACAAATTGTAGTTCAGTCCTTCTACATAGTATGCATTATCACATGAGATTTTCTCTGTAAGTTTAATACAACCCTTTTCCTTTGATTTGACATGGAGCATCATTTCCAAATCTAACACTATTTCCATCATACTGGGTAAAGGTAATAAACTTACTTTTGTCTCTTGTCATGTGATGTAAGCATCCACTATCTATGATCCATTTTTCATTCTCGTTCACACAGGTTACCAGTGTTGTTGTCTTATCTTCATCTGATTCATCCTTCATGGCTACATAGACTACTTCATCATCATTCTCATCATAATCTTCTTCAACAATGTAGCATATTTTGCCTTTGTCCTTGTAATCTCTATTATCATCCTCTCTTTTGTTCTTGTACTTGTTTTCTTCTTTGTAGTTCTTCTTCTGTGTACACCTTGCAGCAATATGTCCTACTTCATTGCAATTAAAACAAATGATAGGGAGTTTAACTTTGAATTTACCTTTGCCTCTATGGAATCTTCTAGTCAGTAGTGCTTCCAATTGTTCCACATCTTCCTCATCTGTGCTGCTGTCACTAGATGCATGTTTTTCTTTTCTACTCTTCTTCTTTGATTTCACCTCCTCAATATCTTTCAATGATAACTTAGCCTTGAAAGTAGATTCAAGATTCTCAGGTCTATAGTTATCATAATTGGACAATTCAAAAGCAGTGAGTCTCCCTACTATTCCTTCAAAAGTTAGCTGATTTCCTAGGACACACCTTAGCTCTTGGATGGCTGAAACTCTAATAGCATAGATGGGGAGAAAAGTTCTTAAGTATTTTCTGTTGACAGTGTCATCTTCCAAATGACCACTTAGACTTCTTATTGCAGTTACCACTTCTTTCATTCTAGGGGCATATTGAGCAACATTCTCACCTTCTTCCACTTTCATGTCATTAAACTTCCCTCTGAGGCTTTCTCTTTTTGCTCTTTGAACATTTTGTTCTCCTCCATAGATATCTGACAGGGCTTTCCACACCTTGAATGCAGAATCACATCCTTTGATGTCATCAAATTTAGCATAGTTGAGTGCAGAGGCAATCTCCAACATTGCCTGATTATGCTCCTTCCTTTTGTTCAAATCATCTATAGAAAGGGGTCCAACTAGATCTAAATGTTCCACTCCAATTGAGGTTTTTTCATAATCACCTATTGATCCAAGGTGTAGTTTCATTAGGCTTTGCCATGCAACGAAGTTATCTTTGTTAAGCTTGGGAACTTCTCTCTTGGAGATCTTGATCTTTCTGCTTCTAGTACCTTGAAACTAAATCAATAGATGGCTCTGATACCAATTGTTAGAAATGCTTTAGAATAATTGAGAGGGGGGGTTGAATTAGTTATTCAAGGTCCAAATGTCCAATTGAAAATTTTTCATCAAGTAAAGTGAGCCTATTAAATTTCTCATTCATCCAAGCATAAACTTTCCTACTTAGCAAGTTGCTATAAATCAACATGCAAACATAACACATGAAAGATCAACACATAACATAGTGATTTATGTGGAAACCCAATTTGGAAAAAATCACTAGTAAAATGCTACTAAATTCTCACTCTTCTGAAGTGATGCCCTATGAAAGGCTTGCCCTATTAAAGGCTACAACACACTGTTAAATGTGACCTAGTTAAAGGATTTAACCACCCTATTAGAAGTGAGCCTAGTTAGAGGACTTTAGAACATTCACTTGGAATGTCACCCTATTAAAGGATTTACAAATGGTTGTTAAACCAACCTAAGTCCATAGGATTTTACCCATGAAAGGCTTGCCTTGTTAAAGGCTACAACACACTGTTAAATGTGACCTTGTTAAAGGATTTAACCACCCTGTTAGAAGTGAGCTTGGTTAGAGGACTTTAGAACATTCACTTGGAATGCCACCCTATTAAAGGATTTACAAATGGTTGTTAAAACAACCTAAGTCCATAGGATTTTACCCTAATTGATACAATTGCTAGAGAGTAACAATAAGGGGTTTTGACCTGATTACAGTTCACAACTTATCTTGCAGATTTCAGATCTCTATTAAGCTCTCAACATTTGCCTAACTTTTAATCTTTTCAGCTCTGACAACTTGTCCTCCTTTCAAGCTTTGTCTCCTTAAGTCTTCATGCTAGATATACCAGTGCAATCTTCTTTTTGACCACTAATCAAAGCAGAGTCTTTGTGCTTTGTTCTTCCTTCTCCTCTTGATGTCTTCTCCTTGACACCTTTCAACCACTTTGCAATTTTGCACTCTAGCAACTCTAGCTTCTTGACCTGTGACTCCTCAAATAGAATTTTGGAATTATTTTTCCTGCTCGATTCTTCCCTCCTTTAATTCCAGTTCGAATGGATTAGGTAGGATTCATTGAATCTAACCCACATCTTGTTTCTTCTAGAAACATCATGAAGAACTCTCTTGAATTCACTAAAAAATAGTTTACATAGAATTCTGTGCCACCAGCTCATCATCCTTATCCTCCATCTAGTTCACAAAATTCAAGATAACAAACTTGTCAACTTAGATTTGGTGAATCTTTGACTTTTCAAATAATGTAATAGCTTGACACTTATTGAAATTCTAGTGCTCAGCACATACTATGTTACTCAACATCAACTACATTTTACTGATGCTTGGCACCTACTTTGGATTCACTCAGCATCCACTAAATTTTTTTGATGCTCGACACTTGTTACTTTGCTTGGCACCTAAACATGCTCGGCTGCTTCTGTATCACTCAGCACACACTAGATTTTGTATTTGCTCGACACTAATTGAAAATCTGCTCGGCTTGAACTAGGTTGCTTGACACTCACTAATGAACTTAGTTAAGCTTTGTAGTCATCCTTGTTGCAACTTATTCCTCCAATGTTTCTAAGTGTGACCAACCTTTGTATCTTCAAGTATGTTATCAATACATCATTTAACCATTGTCTTAACTGATCTTCGCACTTCATTACAAAACCATAACTCAACCTTTCCCTTGGGTGCTTTTGTTACATCTTGTTGATTAAATCCTCTTCATCAATTAACTAAGTGATAGTACTAAGATCTTATAAGCAATTGTCATTCCAACAAATAGCAGGTTTGACATCAATGACAAAACAATGATTGAAAACATTCTTTATCAACCATCTTCCTTCTTTGCAACAATCTCCCTCTTTGACAGTATTCATTTTTCAATCAGATTTCCAACACAAAGTTCCTCCAATTGTAGTGCAATAGTGTTCTGCCAATTTATAGTCTTCTTAAAGGCATCATTTTTCCTTACTATTATTACCAGTGCAATAGGCTCTTATGTGAAAAAATCATCTCTATATGCCTTCACACATGTCTTTCTCCCTGATGGTACATACTTTGGTCTTATTGTTTCTAGTGCATCATCTAATATAGCTTCAAATTTGGCAGTTCTAGCTTGCCATCTTTTTTGAATAATTGGTGCCAATTCTTTTGGTAACTTATCTCTTATCTTGGTAGGGGTTTTACTATAGGTTCTCTAGCTAACTAGAACACCACTAATAACTTTGTTCTTGTCTCCCTCATTAAAGTTTGAATATCTACTTCTTAATATATTGAAGGTACCATTATGTATAGTATGATTTACAATATCTTCAATTGAAATTAGATTAGGTTGATTTTTACCTTTCTTCAATGTTCTTGTTGCCTTCATTGCTGGTTCTCTTGTTGGTGGTTTTGGCTTTAAGAGTACTAGAGAAGCTGATTTCTCTTTTGCCTTTTCTTGGTCATTCATTTTCCTCTTGTATGTTTCCATCTTGGATGACTGAGTAGTCCCAACTTCTTGCTCTCTGGTATCCTTTACGATCCTATTTGGTTCAGGTGAGGACTCTCAACCTGAATCATTATTCTCTTAAACATTTTCCTATAATTATGGACTCAATGAAGCTTCATCAACAAGTCCCAACTCCTCTGCTATGTTTATCTCATCAATCATACTTGCTTCATCAATCTTTGTATTTTTTTCTTATTGGACTTTCTTGCATTTTTCTTTGCTAACTCTTTGTCCTTATTTATTTTGATGAGAGTCTCCTCTTCATCATGCTTGTGTCAAACTTTGGCAAATTAGGGTCTATCGACATTGCCAATAACATGTCAATGTGAGGCCTTTCCTCCTCCTTTGTCATTTCATATTGAAACACTGCTAACCAGTGTGTTTGTGATTTAACAATTTGTATCATATAATAATACGTGCTTTCCAAAAAACATAGTTCATTCTTATGATCTTCAATAAGGGCAAAGAGAATTCTCTCCCTTTTGTGCAGGTTCGGTTGAAATTTCTAGAAATATGATCTTAACAAGTCATCTCTTTTATCACGTACTTGCATATACATTTTTTCGACTTGCTTTGTCATTGATATATCCTTTAGCTAGTTGAATGATGGATATCATGAGAAATCTCTTTTGAAATAGAAGAACATACATACTAGCATGGCTTCATATTTTAGTGGATGTATCTTATAATTCTCCTTAATCTTATGCAAGTTGATCATGAATTACTCATGAAGTCACACACTTAGGCCAACTGTGGCATGGTTGTGAATATTTTGGTATGTGTTGTAAGCTCCTCCACTTGACACATTGTTTTCCTTGCTTGAGTAATAGATTTGATAGGCGATAATCATCATGAAAATTCTTATCTCTAGATTTGGAACATCTTCGATGACATATGCTCGTCCATCTCTATGGGCTCTTGTTAATTCCATATATCTGTCGACTATAATTATATTGGTAGTTAGTTTTACTCCAATGCCACTAAATCCTGTTAGCCTCTGAATAACTTCCTTGACAATCTTGTATGCCTTGTCTAACCACATATACTAATAGTGCACTATACTCAACACAAATTTTACCCAATCATCTTGAAAGAAGTCAAGAATGTACACAACACGATGCAATGTGGTCTTTTCTACATGCCTCCATTTTGGATTCAAAACCACATTGTCATAGAATGACTCAAATAAACTATGAATTTTCTCATCATAAAGTTCCAAAACTTTTACCTTTAGGTATCCACTCACATTCTTAGTGAGAAGGACATTTGTTGGCACTAATGATAGTGGTCTAGTCATGTTCTTTGCATCTCCCTTTGGAATAATCTTGTATTCCATCTATTTATCTTCCTTGGAGTTAACCAACTCTACCTTGTGAATTCCTTGTGCACTGTAGCTTCTGACTGGCAGATGATATGATAAATTTTATCAACAATCACTTCTTCTACCTCTTTAAATATGTTCTTCTTGCTATCTCTGGATGCAACTCACTTAACATAATTTAATAGTGCACAATGTGATAAATTAGGTTTTCACAAACACACAACTCAAGAGTTCAAATTTGCAATGTGGAAAATGAATATTTGATAACCTATTTATATCTTGCAATTAGTAGTACTAGGTTAACATCAATATGCAATGGTAAATAAAACATTTACCTATCACTTAACCTGTATTTAATGTTTATGACCCGTGAGACAACAATCATATTCTATTCATACTCCTATCTTGCTACATGTATCCTACACTTACCAATCTATTTATCACCTTGCCATACTTGACATCACAACACATGATTTATCGATTTAGACTAGGGGATTGGTTTGACATCTTTGCCTTTTGCATGTAATCCCAAAAGGTAGATTAGCTTAATTTGTTCCAAATGTCTCACCATCAACCAATGACCACACAACCTTAGCAGGCTTGGCCTCTTCAGCCTCATCTATCTTCTTTGTCTAGACTTTGTAGAAGTCCTTTTTGGATTCCTCTTTATCCACAATCTTGTTCTTTCCCTTGCTTTTAGGATTCTACTCCACAAACCTTTTCTTTGATTTGCATTCTTTTACAATATGACCTATTCTTGTTGTAGTAATAACAAGTCATGCTTGTTCCTCTCCAAGGTCTTGAAAGGTTCCTATAACTAGTCCTTAATTTGCAATATTTTGCAAGGTGATTTTATTTTCTATATGTTGTGCATACCAGTGTCGTAGACTTATTCTTCTAGGTAGGACTTGATGTTTTCAGAGATGACTGATTTGATCTCTCCTTGGATCTACATACCTTATCCTTATGCCTATACTTGTTATAGAAGTAGTAATATCAATCCAATCTTATCTCATTTGAGTGAGACCGATATTATTGTGCAGTAGGACCAATGGATGATAGTTGTGACAATACCCATTGAAGGTATTCTGAATAATAGATGAAGCCTTTCTATGCCAACATAGATTTGAAGTGTGTCATATTTTACCACAATAATGATAAGGTATGTTTCTTAAGTTTCATACCTTTAGATAATGTTTTCCCTTGTCTTTTGAGGTTTTGGTCCTCGCTTCTAGAGGAATTGCCTTCTTCAATCTTGTTGTCACCTTCATAGCCAAGATTGCTAGTGCTCTTGGTCTTTCTTTGATCTTTCAGTTGTTCATCTATTTTCTTGGAGCTCTCATTGAACTTTTTCATCTTTTCATTTCTCTCATTTGTGCTTTTCAATTCTATAGTCAGTTTGAGGATTGTTTATCCTTTTGTCTTGCAACTTCTTCAACCATTTTCTTTGCTTCCAATGCTTCTCTTAATGCATCCTCAGTTTTCTCTTTGGCTAGCACAACATTACCTTTATCATCTCAAGCTTGACCCAATCTTGCTAAAGTCTCTTCTTGTTCTTTATTCAAACGTGCAATAGTTTTTCTTAGCTTCTCATTATCGATCACAAGGTTAGTGATAATTTCTTCAAATTCTCTCGATTTGTTGTTCTCTTCTAGTTTCTCAATAAGTTCATGACTCTCACTGATTTTCTTCACGAGTTTCTTTCTCTTTGATAATGAAACCCTTAACTTACCCTTCAAACCTTCAATAATGTCAAGAGCGCCATCTAGTTGCTTTTGAAGTTTGATGGTTGCCATTTGATCTTCACTTGAGTTATTGAGCTTGTCACTGCTAGGGTCTGAGCTTTGATACCAACTTTTGGTCCCAACCCATACTGAGAGGGGGGGGGGGGGAGAGTGGGGCAGGTTGGGGTGTGCATTAGTATAAATTCTCCAATCGGTTTGTTGAACTTCCAAGAAAACTAGATAATAAATACTTAACTAATATTATAATGATAAAAGTAGTAAGATAAATGTATGTAATCTTATACAAAAAAGCATACATAAAGTGACATGGGAATTTTATACCTAGAAACCCTCGATGAGAGGATGAAAATCACATTGGGAGTTATATACCCATTAGCCTTTTATTGTAGATAAAAGGTTACCCAATTAGAGGCTACAATTGTTTCTTTCTGAGAACACATTCAATTATGAATGTTAGCAACCTATTAGGATTACATAAGCTTGTCAAAGCTACCCTGTTAGAGGATTTAAACTCTTCATCTAGTATGTACCTTGTTAAAGTATTTATAAAATGCTTGCTCCTAAAGCATGCCCGATTACAATAGATTATGATGGTAAGAAATCAATCAAAAGATTGATCTAAATAGGTGGCACACCTTTCCTTGTAGATCTCTAGTGTATACCTTGAAGATGTCTTTATCTTTTTATGTAGTGTTAGCTTCCTTTGTGATATCTGTTGTATCACCTTTTCACTTCTCTACTCCCCCTTGTTTGTAGTTCACTAGTCTGCAGTAGCTCGTGTATTTTATTTTGTTCAACTTCTGCACAACACTTCATAATTCTCATACACACTTCTATCAATCCATATTTTTATAACAAACTTTCTAAACTATACATGTTTATAATCTTCTAGATGCCAAAACCCCGAAAACATCCCCCCCAAAGTTGATGCATACAAAATTTGAATCACATGTATGAGTTATTCATAGAAAACCCATGACACCTACTTAATAGGGTCTAGATTGGTAGCTCTGTTAGTTCCACTGTAGGCCTAGGTATAGCCTCTATCCTCTCCTCTTTCCATCGTTCCATATGAACTTTAGTCACATCACGATACAATGTGTGTCTCGTCGTTGTGTCACATCAATGGTGACTCACCATGCTGACTGTGACTTAACACATTTCCTTTGTTCGTGTGTTGCCTTGTTCTTAGCTTCTCATTTGATCCAACCGATGTAGATGTCTACCAATGGTCATGAGACAATATGCACATTACTTCCTCCTTTCACTGATTGCAAACCGATGGCAACACCTTGGTGTGCTAAGTGTTAGCATCACTATTCACCTTTCTTTACACCACTTAGACTTGTAAGTCAACAAAATGGTATATTCCATAATTTTTCCATGATGAACTTATGACGTGATACAAATTGAGACCAAGCAATGCACCCCCAAAATATATAATGAATCAAGGAATTCCCCTAAATAGATGAATTTGACACTTTATATGAAGTGCGTGTACAATTGCAACTTTCTAGAATTGGGCAACCTGGAACTCTAATTTTGTTTAATACAACATAAAGTATAAATCATTAACAAATTCACACAATTGAGACACACAATCACCAAAGTATCCAATTGATTACAAGTACCAAATGAGACCAATTGCTAAAAGTGAAATTTTATTTCAAGAAGTAACTATCTCAAATGATTAAACAATTTTACTATTTCTATAAAATTTATTCGATAGGATTAAATTGTTAGCTATATACATATTATCATTGCTAGCTATATACATATTATTAGATGTTACAAGATTTGTCAAATATGATTGCATAGATGATTTGAATGTTTGTATAGATATATTAGACACACAAACAATTCAATTGATTAAAATAATTTCAAAGTCCATATGTAATAATAATTATCTATCATAGATAAACACATTAACATAAAATTACCACTTAATTTTTTTTTCTATTTTAGACTCCTCTTAAGATTTTAAAAAATTAAAAATGTCATAATTGATAATGTTGATTTGAGCCTTAGATGTGAGGGGTGAACTTTACAAAATATGTTAGTAGACAAAATTTGACATTCCCCATAAAATTTTGGAAAACATTGCATAACTACTAAATCTCTTCCCTTTGTGACAAAGACATGTTGAAAAGGAAAATACTATTTGTATGTTTAATTTTGCAATCTAAACGTTGAGAAAGGCCATGAAAACATGGAGACGTAGAATGTATCTATGTCATTTTTGATGGAAAGAAAGCCACTCCTCTCCTTGGACAATAACTAGGGTCGTTGAGCGACTTCCACAAAGCGCCATAGATAGAGATTTCGTTCTCTTACAAAGACTGCGACTGTCGATTATGATAATAAGGTGAAAAGAGCTGGCACATACGATGAAAATCTGAACGCTTGAAAACGGTAGCGTGCTTTTCAGGTTTCCACTTCCTGTGAAGGGAAGGACACTGTATATTAAAATTTCCCGCCTTCTCTACATGTGAAGCACCTGTATGCAGGTGCAAGCATTTTGCGCATACAGGTGCAAGCATTTTGCGCTTCATTGAAGCGCTTGTGATGATTTAAATAGAGAAAATTGTGTTCTTTCCTCGTTCAATGTTGTCTGTCCGTGGTGGAAAAATGGGGTGGATGATGAGGTGGGGATCAGAAGGGCAGGGGAAGCAGAAGAAGACTCCGAGATTGGCCTCCGATGCGCTGCCCCTTCCTGTGTGGGTGACTAACAAGGTATTCCTGGTACTCTTCTTCCTCGCATCTTACTTCTTGATCGGGCGATGGAAGGAAAAGGTCAGAATCTCCATTCCGCTCTACACCCTCAGCCTGGTCGAAATCGGTGCCCTGCTCTCTCTTGTGGCTTCCTTCAGCTATCTTCTCGGATTTTTCGGCATCGCTTTTGTGCAAAGTACTGGGGAATTCGACAATCCCGGAGAAGAACAAATGCCTAATTCTCGCAAGCCTAAGGTAGAGACAGAGCCGCGGTCAATTGATGTTACGAATTGCACGGATGAGGAAATTGCAGTTGCCGTTGCCCATGGAAGCATGGCGTCGCATGTGTTGGAGGAGAGGATCGGGAATGCCAGGAGGGCGGCTTCTGTACGGCGCAGGGCTGTGGAGTTGATGATCGGAAGGTCTCTGGAAGGTTTGGCCCTTGAGGGTTTTGATTATGAGGCTATTTTGGGCCAATGCTGCGAGTTGCCGGTAGGGTTTGTACAGATTCCGGTGGGTGCTGTTGGCCCCCTGCTGCTGGACGGAGCAGAGTATATGGTTCCAATGGCGACTACAGAGGGCTGCTTGGTGGCCAGTACGAACAGAGGTTGTAAGGCTATTTACCGATCCGGTGGGGTCACCAGTGTTCTTCTCAAGGATGGCATGAGTAGGGCACCCGTTGTCAGCTTCGCTACCGTCAAGAGGGCTGCCGAGCTCAAGTACTATGTCGACGACCCGGAGAATTTTGATACCTTGTCGGTATTGTTCAGCAGGTGCGTGTTTACGTGGGTTGATTGTTTTGTAATTTATGGTGATTGAAGGTGATTTTTCCTTAGTGACTTGATTTTCAAGTGCATGATTTTTTAGCGTCATGTATTTGTTTTGCCTCGTCGGATCCTCAACCTATTTGGAAGTTGTCACTCTTATCTCCCACGGAATCCACATTACTGCGGTAATTTTTCGTAGCACACGACTACCAATTTTGTGATTTGAATATTTGTGCGGGTGGAAAAGGATTTTGCAATCAAACAGAGGCTATGATTGAATTCAGAAGGGCGAAATGATACCACTGCCCCAAACCATTAGTTCACATATGGCGATCTAGAAATCGGGCTATATGATACCACTGCCCCAAATTATTAGTTCACATATGGTGATCTAGAAATTTATAGATTACCATCTTACAATACATACACATCAGAAGACATCAATCTATCCAAATAGTTTTCAAACTACCAATATTCTCTATTTTTGAATCCCAATCTTTCCTTCCAAATACCCTCAATATCTAGAAGGTCATGTCTCATCTTTCTTGCATTCTTCTTCGCTGTACAAATTGAGATTCTTACTACTGCTGGTGTATAGTCTATTTTATCCAACATAGGAATTCTTCCATAATCACCATAGTTCCATTGAGCGTCAGAAGCGAGGGCGGAGGGGACGCTTGGGGATCGAGGTGCAAATACTCTATTAGTATTACAATTGATTAATATTAATAATCATATTGAAATTCAAATAACAACATTATTGATAAGTTTTTTAAGGGATTTGTGGTTGGATATACATCACATAGGTTGTTGAGGCAATCAAGGGATGGGTCCTATAGTGGAGCACTCTAACTTCGTGCCTTTCAAAATTCTAATGCTGTGAATGTTCAAATCACTCTCAATTTTGTATGATTGCTTTCTTGTCAAGTTTCCTACTTAAAAAATTTGGTTGCAAGTTCATATGTTCAAATATGACCCACATCAGAATGCTTTTTGGTTGGCGTGTTCAAATTAGTTTAAAAAAATTAAGAGTCATAGTTGTACAGTAAGTCATGTTTATTGGTGTGTCGATGTGACATCACATAATTAGTTTCCTTTTTAAATTAATTGGAATCTCTTTGAGGATGAGTATTGACATTTCACTTTTACTTCTCCACTAAAGGGTCATTTTAAAAATAAAGCTGTACAAAAGATGCAAATTCTCTCTCAGCATACATTGTTGGTCTTTTCCAACCCCTTGTTTTGTTGAAGATGATGCAAGTTAGTCCTAAACTAAACTATAAGAATCTTTTGTTCACTAAGAGATATTGGCCTTGAAATAGGGTTTTTGCTGATGGTAGGAAGGGGTTAAATTCCTCAAGGTAATGTTTCTTCTCCCTCCCATATTGACTTGTGAAATTTTTGGCAAAGGTCTTTATTTCTTCGTCATTATTAGGACAAGAATTGAAGTCAATGTATCATTTGTTCCTCAACTTGCAGTTTTGCATTATCCATGGCTTCTTTCCTCACTCCAAACATGTCTAAAGACTATCTTTGATCACCAATTTTCCTGCATCTACTCTCTTTTTCTTTTTCTTTTCATAAATCTAAAAAGCCACCATAGCAACTGCTTCAGTACAAAGTATGTTGTTCTCACAATAAGGATTTCTTAGGGGACAAAGGTTTCTAAATTGTGTTTCCTTATGACCATGTGTTTTTGGACTGTCTCCGTTTGCATCGATTTGTGTTTGAAGTGCTGCTAGCCCATATTTCGCATCCAGAAGTTTCCACCATAATTGCTAATAATTAGAATAGAGCGAATGATTTTTCAATCCCATAATGCAGCTTCTTCTATTTTGAATGAAAAACTATGCTCTCTACTTTTAAGATTTCTAATTAAGCTTGTTGTTGAAGTCAACCGAAAGACATTTATACTTATAACTTCCTTTAGAATACTTCCTCCAAAATATGAGTGAACAAATCTTTTTTTTTCTATCAGAAAATCACTATCATGGTATTAACTTTCATATCCATATATTTGAAATTTTTTTATTAGATGACTCCAAAGTTGTATCCAAATAATTCAGCCATTCATTATAGGAAAGCTCAACTTTTTTCTTGGATGAGTAAGAGAAAGTGAATAATTTGAAAAAAAATGGAATGTTTATCAAAACATTTTTTTTTAATGAGGACTCCTGCCATCTCCCTCCCCCCTCCACCTGCTCCCCCCAACATCTTCTTTTTCGGGGAAAGAACCTAGGGATGCCTTCTCTTGCTTGTGGTATAGGGATGCTTCCTTGGCATTTTGGCTTCTCAAGAATCCGTGACTTGTCTCTATGGGACACTTACTAATCATTTATAGGGAACATGTGTTAATTGTTTCCTTTCAAAAGATATAACACTTTTGTTTCACTTTCCTTTCCTTTAACTAATCATTGCCTTTATTATACATTTCCTCGTGATTATGAACAATGTGATTTTTTGTTTGATATTTAATTTTTAAATAAACATTCTATTAAATTATCTAAATTTGAGGGTTGGCATGGTAAACAAATGAGCTTCCTTGGTATTACCAAGATCAATCAGTATGATAGTAAGGTAATCATCTACCGGGCTGGTTTTTGGATGTTTTTTTAATCTCTCAATGCAGATTGGGGTCAGCAAGATTATCCTTGGCGTGCAAGTGGATTGGCATTGTCTAATTTTAGTGGGAAATGGTTTTGGTAGTGCACCGACTGGTTACGCAAGTCTTGTGTTTTAAAACTTAAAAGGTGTGTACCACTTTGTTGCGAAATGCTATAAGAGACTTCCCTTAAACTAATTAGTGTTTCTTGGATTTAATTAGGTGTTTCTATTGCTTTTGATGGATGGAAAAATACCAGAAATTGCCCATTAATTCATGTTATTTCAGTGTCCTCCAAAGGGGCAATGTTGTTGACTGTGAAGGGGAAGTCAAAGATGCACAACTCATTTCCAGAATTCTCATTAAGTGCATAGAGATGATTCTCATTAAGTGCACAGAGATGGTTGGTAGTGAGAATGTGGCCCAGCTAATCATAGATAATGCAAACAATTGTAGAGGTGCAGGTGCTTTGGTTGAGGGCTGATAGGAGCACATTTTTTGGACACCAAGCACCATACACTCCCGTAACTTAGTGATGCAACAAATTAGCACTCAAATATAGCAGGCGAAACAAATATATATAGAGGGCAAGGACATTCAGATGTTTCTAATGAACCACCAAATGTCACAATCAATAACCATGCCCATATAATCTCTCTGCTCTGCTCTGACCATCAAAACATACATATTCCAGCATAAAAAAAGCTTGCATAACATAACCATACCATTGGATAATCATTTATACCTTCACATATCAAAAAGGTCTTCTTCTATACCCTTTTCTTGAACTCTGTCCAGTTGGCTTGAATAACAAAATAAGTTGCACGTTTTCAAAACTTGTTATCATAATCTGCTAAGTGAGGGTAAACATCTAGGATGTCGTCCATACATTACTAAGCTCCTGAATTGTCAAGACAATTTAATTTGTTAGTCTAATTATCCTTTCTTTTCCATTAATTTTTGGTTCTGCGGTAATAGACTGCCTTCATGTTATTTATCCAAAACTCATACCAACTGATATATTATCATTAGCAAACATAAACATATCATCTGCACTTACTATTCTACCATAATCCAAAATTGTGGCCTTTCATCTGCTTCCAGCAAAACTGTGTGACTGCTGACAATTGTTTCTGTATATATTTAGACAATTTCTTCACTACATAATACCAAAACTTCATCTTTAACATGAGCTGCCTTAACCTGATAATAGTGTTGCCATAAATGACACCATGTAACTATTCACATTAGCCAACTTGCCAACAAACACATCTAAAATCCCCAATAATTTTTTTCAGGTATCCACGGATTGAGTTCTCACATTTGCATCCGGATTCAAACTTCTAAGTCTTTGCTTGACCAATCACAATATAAAGTGACATGATATCATCAAACATATTTTCGGCTGAGTTAAGTCTCAGCTTCTTACTTTCTTTCTAACATAAAATGCTTTTGTAAACAGAGTATGGTTGTTGATTCTTTTGCATTTATGAGGATTTGAACAAGACCAAGTACTTTGTAGTTCTAGCAAAGACATCGAGTTTAGCTATTTAATATCTGACATCTGTTATAGGTACTTTATAAACACTAACACAATTTTATATGATCTTAAAGTAGAAACCTATGAAGACTGCATGTTCACCTTTTCAACACGTGATTGTTGTTTTCATAGTTCTTTTTTCTGCAAGGAAAACACGAGTTTATACCAGTGACCCTTGAAGCGCTTTGAATTACAGGAGTGATTGTTTCAGATTTTCTTTTTTTCTGTTGCTTTTGAGTGTACTTATCATCTTTTGTTTGTTTGTCATGAAGCTTATTAAATTGTTACAGCTAAATTCTTTTGATTCTTGTCTGAATCTCCGTGCGTATAGAAACATCTCTATGTATGCACATGAGTGTGCCACATGTATATGAACATTTGTAATCTGTATATCCATGAATACATTATCAAGTAAGACTGAAGCGGTAATGATTCCAAAACATTGTCATAATTAATGGCTTATTGTGTCACATTTATGTCTTTTTCCACAAGTAATCTGTGCACCGTGTCAGAGGAGGGCATGCTAAATGATTAATTATTAAATCAAGAATGCTGTTTTGTTTCTTTCTGTTTCATATTCAATGCATGATCAGGCTAACTTTTTTTTTCAAGATAAAATCTTTCTTTAATAGGTCCTTGGAAAATTAGAGTGGTGTATTTTTTAGACTAATTTGAAGGATTTTTTTTCAAAGTTCATGTTTAATTTATGTTAGTATTGGCTATTGACATCGCCAAATAGTCAATGAGAGTATATTTTTTTTTTTTAGTTGATGATATACATACCTTGGCATCTTTTCTTTATTGTGATAATTTGAAATGCTTGAAACCATGTAACTTTCACGTAGAAGCCACGGAGAGGCCAGAATTCCAAATAGGGAATTTGTATGGATTTTTTTCTTTTCACAAGAATTTTCAAAACATATTTTCAATGTGAAAAAATGTTTTCTGGTTGTTTATGTTGTTTACATTTGTACTTAGAATACCTTTGTTGGATTTTAATCATAACAGGACAAGCAGATTTGCAAAGTTGCAGAGCATTGGATGTGTCCTTGCTGGTAGGAATGTATATGTGCGCTTCAATTGTTTCACAGGAGATGCCATGGGAATGAACATGGTATCCAAGGGCGTACAAAATGTCTTATTTTATCTTCAGGATATTTTCCCTGACATGAATGTCGTTAGCATTTCAGGTAAGTGGGAATTTGCAAATATGTAGCTGCTTTGTAGACTTCATTTTTTGTTTGACTTCATTTTTTGTTTCTTCGGTGAAAACCAGGACAAGAGGTGCTACCTTTTCCCATTAATTTTGCTTGACAAATTTAGGCTTAGTGAGATTACTTGCTCCCCATCCAGGCTATTCTTAATCCAAGGAAAATTTGATTTTCGTTTGCTTCATGGGATCACCAAGGTGATATCCATTTGTCTGTATATCTGAAGGAATATCTTTATTTTTTTTGCTGTTCTAAATATTTACATTGACACCGAAACATTGAAGTGTAAAAGGAATTTTGCAGGTAATTTCTGTGCAGACAAGAAGGCTACTGCTGTGAATTGGATAGAGGGCCGTGGCAAATCAGTTGTATGCGAGGCTGT
Organism: Cupressus sempervirens; assembly: GCA_028749045.1. Lineage (NCBI taxonomy): Eukaryota > Viridiplantae > Streptophyta > Pinopsida > Cupressales > Cupressaceae > Cupressus > Cupressus sempervirens. The sequence continues at coordinate 537,751,293 of CM053785.1, forward strand.
TATTAAGGAGGAGGTAGTGACAAAGATCTTAAAGACGTCTGTGTCTGCACTATTGGAATTAAATATGATCAAGAACCTGGCTGGCTCTGCTATGGCTGGTGCAGTTGGAGGCTTTAATGCTCATGCTGCAAATATCGTTTCTGCAATATTTATTGCAACTGGACAGGATCCAGCTCAAAATGTTGAAAGTTCTCAATGCATTACAATGATGGAAGCAGAAAATGAGAAGGATCTGCATGTCTCTGTGACGATGCCATGTATCGAGGTAATGAGCTGTTTTTACTGTTTATGCTAATATGTGTTATTAGTTATGATAATGGTAGTAGGGGAGACTTTTAATGGAGCGAGTATTGGGAAAAATAAATTCTCAAACAACATAAATGAGCATTTATCAAACTCAATTGTAAATATCTATACAGAAAATAAAACTAATTGATTAGTACATGTATTTTTAAATACACCTATTTAAAAGATAGAGAGATACCAATCTCCAGTCACCTAGAACCTATGCTGCAAATTAAACGTATGTGCCTTGAGACTGCAATCTGTTATCATCTTTTGGGTTGATGTATAGAAGGCCTTGATGGTAATTGTTTTAAATCAAGTAGAAATGTATTTTTACTCTAAATTGGCAGGTTGGGACCATTGGTGGAGGTACTCAGTTGGCTTCTCAAGCAGCTTGCTTAAATTTACTTGGCGTAAAGGGTGCAAATACAGATTTCCCCGGATCTAATTCCCGTTGCCTTGCCAGAATTGTTGCTGGAGCAGTGTTGGCAGGAGAACTCTCGCTTATGTCAGCACTTGCTGAAGGTCAGCTTGTTAAAAGTCATATGAAGTATAACAGATCTTCCAAAAACATTGCTTGAGGAGGCTTAACTTCTAGGGGAAGCCAGATATTGCACGTTTCCCTTTAGGCCAAATACAGAGCACAGAGCTTTAACAAAGCCTATAGGCCTTTAACTTTTGTTCTCTCTTTGATGTCCAGTTCCTAATGCCTCAGTAATTATTTAGGATCGATTAGTTCTTTGATTTGTTTTGATATATCCTTGCAAAGAGTTGCCTGTATTTTTACTCCTGCAGGCTGGCTCAATTCAATTCTTTAGGTTTTAGGATCAATTCTTTGGGCATCCACTTTTTGTATTAATAATGTAACAGAACATTTATGTTATAACAGAACATTTATGTGATTTCATCACATGTTTACATTGCCTTCAGAATATCATTCTTTGTATGGTGTATTACATCGTGCGATTTCAAGAAAAAGGGAAGTCTGCGCACTAATCACACCAAAGGACTAAGCATTATTGTAAGTATTTGTGTATTTATTTATTATCTGAAGGACCATTTTCACCAGATACTTGAACATAGATAACATTTTTGTGGAGCACATAGATACATTTGTGTGTTTTCATGACATCACGTTTTCATACTCTTTCAGTTGTCTTTCCGCGTATGGTGAAATCCATCTTGCTTTCTAACCATAGATATTAGGGGATGGTGATGGGTTTTGGTACAGCATTTCTAAAAAGGAAAGGTCAGAGACGGGTATCATGAGGCTGATATATATTTTAAAAATAGATAGATAGAGATGTATTGCTTTAGGGATGCTGAAAATGATAAATGTATTGCTTTAGGGATGCTGAAAATGATAAATTTGTTTGAAGTATATAATTAATAAATTATATTGTTATTAGAGAATAGTGATCATGATAGAAAAAAATTTAAAACCATAATCACTGGGAAATGATAAAGAAAGTAGGAGGAGAATCTCATTATTTTCAAAAGCATAGTATGATTGATATTGGAGATGACTTTATTTTCAATCAACCGATAAAATTTTAACATCTCCCCTCTTCGGTATTCATTAAAGAAGTTTTGTACTATGGAAATAAGTCGGGAACTTTCTTAAAATTTTAAAAAAATTCCGCAAGTCTATTTGAGTATTTGTCTCGTTCTTTCAACTATTTTCAACCGCATATTAACACTTAAAAATCCAATGTATTTGAGAATAGTGTTCTGGAACTTCCTCATCTTCAAGGGATGCTAATGGAAGCTGTATAAGAGAATCAAAGAAACTTAATTGTCCCCTATGTCTAGAGACATCTCCATAAAGTTTATCGAGACTGGGGACGTGTTTGGGTACCAGGAGCCAGGGTTCGAGTATCCTCCTTACTACACTTTTAACTGAATAAAAATTCCGACTGGTAGAGCATTGAAGGGCTAAGCCTTGTTGTAAATATTTGTGTATTTAATCTTCTACTTAAATTGAAGGCAAAAACAATGGCTTTTAATCAAGGTCATCCTAGTCTCATCTTCAATTGAATTCCAATAGCCCAGGATACTTTTTTAATATGGATGATATTGGTTAATGACCCTATAAAAGATTGAATGTGAAACATAGCGGAAGGATGTGGTACAAGTCTTCCACGTCCAATGGAAGTTCATTATTTCACCTGGAATACCAAATTTGTGTTTTATTTGCAGTTCGTTGTCCAAATATGAACCGCAATTCAAGCACTGTCTTCCGAAGGTGTATAAAGAGTGCAGGTCTCCCAGTTGCAATGGAAATCAAAGTTGACTTTGTTTCCCTAGATTACCGAATCAAAGTTTTGCCTACAGTTCCTTGTTCAATTATGGACCACAACTCAACTAGTCCTTGTTCCGTTTAGTTCATGGATTTGAATATGAATTGGTATTTATAATTTCAAAAACTATTTAATCTGCTGTTTGGGTGTGCAAAATCAGAATTGAAATTTTTGTCTTCCATTTAAATATGTGCAATTATTGAGATTCTTGTTCTAATTCTAATTTGACAAAAGTGAGCAATGAAAATAAAACTTGCACTTCACCAAATATTGCAAGGTTTTAGCTGATTTTGATTGTCAGTTTTCATTTATTGATCTAAAGTGAACTCTAATACTTATATTGACCTAATCATATGGACTCTCTCTCTCTCTCTCTCCCCCTCCCCCTCCCTTTCCCTTGTTTCACTCTCTCATCTCATCTCGTACTCGCACACTATCTTGTAGTCAAGAGATTTATCAAAAAACACAAAAGACAACCCAATTATATATATTATGCAAATCTGCCAAAAGTGCCTCCAATTATATATATTCCTCTTCTTCTTGGTCTTTTTCATCTCTATCTTCTTTGTTTCCTCCTTTCCTCCTTTTAGTTCCACTTTTCTTTTCTCCTCCTCCCCTCTTCCTCTTTGTTGTTCCTTCCTTCTTTGGTTTCACCTTTTTTAATCTACTACGTCTAGTCTTCTTTTTCTTTTTCTACTGTGTTTCCTCTATTTCCTTTTACCTTTCCTTCTTATGAGCCCCTCCTTCACCTCCTTTTACTCCTAATTCATTTTCTTCTTCTACCCCTTCTTCCCCTCTTACTCCTTTTCTTCATCTCGTTCTCTATCTTCTCTGCCTCATTGTCCCTTTGCCCTCTTTGGGTTTCACTATGTCATTTTTCTCCTCTTCCTTATTTCTTTCTTGTCCTTTCCTTTTTATGCTTTCCCTTCTTTTTGAACACATTGGTTTTATTGGGATGATACATGCATATGCAATATCAAACTTATTTGATAATTGTTTTATATATAGTCTAGTTACTAATACTTACAAATGATTCTTGAAGTATCACAATTTTTTTTAATAATATCTAATATTGGTAATAGTTCAATTCTAAATGCGTAATATGATAGTCTATATATAAAAATAAGTGATATATATTATTACAAATAACAAATTTGGAAGTTGATATATATATATATATATATATATTTTTATTGTAAAATAGAAAAGAGATATATGTATGTTTTTAAATGTACATATATTCAAATTTGTATTTTAATATGTATTATATTCCATAAATAAATTTTCTTAAATTGTAAATTTAGATTCACATAAATTAAATGGTAAATTAATTCTATCCTTACATATTACAAATGATTGAATAAAACTAATAAAAATTTAATTATAAATTTTACACAAGATAAAATAATCTATATATAATAAAAAGTTCAAATTCTATATATTATTAACCAACTAATAGAAACCACCTATGAATTAAAACTAAGTAAACAAATAAGAATTTAGAGTTTGATATTGTTGATGAGATCTCCACTTGTGTGGATGACTTCTTTTCCACTGTTGTTATTTTTCGTTTTAAGGGTTTCTGGCCCTCTTTGTCGGATTTGCATGCCTGGATTACCTGAGTTTGGGAGCCCATCATTTCAGAGATCATTTAGATTTACATTGTGGCAAGGGGTTTTTTTGTTGTGAAATTTGCTACTACTGAAGATGGAAATACCATCTTGTGTCGTGGTTTCTCTTGGAGGGAGAAGTTCCCCTTGATGGCTAAACCTTGATGTAAGGATTTTGACCCATCGATGAAATCCTTTAATTAGATCCCTCTGTAGGTTAGGTTGGTGAATCTCCCCCTTCACCTATGGTTGGATTCAGTCCTGGAGGTGGTGGGGGAAGCTCTCGAGGACTTTTTGCTAGTTGATATTGTGTCTTCCAATGTGTTTCAGATGACGTATGCTCGCATTTTTGTGGAGATTGACATCTCCAAGAGACTTTTTGAAAAATTTAAGTTGGCTTCCCCTTTTGGCTCTTGGATTCAACTTCTTGATTATGAGGGTATCCCCTTCCAATATAGGAAATGCCATAAGATCGGTCGCCTTGTTGCTCGCTGCTCTAAAAAATTTAGACTGAACAAGTCACCTTCTTGGTGGAAGGGGGTTTTGGATGATCACTACACGGTTTAAAAAGGCCCTCTGTTGGGGAGGGTGGCTCTTCTCAGGACACTTTGGTGGGAGATTCAATTACTGTCTCTGATGGTATGAATGTTACCCCAACGGTGGTGACCTCTTCCGTTCTCCCTCCTTCGGATTTTATCACTGGTGATTCGACTTAGCCCCTCTTGTGGCTCTGTCTCTAGATGTTACTGTTGTTCCTTCTTTTGTTGCGGTCTTGATGTCGTATGGTGGTGGTTCTTCCCTTGTTGTGGGGGTTTTGGGGGCTGGTTGTGGTGTTGCTGACTTTATGTGGTAGAAGGCTGCTAGTATGGTGGAGGATGGATGAACAACAATAAAAGGAAAAAGGGTCAAGCCCTCCACTCCATCATTGGATATGGCATTATGTTCTCAAAAGACAGGACCGAAAGGTAAATCTTGAGACCCTGCCTGTTTGCCGCTGTCCTGTTTTTGGCTCTCTTGACTCTTTTGGCTTGCAGTTGTTTGTAGTTTGACATGGTTAGGGATTTATTGTCTATTTCTTTTTTAACCATGGGGTTTTAGGTGTCCTTTCAAAACTTGTTTTGGTGGCTGAAGAGTATTGTGTTATCTGTGATGCCACTCTGGTCACCTTGTTTTGGTTGGTGACTTGTTTCACCTATGGGCTATAGTATTGTTTGGTTTGGGCTTCATTGGAAATATTTCAATTTGTATAGGGTTTTAGGCACCCTTCAAAACCTGTTTCCTGTAATAAAAAACAAATAATAAAACAAGACTCAAACTTAATACAATTAATTTTTGTATCATAAAAGGACATGTCTCCACCATGAAGTCTCTTCTTTATGACAATCAATTCATGCCTCTCAATCAAAACATTTCCCTTCTATAAAAAATAATTAAAATCCCTAATCAAGATTATCCGCTATCCATTGAAGACTTTATCCTAATTTCTACCTCTTAGTATCAACTCAAACATCCTTGCAAAACCAACCACCATTCCTACACTGGCATCTGGAATCTTTTTTAAGTGCAGAGACACATTACAGGGATGACATGATGATTCTCGCCAGGCTTAGTCCTATTGGTAGCCTGATCAGCTAGATAAATCAAAACCTTTTCAAGTTTGCTTAAAATATTTTTGGACATATTTGTGAAGGATGCAGAACGATGGCATTGACCAACTGTGAAGTTGTATTTCTCTTAGCATTCGCTAATGAATTGCAATAATCACAGTAATAACGACTTGTTCCTTCACTCAACTATTGGAAAATGAGTTCGAAGAGAAGCGAAATGTTTTGATTATAACTTATGGGGCTATCTCAATGAAATGTTTCCTCATTCATACTAAATTCCCCAAGCATTATATCAGAACATGAATTTGTGGGTGGTCCTTGAATTTATCAACAAAGCAATTGACAAGATTGATTTTCATTTCCAATGGGACCAACACAGTGAGTTTTTTAGTTTTACCTTTCTTGTAGGCTTCCAGGAGTAAGCCTAAGTCTAGGGAGGGTGGATGTAGTGCCTACTCCTAGTTAACTTTTCCAATTTTATTGCTAAACTCTTTTAGGCTAGTTTATGTTTATGCTTGATGATTATTAGCATTATCTTTCAGATTATTAGATATTGTTTTCATACTCAGTTGATTATATGATGAGACTACTTGGTACCAGTTACTTCATGTATGCACGATTATACCTTGATGATGTTAGATGAATTATTTGTACGTGTTTTCCTATGGTTACTTACCCCATACTACATGTGTATGGTGTGCGTGTATGTTTTCTTAATGTATGACATTTTTAATGTGGTTAAAGAAGGGAGTCGTAGTCACCTGCTAGTTAGGATGTGCATGATGCACCACTTCTTGCCATTGCCTGTTTAGTTTAGAATATATGAGTTTGTAGATGTGTGAATTTTATGTAGATTGCAGGTACCAAGTATCGAATTCCTTGAAATGCCATGATGAGCGTACCCTATCACAATATCTCAATGGTAAGAGAGGGGAGATAAATTATTGAGCCCAAATCCTAACCTTTTAAACCATTTGTCCTAGAAAATTAGGACAAGTATCTGTGATGATTATCCTTCTAAATTCGTCGTATGATGTAAATTCGTGATTATAACCCTTGAGTTTGAACTTGTATGTGGTATTTTATGATGGGTTTTCATATTTCGTCTTTTAGGTCTTTGGTGATTTTTCTATTAATTAAGTCAAATTAAAAGATTAATTAATGATTTAATTTAATAGAAAATTATTATGATATTTTAAATATTTAATTATATTTAATTAATTGGGAAATTAATTAAATAAAAGAATTAAATTTAAATAGGAAATTATAGTTCTATTTTGAGAGCATAATAATATTTAATTAATTTAATAATAATATATTTAGGAGATCATTTTTAAATAAATGCTAAATATTATTATTACTTAAGTTAATAAATATTATATTAGAAAACACTTCGACAATTATTAAGAGAGAGTAAGAAATTATTTAATAAAGTTTATTTTGATTAAATTGCATAAGACTTCTACATGATATTAAAATATAATAAATTAATTAAAATGAGAAAGAAAATAAATTTAATAAAGATATTTTATATTGCAAAAAACATGCATGAAGTTTCGAAAAAAGTTACTAAAGAGTTAATTGGTTGTGATCAATGAGTTCCCTCAGTGATCGCACAATCAATGCCCTGAATTTTGGAGAGAACTCATTATCAACAATTGAGGGTTCATTTTTTCAAAAAAAGAAAGGACTGAGAATTTTGGAGAGAAGGTTTTGAGAGAGGAGATTTCTCTCACAATTTTTGGGTGGTTGCGAATTAGCATCAAAACTAGTTAGATCCTTGTGTTTTGTTCACTCAAATGATTATGTAATTTAACATTCTTGTCTTCATTGTGATTGTGAATTCTTTACCTGAATTTCATTGTGATGAATATTTCAATATTTCATTTTGAAATTACTAGTATGCAGGTTGAATTCTTTTATATACGCGAGGATTTAAAAGATCAATAAAACCCTCGTTCCATAGATTTAAAGTTACAAATTAAACCGATAAGGGTTTTGAAAGAAATAGAAGTTTTATATTGAAAATTTGTATGGTTTGCCATACTTTTCCTATCAGGATATGGATAGAAATTCTTTAAAAATATGTATATATATTAAAAAGAAAATTCATTAGGGAGGGCTATTATATATATATATATATATATATATATATATATATATATATATATATATATATATATATATGTGGGGCCACCAAACCCCCACCTCCCACCAACTCCCCGATGGTGGTAGCAAACACTGTTGGTGGCCATTAAAGGCCGTACGACAGGCCTACTGCCATGAACAACATGTACGCTTACTATCGCGGCAGCAGGGTTGTCGTGGCAACAATAAACTTGCATACCTTCTTGATTAAATCACAAGTTTTTTTAATATATTTTATTTTAATAATAATTTTTAATTATTATTTTAATTAATAATTAATAATTTTATGACTTTTTAAAAAAATTATTAATTTAATTATTAATAAATATATATATATATTTAAATATATTTAATTTTAATTAATAAATTTATTAATAGTTTTGTTAATTATTAATACTTAATAATTAATAAGATATTAATATATTTGTTTATTTCATAATTATTAATCAATTTAACTACTTTAATTAAGTTTGATTAATGATGAATATTGTTTAATGGAGAGTTAAATTTATTTTATTATTATTATTATTAATATTGATTTTAATAAAACTGTAATTATTTTATTTGAAAGTCAATAATTATTATTTTAATAATTTAATAAATAATTACCTTTAAATTATTTTGAAATAATTGACTTATAATCAAATAAGGGCAATTGTGCATTTTGTTCAAATTCAAGAAATGGGTTATATAGTTAAGGGTAAAATGTAAACTTCATATATTAAAAAACTTACATTGAAACGAAAACTTAAACCTTACTATTAACTCAACTATGTGTTTTCAAAATCAAAGCAAACTATGAAACTAAATTGTTATCTGTAAGTTGTCTATGTTTTGGGTTTGGGTTGACTAGAGTGTTGACCAGTTTTAGGACATATACCAGATGCTTGAGAGTTCTATGTTTGTGGCATTACGATGATTTAATCTTGATCTTTTAAACTCAACCATGGTAATGTGTTGGTATGCTCTATGATGAGTTTGCTTATATTGTTCGTTATTGCTTTTAGAGTTCTTGTGTGATAACGTGAGGAATGTTATGACATATTTGATTTAACCTTTTTGATTCTTTGATCAGTTATTTTTGGGATACTTTCTAGTTACTTGTAAAGAACTGAGGTGTTATTGTGGATTATCTTTTAATGCTTTTCAGTCACTTGAACAAAGCTGAGGTGAAATTTGTGATTATTTGATTTATACTTTTATGAGCCTAGGGTAGGTAATCTGTATGTTAAGTTGGGAAGTGGCTTGCAATGGAGGGTGGTGCCCAAAGTGGCTACTAGGATAACCCATTATAAGTTATTAATAAGTGATAACACTACATTAAATGATAGTAAAATGAACTTAATAAAAGTTTTTGTTTTCCTCGCTCATGCTTCAAGTGCTAGTATAGACTAGGATCGAAGTAGAGAGGCCACTTGGTTGCGATCATGCATTGTTAGTATGCCTTGTCAGTATGAAAGGATACTAGTGTCGCATAGAGTCACTAGTGGGTTGGAGGATTAAAAGACTAGTTGGGTAACCCTAGAGTTGGTTTGCACAATGACACTTGCCCACTAGCAGTATAGATTTCGTATGTGTCTTTGTTTGTCTCTAGGTCTAGATGTCGATTTATCTTGGAACCTTTGAGTTAGATTACTTTTACGATTTTTTTTGACATAGATATTTCTTTTGATTTTTGGGATTGTTACCCTGTGTGGGACTTGAGATTATCTCCTAAGCATGGTGGGAGTGGACCTTTTTGGGTTACCACGAGGTTGGGTGGTAGTTTTTTTTACTCTAACCTTTGAGATTCATCCGTTGTTGCCGTGACTAGAGTTCCTTTCTGCATTTCCTTTCATTCTATCTTTGTGTATTTTGATGGATGGTTATATTATTATGATGGATGATTTCACTTATTGTATTGTACTTTGCTTCATGGATTCGAAAGGGATGACGTAATCTATTTTTATAAATGTATATTCTTTCAACCTTTCATACCCTGTGACATGTACAATGGATGATTGAGCATTCCAAATTTTATTGCCAAGTGGCATTAAGAAAAAAATGTATATTATTTAAATGGACTTGGACTTGTAATTGTTCTTTCATATGGATGTATTATTTATTTGACTTAGTATTAATTAAATTTAAATGTGACTCAATGTCTTGGGATCCTTAAGGAATGTAATTTTTTTTTGGTTCTCGAGTGGGGCATTAGAAGAACAATGATAACACTTAGCTCCAACACTTTTGGTGTTAGGAGATAGATAAACTATTGATAAGGTCGTCACCTTACAACAATGACCTTATAGATATGAAAGATCATCACCTTTCATAACACAAGTTTCCAAATAAAGTAATTTTTAATTATTCATGAATAAAATATAACTTTACAAATGTATTTACAAATTTGTCATACCTCTAAAGTACTCTATTTTCAACCTTGCAAGAGGCTTGGTGAAAATTTCAGCCTCTTGCTCATTAGTGCTGATATAAATCAATCTGATAACATTTCTATCAACTATGTCTCTTATGTAATGGTAAGGAGTCTTGATGTACTCATATCGATTATGGAAGACAAAATTAGCAGAAATTTTGATGTAGCTCTGGTTATCACAATGGATCACTGTGGGACTTAGTTACTTTCCAAAAAGTCTAAATAATAGTTTTCTCAACCATACTGCTTCTCAAGCTCCCATGGAGGCTACCATATATTCAGCTTCGGTGGAACTCAAGGCAACTGTAGGTTGTTTTCTACTGAACCATGATATCATCATTGACCTAAGAGTACAACAACATCATGTACTACTCTTGCAGTTATGGAGCAACTAGCCCAATCAGAATCAATATAACCTTCAAGTTTTATCTCAACATTTATGTTCTTCAACCCAAGACCAATAGTGCCATGCAGATATCTCAAGATATGTTTAACAGCCATCAAATGAATCTTTTTTGGTTCACACGTGAAATGACTTAAGACATTGGTGGCACAGTAGATATTAGACCTAGTATTTACTAGATACATGAGTGATCCAATGATCTATTTGTAGAGAGTGGAATCAATAGATTCTGAATTTGCAACTTCTTTTAGCTTTTGTAGATTTATTTCCATTGGAGTTGCTAGAGGTTTGCTTTCCATCATTCCAAATCTAGCCAAGATTTCAAGGGTGTACTTCCCTTGGTTTAGAAAAAATATAATCTTTCTTTTGACATACTTCTAAACCCAAAAAATAGTGTAGTAGGCCTAGATCCTTCATTTCAATTTCGGCTATAAAATCTTGTTTGCATCTTTTAATTAAATGATCTTCACTTGTTATTAATAAGTCATCAACATATAAACAAGTATTAACTTGTCACCATTAGATATTTTGAAACATATGTTAGGATCAACTTCATTTTTAGAGTATCATAGTTTCTAGAGGTAGCTATCTATCCTTTCATACCAAGCTCGTGGTGCTTGTTTGAGGCCATATAGAGCTTTCTTTAGTTTACATACATATAGGTTGTTATCTTTTATTACAAAACCTTCAAGTTGTTCGATGCACACTTCTTCATTAATGACACCATTTAGAAATGTGGTCTTGACATCCATTTGATGTATCTTCCATCCTTTGGATCTTGCAATTGCAATAATTATTCTTACATAAGCGTATTGAACAACTGAAGCAAAGGTTTCCTCATAATCAATACCTACCTTCTGGAAAAAACCTCGAGCTACAAATCTTGCTTTATGTTTTTTAATATTGCCATCAGAAGCATATTTGATTTTGTATAACCACTTTGATGAAACAACTAATTTGTCTTTAGGCCTAGGTACAATATCCCAAATGTGATTTTGTAGTATGGATTGATATTCTTCGACCATGGCATCTTTCCAAGCTTGACAAGTTAGGGATTCTTTGACAATTGATGGTTTAGATTTAGTAAGCTTAGTTACTAGTGCAGTATAACAAGATTTGTTTATGGTTTTCTTGGTCTCCCTAGAAATTTCATCTGGCTCAACATTGTTTTCTTTAATCATTTTTCTTTCTCATAATGGCCTTTTCTTGATATTAGAGATGTTTGTATTTTCTGAATCTGCTAATGGCACATTCTCCTCTGATATGTTCTCCCTCCAATTTTCAGTTTGTAGATTTTCATCTAAGTATGTGATGGGCTCATCTTATGTACTTGTTGATAGTTTTAAGGTAAAGTTTTCCTCAATTATGACATCTTTTCTAACTTCAACTGATCCTTGTCTACGTACATAGACTCTATACCCTTTGGAGTTCTCATTGTACCCAACAAATATTCCTTTCTTCCTAGATGGTTCTAACTTGGTTCTCTTTTATTTAGGTATATAAATGTAAATAGAGCAACCAAATTTTTTGAGATGACTTAAGTTAGGTTTAATTCTTGTAAAGACTTCTTCAGGAGTTATGTTTTCTAGAATTAAGTGTGGGCATCTTTGTTTTGAATATATATAGTAGTATTAGTGGCCTCTGCCCAAAATGAGAAGTGTAAATTTTGATCATGAAGCATGGCTTTTTTTGCTTCAAGAATGGTTCTATTTTTCCTTTCTGCTACCCCATTCCATTGAGGATTATAAGGTACAATATATTGCCTCTCACTCCCAACAGATATGCATGTGTCTTTGAAAATTGTAGAGGTATATTCACCCCCATTGCTTGATCTTAGGGTTTTTATTCTTTTTGACATTTGATTTTCCACAATTGCTTTGAAATCTTTAAATTTTAATAGAACCTCATTTGATTATTTGAACTTTAGAAAATAGATCTAGGTTTTCGTAGAAAAATCATCAATATAAATTATGTAGTATGAGAATCCTCCTAGAGAAAGTGTTGGCATAGGTCCACATAAATCAGTGTGGACTAGTTCTAGAATTGATTTAGACTTGTGTTCGCTAGGAGGAAAAGGTCCTTTTATATTCTTTCCTAGAGAACATCCTTTACAAATGCCAGTATGGTTTGAATTTAAGTTGGGTGTTCCAGTGGTGATTTTTTCTACATTTGGTAGTGTACTGAATCCAATATGTCCAAGCCTTCTATGCCATATTTCATTAGGATTTTTTACTTCATGACTTCCCTATTATGATAGCGTTCTCGAGATTAGTATTTTTAGACTAGTACAATACTTTGTCTTCATTAAAGATGACTTGATACCCTTCATCAACAATCATGGATACTAGATTTCCTTTTATGCTAGGTATAAAAATAACATCTTTTAATTTTAGAGTAACCTTAGTTCTTAATTGTGTAGAACAGGTTCCAATTTCTTTTACTGGATAGGTGGAGTTATCTCCAATGGTGACTCTTTTAGTGAGACAATTTTCAAAAGGTTTCAAACCTATCTCTGAATTCGGTTATGTGGTGGGACACACCACTGTCTATTATCCACACAATATTGTTAGATTTCATCTCACTTGATAGGGCTGAGTAGAATAGTAGATTTTCATCCTTTTTTGTTTTGGCTAAGGAAGCTAGGATTTTTTTCCTTTCTAGACAATTTCAGAAGGTATGTCTAAATTTTTCACACTTGTAACATTGAACTTTGGAGAAATTATTTCTTTTGTAATTATTATTTATTTTCCTTTTATCATTTTCCTTTCCTTTGAATTCCCCCTCTAAAGTTTCTACAAATATCCTTGGACTGAATATAGACTAAAATCTACCTTCTTTATCTCCTTATAGTTTGCTGAGAATAACTTCAGATTATAGCCTTTAATTGAATTAGAGATATAACTCAGAATTCTATCTTCTATTTCTACAATTCAAATGAGGCTAGTAATGACCAAGGAGTAGACTTGTATTTGATCTTGTGTGTCCTTAGAATTCATCCTTACTCTCTATAAGTATAGGAGTCAAGGGACATGTCCTTAGAAAGGACATGTCTTCCACAAATCACTTGCTTAACCTCTAGAAGTCAGCGACTTTCTAAGGGTAATTAATATTAATTAAAAACACAAAAAAATGTTGTTAGATTAATACTAATGCAACATCTTAAGGATAGACGTCGATCTTTAAGAAGGAATAATGCAAAGACTTGGTCCTCTACTTATCATGCTATATTAGATCTAATTGATCTGTTATCAAATCAAGATGCTTAACAAGTTACAGATTTAACAATCCCTCTCAACTTGCTAATCATAATGAGAGATATCATATCTAGCAACATCAATAAAGATGAACAAGCAATAATTGATACTCCTATATCTATCCAAATCTCCTTAGCATGTGGTATCATAGAACACATGATACAATGTCATATTGCTAAACCTGTAGTATAACAAATCACTACTACTAGTGATAATAGTATTACAAAGAATACAATGTATAGGATAAATATGAAGAGTAATATAATTTCTTCATTTATCCAAGTTGTGACTCATAGATACTGGTATTTCTATATCACAACATGATCCTAAGTTTAAGACCTACCAAAATACAGGATAAACCTGGAGAACAATAAAATTCTTCCTTTATCCAAATTGTGACTCATTAACATAGCAATGTCAACATCATAATATGATCTTAAACTCATCTAGATCTTACAGTAGAACTCTACTATTTAGCACATCATCTAAGAGATCGTCATCTCTCATAATGTCTTTTATACGAGTGTTCATTATCTTAGAGATCCTTACCTCTTAAATAATGGATACAAATGGTGGAGCCCATAATAGTCAATAGCTTGACAAAATAAAATTATTTTATTAATAATTTAAAGAATACAAATGGATTACAATTCAACCATAAAGTCTTCTTCTGAAGCGTTCTATCTTCACTCTAGATAGAGGTTTGGTGAGTATGTCTGCTATCTCATTTGTAGTGCAAATGTATTCTAATTTTATAGAATTCCTATCTATTATATCTCTTACATAATGGTAAGGACTTTCAATATGCTTGGACCTATCATAGAAAACTGGATTCACTAAAAGCTTGATGGAACTCTGATTATCACAATGAATAATCATAGGATTCATGGCTTGCCCAAACAATCCCACAAGTAACTTCCTTAGCCAGACTGCTTCTCGAGTGGTCATTGCGGCTATATTGTATTCGGCTTCTGTGGAGCTTTGAGCTAATGAAGACTATTTTCTGCATATCCAAGATATCATTGCTGATCCTAAATTGAAACAACATCCTGAAGTACTTTTCCTGTCTTTAACACTTCCACCTCAATTTGAATTAGTGAATCCATGTAAGTCTAAGTCAACCTTCTCATATTTGAGTCCAAAATTAAGAGTACCTTGTAAGTATCTCATAATGTGTTTAACTAAAACTAGGTGAATCTCCTTTGGCTCACATATAAACTGGCTTAAGGCATTAACAACATAGAACATATTAGGTCTTGTATTTACTAAGTAAATAAGGGATCCAATCATTTGTCTGTAGAGAGTAGAATCTATGGAAGGTGATTCTGCAACTGCTTCTATAAGTTTATGTAGATTAGTCTCCATTGGAGAAGACATAGATTTGCAATTCTACATTTCAAATCTCTTCAAAATGTCTGATGTATACTTCCCTTGATTAAGTATGATACTATCAGAATTTTGTCGTACTTCCAACCCTAGGAAATAATGGAGGAGTCCCAAGTCTTTCATCTCAAATTCTCTAATTAGATCTTTCTTGAATTGATCTATAAGATGATCATCACCTGTTATTAATAAATCATCAACATACAGTATTAGAATTACCATATCATCTTTATCTCTTTTATAATATAAATTTGGATTGGCTTCATTCTTGGAGAATCTTAAGCTGGTGAGATACTTATCAATTCTTTCATATCAAGCCCTTGGAGCCTATTTAAGCCCACATAGAGATTTCTTGAGCCTGCAAACAAAAATGTTAAGATCATGACTTTCAAATCCTTCAGGTTGATCTAAATATACTTCTTCTGTAATCTATCTATTTAGGAATGATGTGTACTTTCTACCCCTTCAATGTGATAATTGCTAAGACTGCTCTTACAAAGGTATACCTGGCAACAAAAGCAAAAGATTTTTCATAATCAATCCCTTCTTTCTAAGAAAATCCTTTGGCTACAAATCTAGCTTTATACTTTTCAATGCTACCATCAACAACATGCTTTATTTTAAATATCCACTTGGAAGAAACAACATATTTTCTTTTAGGTCTTGGAATAATTTCCCAAACATCATTTTTTATAATAGATTAGTATTGTTCTATCATAGCTACTTTCCAAGTTGTATGTTTAATAGCATCAAAAGGACTGGTTGGTTCTGTTTTGGATAAATCACTCATGTTTGTTGTATAACTAGAGAATCTTTTATGTCTTTTGCTTTCTCTGACTGTTCCGAGAGGTGCAACAAAGTCTTGAGCTACCTTGACTATTTTAATGGCCCAAAGTGGTATTTTCTTTGAATTTTGAGTTTCTTCAAGATTCAACTTCTGAATTTTATCTTCAATTTCTTCTAAGTTCTCCCTCTGGGACCCAGATTCGCTATTTCTTTCAGAACTAGATAAAGAAGAAGGTTCTTCAAAACTCAGGGCTCTTTTGAATGCAAGATCTTCTTCAAAAATTACATCCCTACTAAGTTCAATACTTTCCTGTCCAGGTATGAAAATCCTATATGCCTTAGATGTTTCGCTATACCCTACAAAAATACCTTTCCTCCCAAAGGATTCTAACTTGATTTTTTTCTTTCTTTTGGAACATGGATATATATAGGACACCCAAAATCCTAAGATGACTTATATTAGGTTTGACCTTAGTAAATACTTCTTCAAGAGTTTTATCGCTAAGGTAAGAATGTGGGCTTCTATTTTGAATATAGACGGCAATACAAGAGGCTTTTGCCCAAAGATAATATTCTAGATTTTGATAAAAAATCATAGCTCTAGTAGCTTCTATAATTGTTCTATTCTTTCTTTCTGCTACCTCATTTTGTTCTGGATTATAAGGACTGTGTACACCCTCTTAATCCCTAATTCTTTACAAAACCTTTTAAACAAGTTTGAGGTATATTCTCCTCCGTTATCAATTTTAAGGGTTTTAATCTTATGTCTTGAAAAGTTTTTAGTTAATGTTTTGAATTCTTTAAATCTCTTTAGGAATTCTTTCGATTCTTTGCATTTTAAGAAGTAAATCCATATTTTCCTAGAGAAGTCATCTATGAACAAAATATAATACCAAAATCCTCCAAGAGAAGGAATAGACATAGGTCCACATAAATATGAATGAATTAATTCTAATACATTATTTGTTTTTCTAGTGCTATCATGTAATGGACTTCCGATGTTGTTACCCAGAGTGCACCCTTTGCACATGCTTGAGTGGTCTTTATTTAGTTTAGGTAACCCAATAACCATCTTTTCCATAGTTGATAAGGTTTTAAAATTTAGATGCCATAATCTTCTATGCCATATTTCATTTATATCTACAATTTCATGAATTAAGGCTTGCATAGGTTGACTAGATTCTGTATTCAATTCATACAAATATCCTTTTCTCTAACCAATCAACTTCGCTTTTTTGATTGAGGAGTTTTTTGCGCACGTTATTACTTTGCCATCCATGAATGCAACATTACGCCCATCATCTTCTAGTGCTATAATTGAGATTAGATTTCTTTTAATTCCTAGTATGTAGAGTACACCTTTGAGAAGAAGAGAATTCCCAGATTTTAGCTTCAAGGTACAATTTCTAATTCCTTTGACAGAATGTGCTGGATTATCACCAATGGTGGCTTCACCATTAACCTTTTCTGATAAAGAGTCTAGTGCTTCTTTGTATTCCATTATGTGTCTAGGAGATCCACTATCAATAACTTATGCTTTACTTGAAATTTCATTTGATAGTGATGAGTACAATACACGATTCTCAGGATCATAGGTATCTTCTTCTCTAGTAACATTTGTATAGTTTGCTTGTTGTTTAGAATTTTGAAGACAATTAGATTTGTGTGTCCAAACTTTTCACATTTGAAACACTTTATTTTAGATAAATCTTTTTTGGGTTTTCCATTCTTTTGATTTCCCTTTTGCTTCTTGAAATGCTTCTTCTTACCCTTATAGGAGTTTGTATTAAGAAGAAGTTCTTCATCTTCTGTTTTTAGTTTCCCTCATTTATCTGGTTTTTTGGATTCTTCTTGAAGACAATTGTTCTTAAGTTTTTTGAAGTCAGGAAGATTATCTCTGGCACTTATTTCTTGTGTAAAAGTCTCCCATGAATCTAGTAATCCATCTATAGCCATTAGTGTTAATAATGGTTCCTATACTTGACAATTCATCTCTAATGCTGGCAACTCTTACGAAGTAAGAATTCATTGATTCTCCATTCTTTATTTGAATGTGATTTAGTTGCCTTTTCAGTGCATGAACCCTAGTTGCATTGTTGACCTCATATTCATTTCATACTGCTTTCATCATATCAAATGCAGTTTGATGTTTTGTAAGCATGGGTACGATATCATTTTTTACTCCATCTAATATGATTTGAATGACTTTTCTACTTCTTCTGCTCTAGATAGATTTATGAGGTTCAACTAGAGGTTGTTTGGATGCTCTATCAACAAATTGTTTTACATCATTCTCTTCAAGAATCATCATGATTTTGAATTTCCAGGCATTAAAGTGTTCTTTTCCATCAAACTTGTCCTCAACTTTGATTGTGTATGCCATTGAAGATAGGAGATAATTTCTAGATATATATGAAGTCTGATTACTGAATTTTGCAGAGCCTAGGTTCGACTACTAGAGCTGTGATACCATGTAAAGTTTGTCCGAATATCCTTGGAATGAATATGGAATGCAATCTACCTTCTTTATCTCCTTATAGTTTGCTGAGAATAACTTTAGATTATAGCCTTTAATTGAATTAGAGATATAACTCAAAATTTTGTCTTTTATTTTTGCAATTCGAATAAGGACAGTAATGA
Organism: Cupressus sempervirens; assembly: GCA_028749045.1. Classification (NCBI taxonomy): domain Eukaryota; kingdom Viridiplantae; phylum Streptophyta; class Pinopsida; order Cupressales; family Cupressaceae; genus Cupressus; species Cupressus sempervirens. The sequence goes on from CM053785.1 coordinate 537,770,125, forward strand.
CTAAGGAGCAGACTTGTATTTGATCTTGTGTGTCCTTAGACTTCATCCTTACCCTCTATAAGTATAGGAGTCAAGGGACATGTCCTTAGAAAGGACATGTCTCTTCCAAAAATTACTTGCCTAACCTCTAGAAGTCAACATAAGGGTAATTAATATTAATTACAAACACAAACAAATGTTGTTAGATTAATACTAATACAACCTCCTAAGGATAGACACTAATCTTGAAGAAGGAATAATGCAAAGACTTGGTCCTCTACTTATCATGCTATATTAGATCTAATCGATTTGTTATCAGATCAGGATGCTTAACAAGTTATAGATTTAACACCCCCTTCTTACCTTTGTTGTTAGAGATTGAGAAAAGAGCTTGAAAACCTCCCTCTTGATTTGAAATGATCCCTCTAGAAATTAGTCTTGATTCTTCTAATTTGCAATCATTTTTCAATTGATTAGAAGCTGGTATTGAAGGTCTACTGACAACCTGGATGAATGCTTCCCAAGATATAGGTAATCCTCTAAGTTCTATTATGGATAGTTCTTGGTCTTCTACTTTGTTTCCAATAGAAGATAGATGATTCTTGATTTCAAAAATTCTTCCAAAGTAGGATCAAACTGACTCTCCTTTATTCATTTTTGTATTCATCAGTTGATTTTTTTAATGTAATCAATCTACTTGAGTTGTTGATCTCAAATGTATCCTTAATTGTTTTGAATACCTCGAATGATTTTTTGAGATTTTAGATGGATGGAAGAGTATGATCTTTTACTGAATCAACAATGATTTTCCTATCTTTATTATTTTGCCTTTTCCAAGTGGCCTTTTTAGCCACATCTTCAGGCATCAAAATATCTAGTTCAATGAATGATTCTAGTTCCATTCTTTGAGAATTGTTATAATTCAAATTTTTCACAAGAAGAAATTTGCCGCTCCTTCAAGCCTATCCTCTACTCTAACATTGTTTGTAATTGTTAATGTTTGGCAGTTTTAGTCGGATAACTATATGACTGTACACATAATTATATATGAGATATAATTTTATGTGAGAAATAAACTTATTATATGAAATATATATATATATATATATATATATATATATATATAGTTAAGTTTATATAAAATAATTATTTGATTATTGAATAGACGTCTCGTGAAGGAACATGTCTATTCATGACCTATGTTAAATATAAGAAGAGAATGTTGCATATGGAAAACATATACCTCAACAGGCAATGCAAGTACATTTGTAGCTATTCAAGAAACATCAACATGGTATCAGAGCAAGATGAATCTCTCTGGGATCTGGAAAACTGAAGAATATTTGGTCTCTATAAAGTATTGACATGTTATCACTACATGGCTACATGCATAAGTATGATTAAAATTTATTCAAATAATTTTCTATTATCCTATGGGGAATGAAGGATACCACTCAGGCCATGCATGTTTCCTGAGAGAGTTGATGGCCACTGGTGAAATATGAATTAGTTTTTGCGATGACTATGGACACACTTCATAATATCAATGTTACCAAAGAAAGAAATATTATGGTCGCTGGAAATAAGAACAGTCTTATCAGTGAACATATTATATAGGACTGTAGTTATGAATATTAACACATAATATGTAGACCGACTTCCCAAGAAACAAATGAGTTATATTTTCACGATGCACGACTGCCATTTTTGTATGTTTTATTTTGGGGATTCGAATGGAATGAAGGAGGACTTGTGCAAATCATGTGAAGATTAATATACGGAAAGGAACATTTTTTTTACAATCGATGCAATGATCATTCCACTAGATGACACACATTCTTGTTTGAAACCTGTGGTGCCTTTGATATCTTCAATAATGATCAAATGGTCTAATTAGGGAAAAGGAGCTTCACGCTATTGGCAATATCAGTTCACATGGTGAAGTCCAAAGTTGAGTCTCCTAATTTAATAATGCCAAAGTGAATTGACTTATTATGGAAATGCTTGCAAGGAGATCTGAGAGCCATTGTTATAGCGAAAGAGTAGAGTCAGGAGAGAGATGGAGACACATTCAGAAAATCTCGAAAGCATTTATCCAACTAGTTGGATTGCACATAATAAAAGTGAAATCACGATTTGCAATGGTGAATTGAAAACACCTGCAATTTGTGTTATCTGTAAACAATTACATGAGAGGTCAAAGAAGATTGGAGGCCCATGTGTTTAAGTCCTCTTATGAAAGCTTAGCCCACTCGTTAAATCAAATATGTAGAGAAGTGTACCAAGGCATATTAAATGTAAAGGATGAAGCAAAGGAAAGAGTCAACACATTCAAATTCCATGTGTATAATAGGATGCACCACAAAATAGTAGATGGAATAAGGTGATCGATAGGTATTGGGCGTACTACAAAATTATGTCTATCATGTAAGACAAGGGAGAAGAAAATGGTAAAGCTAAGGTATGATTATATTTTACTTTTCATATTTCATTATATGTTATTTATTATCAAGGAATGTTTTAGTGTTAATATCCATTTCATGGAATATTATAATTCAAAATAAAATGGTAATAAATAATATATATACAAGATGGAATATATGCATTTGTTCAATGTATATACTTAAATTAGATATCTATTATATTGTTGTATAAAAGAGTATTTATTATCGTTGAGTATTTTATTTTTCTAATCATTGTAGTCTTTCCCTTATATATTTATATACGATCATTTGCCTTGATCTTTCCCTCCAAGAATGTTCTTGCAGGAAAAAGAGGGAGAAGATTAAGGATGCTATTTGGTTAACCTTCAGTGAACCCGATCTTATTGATTAAGAGGGAATTAACCATGTTGAGATGGTTTCTCTAAAGTTCAATAATTTGTCATAGTATAGAGGACTATGACTATGTATGGGCCTATCCCCTGTGTACATCATGAGGAAGTGACGACTTCCAAATGATCATCACTTGTATTTGGAGAAGTTGTTGTAAGGTGATGATCTTACAATAAACTTGTATTATGAGATGAAATAAATTGAGTAAATGGTGAATATCTTGCATCTCAACATTCTGGGAGGCCATTACGCCTAGAGTACTTGGTGAATATCATTGATATTCTGGTAGGCCAATACTCTTGATATCAAATGTGATATCTAAACCTTGTTTTGAGTACTTGATGAATATCGAATGTCGATATTCTGGGAGATCAAGACTCTTGATATCAAATGTGATATCTAAACTTTGTTTTGAGTAATTGATAAATATGATATGTTGATATTTTGGAGATTAATACTCTTGATATTGTATACGATATTAATGGTAGAAAACTTCTGAGTTTTCCTTAAATTCCTAATATTACCAATAGTGTAATATTTGTCTTGTGTTTATCCTCCCTTTCTAAGAGGGAGTGTTAATGTTTGGTAGCTTCATTCAGATAACTATATGACTATACACATTATTATATATGAGATATAATTTTATGTGAGATATAAACTTATTATATGAGAGAAAATAAATAAATTATATATATATATATATATATATATATATATATATATATATATAGTTAAGTTTATATAAAATAATTATTTGATTATTGAATGAACATGTCCCATGAAGGACCATGTCTATTCATGACCTATGTTCAATATAAGAAGAGGATGTTGCATATGGAAAACATATACCTCAATAGGCAATGCAAGTATATTTGCGGCGATTTGAGAAACATCAACAATAATGATGTCACTTTTGTTTTAAGAATTTAGTTTGGCAGTCTCTCTACCAATTTAACTCTGATACCATGTAAAGTTTATTGATCATTGTTGGTGAGACTAACTGTATTGTATTTCTTCTTATGTATATCCTTTACTGATTAGAAAAACAACTCTTAAATGTATATGTACAAATCTTCTTTTACAATGTTGATTCAAATTTAATTTATTCTATATGTATATGTACTGCTTTGATTTCAAATTGAGATCTATTGCCATTTTTATTGATATATCTTAGCAGATTTGAATGCATATGAATACATATTATATATGCATTGAGACATGCTCACATAGGGGTATGATCCTATGTGGTCATGCCTCAACCCATATACAATATGCCTCTTGAAAGTACCATTTCATATAATAACCAATCGATGCCAATAACTATCGGTGAGAATAAAACATAAGCACCGATTCTTATTATTTGCTATGACCAAAGACCCGATACTAATGCAATCAGACTTAATTCTTTTTCAAGATGGTAAAACATATGATCAGTACTTTGGGATATTACATACAATTATATGTGTGTGTGTGTGTGTGTGTGTGTGCGTGCGCGCACATCGGGGATTACAATAAGACTTCTATAGATTTAATTATAAAAAATATAATGTTACCAAATATTATATTTTCTTCAATTTATTATGAGGCTAACATTCTCAACATTTATGATTAACAGGTGGGGAGTTCTTTAGATATTCTATTTTTTTAAATTAGGTTGTAGGGTTTTTACAAATATTTTGATTAGGAAAATAGGGTTTTGAAAATGTTTTTAGATAATTATATTGTTGTTTACATTTTGGTAGTGTAACACGGGGATGCACACTCTGGTTTAGACCCCTCACTCCTCGAACTAGGTGCTAGGATGTCTTTGAGACAGGTACACTACATACTTGAGCATCCAACTAGTGGGATTTTGTCCCTGCACCATTCTTGTTCCTATTCCCGTTGGGAACTCTAGGATGGTGCGAAGGGATGATACTTGGGGACTATTGCCCGAGTGTCCCTTGATTGCTCTAGGGATGAGACTTGGTGCAGTCGAGGATGTCAACCCAAAAAGTAAAAAAAAGTGAGTTTACATTTTTTTCCCTTTTTAAACCCTAAGTCTATGTGGGTCTCATAAATAGGGCTCTCTAAACTATCAAAATGCCCATATACTTTATTTGACATTCATATATAGCATTTCTTTTTTTGCAACAATCGAGAGCAATGTGAGAAGAAAGAGTTTGAAAAGTGATTTTGATAGTGATTGCAAGATCAAGAGAAGCAAGAAGATTTAATCTTGCGATTGATTCATCAAGCACAAGGTAGTTTTAACTTTTTCAGCTTATTAATTCCTTTGTTTTACATTTATTTTTAGATTTTCTAAATAATTTCTTGCAGTTTCTTTTTTTAATACTACATGTTCAAATTTGTCATTAGATTGCATTGTTTGAGTTTAACTTTAACATTTGAAATCTTTAAGATTTTTGTTACTAATGTTTTTGTTGTTGAAATTTTAATTTTGAATGCATTATGTCATTATTTTTGGTTATTAAGTTATGTTAAAACTTATTTTAATTTCTAAAGTAGTTTGAAAGTTGTTGTCTATATTTTTAATTTATGAATAACATTGAAATTTATGATTTTGTGAAATGCAATAATAAATGACCTCTAGTCAAAGTGTAGAAGACATGGATGTGCACAAGGGAAGTCAATGTGTCAGTTTATCTGAGTATGAGCCTTAGTATGAGGTTGATCTAGATGCACAATCCAAACCTCCTATGTTGCACTAGGAGTAACTTCTATTGACTGCCCCTCTGAGACTTTGACACCATTTGCTAGGGATCCTTTTGATCCAAAATTTCCTATAAAACAATTTTCTATTAGTGTGTCACTAACTACAACTACAGGTGCAGTACACAGTAATGGAAATGTAATTTTCGTGAGGTACAATGACATGACAATATTTTTAGAGTTGATTCACACCTCTTTTGGACTTGACACAGTGCGAGTTCTTGCAAATTCCTTAGAAATACTGACAATGTGAGGTATAAAATTGAAATAAGCAAATTGTGGGGCATTCTCGATGATAATGCGTTCTAGTGTTTCAATATTTAGTTGGTAGGCAAGAGGTTTAGGCTATTCAATAGTTACAATTGCACCGAGATACTTTTTCATGTATCTTAAATCAAAGAGAAGGAATTTATATATAATCAACTTTGATTCCTTCATCCATTTATATTTCAATAGAGGACCAACACCAAGAGAAAAGGAAGACAAGAGGCTTTAGCATTGATAATCCTATTTTTGATTTATTTGTTGTGCACATAAAGGATCAACTAGATGATGTCATTGGTGATTTCTTTTTTGCCAATGACATTCCATTGCATGTTACAAAAACTTCTTACTACATGAAGCTAATGTCCATGGTGGCAAAGGATGAAAGGACATCATTTGTGCCACTTGGTGAGCACAAATTGAGGACCATGGTCTTGGACGAATGATATAACAAGGTTGGAGTTTTGATGGAGACAATGAAGGCATGTTGGTTGGAGTTAGGTTCCAACATTATTATGGATGGGTGGATGGACATTAGACTTTGTTCACTCGTCAATATCATCATCACATGCATTGATGGACCATAGCTTTTGAAGACAATTGATTATTTAGGGCATTGCAAAGATGTCGATTTTCAGTTTCACATCCTTAGGGAGGACATTGAGGCGGTTGGACCACAAAATGAGGTATAAGTAGTGACAGATGCTACACGTGTGTAAAGTTGTTGGAAGGCTTGTTGAGGGAGTCTATAGACATAGTTAGTGGGCTTCATGTTGTGTACATATCATGAACAATGGACTCAAGGACATGGGGAAAATCGATTTGATTAGACAAGTGGTTAATGATAGTAGAGAGGTGCCTGATGTTTATCTACAATCACCATACTCCACATGCACTCTTTAGAGGCTTCACGATGGAGTTTCTAAAACCAGTTGAGACTATATATGCTTCTTATTACATTCTCTTGGAGAGAGTGCTTGAGTTGCAAAAGCCACTATTACTCATGGTTATGACACAAGAATGGAATCGATGGGTTGAGTCCAAAACAAATCAGAGGAACATGGTGAAGGAGATAGTGAAGGGTGATTAGTTTTGGGCTGATGCAAAATATAGTCTCTATTATTGCCCTAATTTTTGAGGTCATCAATAATGGCGACGAGGATGCACCAACCCTTGGAGAGGTTTATGAGTGCATCAATGAGGGCTGCTATGCATGAGAGGGACCCCACTATAGCATTCTATATTGAGCACATTCATCCTATCATTCACTATAGGTGGGAGAAGCTAAACATTCCTTTGCACATGGCTGCCTATTGAGTCCTAAGTGGTGCACACCTAGGCATGGTAGAGTTACACCACTTCAGGATGATGAGTTGAAGGCCGAGTTCTTTCGATGCAATGGTTAGATGTTTGATGACAAGACTACTTCCTAGATTCGCTCACAGTGGATGAAATTTGTCGCTCTTTCATGTAATTGTTAATTCAATATTCATTAGTATCTAGAGATTAGTAACTTTTAAAATTAATTTAACTTATTATGTTCTAGGATACTCACATTTGGCAAAGATGGACCTTAGAATTATGGCACAGAAGCATCCCATATTGTGGTAGAAATGCTTGGATTAGAGAGGGCATAGATTACCACACTAGCCATCCAATTACTTTCGTAGGTTTGTAGTTCCTCATCTTTAGAACCTATTCAAGTATTTAAATTATAAAATTTAGTGTTCTAGTTTTCTAATTTTCTCACAATGACTATTTGTTTGCTATCTTAAGTTTCTAGTTCCTCAGTTGCATAGAGGAACTGGTCTATGTACTATTTTATCCACTTTGTTAAGAGGAACACACTTACCTCTAATAGAGTGGAGAATCTGGTTGCTGTACATAGTGCCTTGCATATCATAGATCACAACACACGTGAGTACAAAATGAGTCCAACAATACGATGGGGTGTAGAGCTAGAGAATCTAGCTTAGATTGACGAGGAGGAGGCTGTAGCAGAAGCTGATGTAGAGCTAGTTGGCATTCCTTTGATGAACCTTGATGAGGAGGATATTGAGTCAAGTAATTGTAGTGACGAGGCCTTTGGCTTGGGGGATGATTAGTAATGAGAGGCCTCCAGTTGTTACATTTTGACATTTGTAGAACTTTGTGCTCACTTTAATATTGATCATGACTTATTACTTCATGCTATGTTTGTTATTGTAATCATGATCATCTTTATAATATATAATATTTCATATTTGAAAAATGATTTAATCATTTATATGGATCAAAGATCATATCAATATGTTACTATGTTGAATGGTCCTTAGTCATTTTACGATATTGCTATGTACAAAATCCAAATATACAGTATTTGGTGTGTTATACTTCAAAAAAAAAAAAACCTTTTCCTAATTAACATTTTAAGTCCTATAGCCGACTCCTCTCCCCCTGCTGTCTCAAAATCGAGGTCCTTTTTTTCCGCACCCAAAACTCCTGATATCTCCCACCCTGCCACACCATGTACCAATGTTTCACTGTATTTATTACGAGAATAATTGAGCTTTGTATGTGGAATTAATGATAGAGAAAGTAATAATCGTTTTGTCCTGACAAAATAACTGGTATTATACAGGTAAGTTACAGAAATTAGATGGTTTTGCTCTTATCGTTTTGTCCTGACAAAATGACTGAAGTATTATACACGTAAATCACAGAATTTAGATAGTTTTTCCTAGTCTAGTGTAAGTGTTATTTGGGTTCCAATGGGAATTGATGTATTGTCTATTCTACAATCTAACCTCGTAAGAAGGGCTAAGAAGAAAATTAATCAAAATTGGGTGTATTAATTTTATGTACAACTGTGCTTGCATGAAAATAGTGCCATGGCCAATTTGGCCAAGAGGTCATCAAACAAAATTTAATTATGATCTCCAGTAGCGGCTTCAACATTGTTTTCAGTTTCATGGTTGAACAAAATTGAAGTAGCTATCAAAGCAGTCATTGGAGTAGACTATTCAGAGTTGAATATTTTCAGAGGTGGCTTCATACTTACTGTCAAAATCCCTGAGGATAACCCATTTTTCTATGAAAGCCATGGTACGGTGGCCAAAGTTTTCGTCAAGCACAAAGCCAGGCTTTGCTTGGAGTAGATGGTGACAAAAGACTGGGCATGCAATTTGAAAGACTGTGCATGCAGAATCCGAGGACTGGCTTCTTTGGATACTCTTTGTGAACTGAAGTAATGTCTTATGCTCATTGCTGAGAATATGAATGCAATTTCTTAGGCTTGTGGACCTGTTGACTCAGAGATTGCTGCTAGGAATGGAGTACAAGACAGACTCTGCCGGTCTTTCATCATTGATCATTCTTTTGCCGACTACAACATGTATAAGACACTTAATTAGTTTTTACTTCTCCTTGCTGATTTGCTAGTAACGCTAATGTTATTGGGGTGGGCTAATATTAAATGGTTATTTATCATGGAGTACTTGGCGTACAGAGGCATTAGATTCAGGTATGCAGAGATTACACTTAGGCAATACCTCAAATCTGATTATCAAAATCTACCAGCAAGTTGATCAAGAGGTTACAACTTTCTTAAGTTATCTTCTTCCTTTCCCTATGCTTACTTATGGGTCCCATAGACTGCTTTGACCTTGTGGATGTTATCAAAATCTTTCATTCATTCATTCATTCCATTATTTATAGCTACTTCCTCCATTTTGTACATTGGGTTCTTCAACCAATTGTAATTTGTCTAGTTTTCCTAAGTGTCTTGTTTGAATAGTTCTTACCTCTTGCAAGTTTGGAAAAAAATCGTGGGACCTTTTCTTTACATATTTAATATAATTGGACAGGGCTCTCATTTCTTCTTGACCAGGAAAATAATTTAGATGGAAACTAAATCTTGGATTTGTGAGAGAATATGACATAGTGAATAGTAATTGTGAGATAAGTCAATCTTAAAAGACTCAAAATGCACAAAAGGTTCATCAGATTTAGATATATGATTTGATGAGTTGGCATCCTTATTGCTTATGCATTTCATACAAGTCTAGAATTTGACTGTCACGATTTTTATGACATTTTGATCATTTTAATGCCTTTCAATAAACATTCTAAGAAAAATATTGATTATCAATTTTTTTAAAATTTACGAATATCTTACATTAAATTTCTTTTAAATTAAATTTTTTCTATTAATTAAAATACTAATACATATTAAATATAAGAAATATTTAATTTTTAATAAAATGGTGCAAACAATTTAGTAATATAATCATAAATTTCAAGGTTTCGGTTTATATGTTTTGTGCTGAATTCATTTGACAATTTTTGCATCAATGAAAAATCATTGTCCTACAAAAATCACTTCTTCAAAATCTTAAGACATGTTGTTGCAAAGGGGTTGAACATGATCAAATAGGTTTAAGTAGATAATTTGTATGTGCCAAAGTTTGCATGAAATGACTTGTCAAAGTTTGATAATTTATGCATTTATGGTATACAAGTGACATTGCTACAAGGGTATGACACTGAGTGTTTAGGTGCATCAAGAGGTAAAATGGGACATGCCTAGACTAAATCCCCCTAATCAGACACAATCACATTATTAGTTTGTATCCATGACAAATAGAATGAGATCCAAGCTACCTTGCAAATTTGCACTAAATGCTATAAGAAGTCCCCTCCTCACCTTGAAATGACACTTCATTCTCAAAAGAAGGGAGGTGGCCTTGTTGGTTGTAGGTTCCTTTGTTTAATCCCGAGGGACAGTTGATACTCAATGCCTACCTTCTTTTAACTGTCCTTGTTCTTTTGGTCTTGGATAATGATATCCTTGACATTGGCGTTTTGGTATTTTGGTTTGTGTAACCCGTTCTTGGGGGAACTATTGTATATGTAAAGGGTTTCATGGCCTCTTCAAAACCTATTTTTACCACTAATTGAAAACTTTGCACTGTACATTTGATAGTTTTTGCATTAATGAAAAAAAATGTTGCCCTACAAAAATCACTTTTAGATGGAAAATCTGAGATATGTTATTAAATAGGGGCCTCACATGACCCTATAGGCTCACGTGGATTGTTTGCAAGTTCTAGAGTTTATGAGAAATGATCTATTGAAGTTTGACATTTTTATACACTTAGGGTATACAAGGGACATCTATGGCAGGGTATCACACTAAGTTTTCATGCAAGTTAAGATGCAAAATGAGACCATGCCTAGGTCAAATTTTCCCAATCAGACACAATCGTGGTGTCACCTCATTCCCACGATGAATAGAATGCTATTTAGGCTACCTTGCAACTTCACACTAAATGCATTTGATAATTTTTGTATTGCCAAAAACATTACTACCCTATAAAAACCAATTTGAGTCTTGAAATTTCATGAGAGGTTATTATAGAGGGAACTCACATGACCCTATAGATTTGGTCAAATTAGTTTGAAGTGCCATGATTTGCAAGAAATGATCTATCAAAGTTTGGCAATTTTATGCACTTAAGGCATACACGAAACATCATTAGTAGGCACAACATTGAACGTTCAAGTGAGTTGAGAGGAAAATAAGACCATTCATAGGGTAAACCCGCTTAATTAGATGTGATTGCATTATCATTTTGCACCCATGAAAAACAAAACAAAGATGTAAGATGCCTAACAACTTTACATTGAAAAGATCTCATGATTTTTGTGTCAACAATAAAATCATTTGCCTTACAAAACCACTTTGAGTATTAAAAATACAAGGTCTTTTGTTATAGAGGGGCCATGACCCTATTGGTTCATATAGATCATTTTCAAATGCTATAGTTTGTCAAATTTGATTTGTAAAGTTTAACAATTTAATATGCCTCAAGATACACAACATACATTGTTATAGGGTACGGTATTGAGTGTTCGATGAAAATGAGACCATACCTAATGAACTTTCGCAATCAAACACAATCATGCTGTAAAATCACACGCACAACAAAAATAACGAGTTAGGCTATCTTGCAACATTGCATTGAATCCATTTGATGGTTTTAAGATCAATGGAATTTTGTTTTGGCTTACGATAATAACCAAGTCTTGAAAATCTAAGACTAATTATTTTTGAGGTTCCCACATGAGCCTCTATGACCAGATAGATCATTCATAAGTGCCATATTGTATGAGAAACAAACCATGAAAGTTTGATAGTTTTATATATTTAGGTATCATAAGGGACATCACTATTAGGGTATGGATTTGAGCATTTGGGAAACTTGAGAGAACAAATAAGACCATGGTTAGGGTAAATCTACCCAATAATATGTGATCACATTGTCGGTGTGCTCTCATGATGAACAAAATAAGATTTAGGCTACCTTGTAACTTTGTACTGAATACATTTGATGATTTTTGCATTAATACAAATATTATTTCCCTATAAAAACCACTCTAATTCTTGAAAATTTGAGACAAATTATTATAGAGGTGCCTTACATGATCCTATAGATATAGATGGATCATAGACAAGTAGCACAATTTGTGAGAAACAACCCATCAAAGTTTGGTTGATTTATGCACTTAGAAACAATGTTATCAGTTTGCACCCATAATGAATAGAATGAGGATGAAGCACATTTTCAAGTGCATGCACAATGAAAAGAGATAGATTGTCAAGTCATTCAAGATTGAGAATCATCATCCAAATTTGATTTAAAATCATAGCCGAGATCTTATGGATAGAAGGCAAGCTTAGAATACAAAATGAAGAAAGTTCTTTTAGGATAATGGCTATTACACCCATAACACAAATAGTTGCCAGAAGCTTGAAAATTATTTGTTGGAAGCAATAATATTTATTAAGGAATAATGGCTAAAACATAATAAGACTAGGCTTAAGGACAATTAAGAAACACACATCAAATCAATGATCTAAAATGTGCAAAGGACTGAAAGGAGATAATGTTGTTCTGGTGGAACAAAGAGAGACACAAATAAATGAGGACAAGATCTTAGCGATCCCATAACATGAAATAATTGTGAAGACCTTGAAAATTCTTTAAGGCAATATTGATATTGCTTAAAGAACAATGGCTTAAAGACATTAGGAAAATAATTGTAAAAACCTTGAAAAATGCTTTGAGGAAACGATGATATTGGTTATAGAACAATTGCTAAAAGACATTAGGAATGAGATTCAAAATAATTAAGAAACACGTGTTGAATTATTGATCTAAAATATGTCAAGGAGTGTTGTATGAAGGGAGATATCATTGTTTTGATAAAATAGAGAGAAAACCAATGAATTAAAGACAAGATCTTAGTGATTCGAAAACATGAAATAATTCTCAAGACCTTAAAAATGCATATGAGAAATGATGATATTGCTTAACGAACGATGGATAAAAGACATTGGGACTGAGATTAAAGACAATTGAGATATACATGTCAAATCATTGATCTAAATCTGTCAAGGACTATTGTATAAAACGAGACAATTTTGCTCTGATAGAATGAAGAGAGACAATAATGACCTTTGTATTATCACTAAGATCTTGTCACTAAAGGCTTCAACCTTAAGACTATTTACTATCACAAAGGCATGAGTATCAAGATAGAAACTTGAATACACAAGTAAAATAACAATCATTATGCATGTAAAATTAGTGTTCATAGGTACTTGATAAAAGGAAAAATGCAAGAACATTGAAAAAGAAATCAAAGAACACGATGCAAATGTGAATATTCCAAAAAAGAATTTAGATCAATAATTTTCCAAAAAATGGTTTGTTTAAAATGGTAGAATCCAATGTGGCATTCAAACTTCTCTACTGAATGATTCTTTGATAAGTCTAGTTGTATGATGTGAGTAGATAGTAAAATGCTACTAACAACACTATATTCCTAATGTAGGGGAATCGATATGCATAAGGTCTCTCTCTTTCTTTTCTTTGATTTTTTTTGGATCTAATAAGGTCATTTAAAACCATTTGGAATCTCTTAGATACATGTTGGAAAATTTCATGGGAAGAAGTTAAAAAATGTAAAATCTGCACAAAAGTTGTAATGTAAAAATTACATTGGACAATTGATGGTTGATTCAATAGTTGGAAATGACTATAAATGCATTAATACTTAATCCTAACTCAAATTCAAGGGTTCGAGAAGAGAAATAGGGAAGAAATTGACATTTTGGCCTCTAATTAATTTGTAGTAGACATATAGCGGTTTGATTTCTTTCTTTTGTACATACTATATATTTATGAAATGTTTTGTATATGTTTGGAGATATTAGAGAAGCAAGTTAATTTTATTTTTATTTTGGTATCATTTATTTTAATCAAGTTTTGAGGGAGATATCATTATTTCTTTGTGGACAAGCAAAAAACCTTCTTGGGGTAAGCAATGTAAAAGAAAATTACATTAAAAAAAAGTTATATAATTGTGTATGTGAGGAATTAATAAATAAATTAAATTTATTTATTTTGGAAGAATTAATGAACATTGGACAAATAGTGAAAATAAATAATTTGTCCATTTATTTAACTTTAGAAGATTCCGTTAAGTAATTGAAATTATCACTTATTTATGGTAATAATAGCAATGAGGAATATTTTCCCATCTTCTCTAATATCTTTGAATGTTGTTGGTTTCTCCCACACAATGCTTACTCCCATGACTTCTACAAAATCCTTTATAGAGTCTGGCTGCAAGCTTGGGGTTGGTCTGTGTGAGGCATATTTGGTTTCTAACAACATATGGGTTTCTTTGTGCAACATTGTTTTGGTCTTGGCCCATATATTGTAGTGAGCTTTGATGGACTATCTTTTATGATTTTTTTTTTTTTTGGTACAGGAATCTAGGGGGCCCTTTAAAATCAAATTTTATCATTAATAAAAAGGAATATTTTTGATTAAGTGAAAACAAGTTTTGAAGGGACCCAAGGCCCCTTATAAGGTAATAAAAGATAATCAAAGAAATCCTACTAGATGAGCAAACCAAGACCAAAATAGGGTTTCGACAATAGGATCCTCCAACTCAGAACTAACATATCATGAAAAAACACCATGAAAATAAAAACGGTTAATGTTTTTCTTTGCCCCTTTCTTATGAGATCTAAGGGTCATGTAGAAAGAGGAAGAATTATTATTATAGTATTTTCCTTTCACCATATTCTAGTCCTCTTTTACCATAGTAGTTGCACTCTACCAAGCCAAAAAATCCATCTTAGATGCCCAAAAATTGGTGATGCAAAGATATGGAAGCATGGACTCACACCCAATACTAACTATGACACAAACCTAGTGACATCAATTAGTTTCATCAAATTTCTATTAGACTCACCATTAGAGGTTAGGTTCAACCCTACATCCATCAAACACAAATTCTCTACTAAATTATGTCAATGCACCCACAATACTTTTTGACATCCTACACACATTTGTCTATTCATTTTCTATAATGGGTTTCAAGCAATTCTGTAATGTCCCCTCTTTAGTTCGACATGGCATTGATCATGGATTTGCCTATTCCAGACTCTCATAGGCAAATGGTGTGGAAAGAGAGTCAATTCTGCGGATTAGATAGTCATATCTTGCTCTTGAAGAAGTGTTAAGAGGTTATATTTTATCATTATGTGATATTGGGGCCTACATGTTATAATTTTAATTTGAGTTGCACTTTTTATTTTATAAAATTACTTTATTATAAAAAGTGCATTATAATGAGAAATTATAAAGGATGTTTCTAGAAGTTCTAGCAACTTCTTAGAAAAGTGAATAAATAGAGGGCTGGGCCTCTCATTTGGACATGCTTGGATTGGAGAACTCTTCTACTTCTTCATTGTGAAGACATTTGTGGACTTTGGATCTGCAAATTATTCGATCTTTGGGAACGAATCACTCCCTTGGATTGGCGACTTTGAGGGTGTGAAATATCACCTGAATTGTTGCATAATTGGAGTTGGTATTCAGCCATCTCATTGGAGCTTATTGAGAATTCGTTGTTAGGGTTTGTTTTTTGGTTGGAATAAGGATTTCAGATTTGCCCTATCATTGGAGAAGCATTTGACAAGAGTTTTGAAGATAGAATAAGTGCATTTTCAGAATTGGCAAAGCAGGGTTCGGAACCACATAATTGCTCATATCTCCTCAACCCCTTGGAGTTATTTTTTATGGTTTTACAGGGTTACTACCTAACCCTAGGTGCCCATTTTCCTTGCATTTGGGGGTCCCAAAACCCTAATATTATTTTATTTCAGCAGCCGTACAGGTACGGCCTGGTACGGGCCTGCTAGTTTAGGCAGCAGCAGCAAATTAAGGACAGTTTTGGGGTGCGGTTGGAGGTCTTCATCAACGATCTGCAGCAAAACGTGGTGTTCTTCCATAGTTCGTCAAACCAGGTTCTTGCATTCTGAAAAAATATGTCAATTTTTGGGTAAATTTGCTGTCATACAGTCATTGTAATAATCAGTCCAGAATTGGTAATAAAATAATTTCAGAATTTATTGCATTGTAATTGAAATATAGTTCAATGGCTTTATATATATTGTAATTCTGTGATTATATTCTGAAAGTATCAAATCTGAAATTACCATATTCTGAATATTGTTACTGTTACATGCCAAGTGTTTGACAAAATTCCTAAGTTCAGTTTGAGGGTTTCTGTGGCCTTTATAGAGAGGGTCATTACAGTGGTATCAGAGCTATAAGTCCTGCCATCCTGTGGAGGTCTTATAGGGAATTTGGAACAGCTGGATAGGAGGGAAAGTGTTTGACGAAATGTCAAAACACTAAAATCAGAGCATGCGACAAAGGCCTTATAATTTCCGCAATACCAAAGCAAGACAAGATAGGATTTCTGACCTGCAGAGCGAACAGTCTAGCTCATCTATCCAGGTGGACATAGAATCCAGTCATACAGACACAGGGGAGGTATTTTTTGATCAAGACTACGACTACAATATGGATAGAGGCGGGAATGCCGGTCCAGATCCACAAGAGGAAAGATTTGTACAGTTATTAGACACCCTGGCACAGGGACAACGATTAGCCGAACAAAGAGCACAAGAACAGAATCAGAGAATGGAGCTTATGATGCAGATGATGGCTCGACAAATGGGGTTGAACGCTAACATAGGAGGAGGAAATAATCAGAATGGTCACAATCAGAATGGGAATAATCAGGATGAGAGACATAATGGAGGCGAACAAATTGGGAACAATTTCGGTCATGCCCCCCAGCAAGCTTGGACAGTAAGTTCGAGGCCCATGATTCCTACGTTCCTTCCTAGAGCTCCAGAGCAGCCGGTACCAGAACCCCAGATCACTGACATACAGGATCCGCTGAGGAGAGATTGGGAAGCAGGAGGACCAGATTTTACAGCTGCAATCACCTTTAGAGAATATATGGATGTGCGGATGAAGCATATGCCTCGTGGACAAGACAGGACTCAGAACTATGAGCTACGAAAGAAAGTAGGAAAACTACAGTTACCATATTATGATGGCTCGGGGAAGTCTACAGCAAGAGCTTGGGTTCAAAAGCTTGACACATACTTTCAATTGAATCCTATGTCTGAGGAAGAAGCTATTAAGTATGTAGCAATTCACCTAGATGGGTTAGCACACGAATGGTGGCATCATGGTATGATCACTATGGGTCATGCACACATTACCTCATATGTGGAGTTTACGGAGAGACTGATTGAACGTTTTGATAAGAAAGATCCAGAACTCCATTTCAAGGAATTAGCCCAGCTTAAACAGTGGGGCTCATTGGAAACATACATTTCAGAGTTTCAGAAACTTGCAGTGTTAGTAACAGATGTATCTGAACGAAGGCTATTGGTTTTATTTATGGATGGGTTAGTTGATCCGTTGAGAGGGTGGATTAAAGCTCTCAACCCTCTCACTTTGCAGGAAGCCATTAAGAAAGCTCGTGACATGGATTCCTCTTCAGCTTCTAAAAATAAATTTCAGGCAAAGAGTTTCCCTTCAGGAAAAGATAAGGACAGGAAACCCTTTCATAGATTGGCACAACTACCTAAGGAAGAAAGTAAGAGGCTGGATAAGGAGACACTTAATGACTTGCGTAGGAATAAGCTATGCTTCTATTGCAAAGGCCCGTATGAGTACGGCCATGACTGTCCTATGAGGCCAAAAGGGAAGGCCAACTGGGCAATGTGGGCTTATTACGAAGGCTCAGATTCAGATGGTTCAGAACATCATGATGAGGATCCTGATGAAGCAGAGGGAGAGCAGGAGATAGATAGTGCAGGGCAAAGGCAGGAAACATAGCTACATTTACAGGAAGCACAACTGTCTAGTATCCAGAGAGAGGGATCTTTCAGACTTCGGGGAGTCTTGGCTGGACAGAAGGTTATTACATTGTTGGACACAGGTGCCACGTATAATTTCATTGATGCACGATTTGTAGAGAAGCGTGGACTCATTACTGAGGAGTTCGAAGGACTAAGAGTCAAGGTAGCTGATGGATACACTCTTCGTTGTGACAGGATGGTACGAGACTTACCTTTGCGCTTGAACAACTACGAGTTTAAGGCGGATTATCATGTGGTCAACATGGGTGACATGGACATAGTACTTGGGATGCAGTGGCTACATTCATTGAAGGTGGTTACCCTGAGATTAGAGGATATGGAGATACAATTCAAAATAAATGGTAGGATTCATGTGCTAAAGGCTATCCGTAATGGAGACATCAGGACTATCTCATTTAGGCGGCTGGAAAGATTAACTAGGCATAATGATATAGAGTGGGAAGCAGTTTGTACTTTGATACCTACACAGGAGGAGCAACATAAGGTGGAATATCATCCTGATATTCAGAAGTTGAGGATTAAGTACGAAAAGGTATTCAGTGAGATTCCACCAGGCAGGCCACCGGACAGAGGTATTGAGCATATTATTGAACTGGAGGAAGGTGCTAAACCTATCATGATCACACCATATCGACATCCAAAGCGACTCAAGGATGAGATCGAAAGGACCATTGAGGAGTTGCTAGCTATGGGGCACATCCGACCTAGTAAGTCACCTTTTGCATCTTCTGTTGTTTTGGTAAAAAAGAAGGATGGAACGCTTCAGATGTGTATTGATTACAGGGCATTAAATAAGAGAACCATTAAGAACAGGTATCCTATTCCTCGCATTGATGAGTTGATAGATGAATTACATGGGGCCTGTTATTTCACGAAAATTGATTTGAGATCAGGATATCACCAGATTAGAGTCCGTGAACAGGATATTGAGAAAACTGCTTTCAGATGTCATTGTGGGCACTTTGAGTTTGTAGTCATGCCTTTCGGCCTGACCAATGTACCTGCCACTTTCTAGTCCACTATGAACAGAGTTTTCCACCATCAGTTGAGGAAATTCGTGCTGGTGTTTTTTGATGACATTTTGATCTATAGCCGATCATGGCAGGAGCATCTAGAGCATTTGGAGATGGTTTTGAGCATTCTACAGAAGGAGTCCTTGTATGCAAAGGAGTCCAAATGTGACTTAGGGATGACCGAGCTGTTATATTTAGGACACATCATTAGTGCAGAGGGAGTACAGATGGATCCTGAAAAGATTCGCGCTATTGTTGATTGGCCTCCACCAGAGAACCTTACACAGTTAAGGGGGTTCCTTGGTTTATGTGGTTTTTATCGTAGGTTTGTCAGTGGCTACTCACGACATGCAGCTCCCATGACAGATTTACTGAAAAAAGGGGAATTTGTGTGGACTCAGAAGGCATAGGACTGTTTTATGAGATTTAAGGAGATAATGACTACGTGCCCAGTTCTAGCATTACCTGATTTCACGAAGCCATTTGAGCTTCAATGTGATGCATCTGGAGAGGGAGTAGGTGCTGTACTTATGCAGAATAAGCACCCCATAGCTTATGAGAGCAGGAAGCACAGAGGCCCTGAGCATTCATTCAGTATATATGATAAGGAGATGTTGGCTATCATGCATGCTTTGGCCAAATTCAGACAATATCTTGTGGGTAGCAAGTTTTGTATTAAAACTGATCATAACAGTCTGAGGCATTTCTTGGGACAGCAGGACCTGAATGATCGCCAACAAAAGTGGGTAAGTAAGTTGCAGGCATATGATTTTGACATCTCATATGTCAAGGGAACTCAGAATGTTGTTGCAGATGCTCTATCTCGAAGGCCACACCTCACTCTTATGGTTCAGATATCAGAGGATTGGTGACACTTGATTATAGCAGAGTATGCCAGGGATACATGGGCCTCCGATATAATAGAGGGAACAGTGATTGATACCAGATACACACTTGTGGATGATTTGATCATTTACAAGAACATGATTTACCTAGTCCCAGGATCGAAGGTTAAGCAATTGATTATGAGAGCACTTCACGACTCACCGACAGCAGGCCATCCCGAGTACTTCAAGACTTACAAGTCAGTTCGAGAGCGGTTCACTTGGAAAGGGCTGAAAGCTGACGTTTTGCAGTATGTTCGAGAGTGTCTTGTTTGCCAGCAAAACAAACAAGAACACAGCTATCCGGCAGGGCTCCTACAGCCACTTCCGATTCCCGACAGGAAGTGGGAATGCATCTCCATGGACTTTATCACAGGTTTGCCCAAGGTACAAGGACGAGATTGTATTTATGTGGTGGTAAATAGATTAACGAAATATGCTCATTTCTTTCCTATCACCACTGCACATTCAGCAGCTCAGGTGGCAGAGGTTTTCTTTCGAGAGGTTTTCAGATTGCACGGCTTGCCTCAGAACATTGTGAATGATAGGGATAGCCGTTTCATGAGTCACTTTTGGCAGGAGGTATTCCGATTATGTGGCACAGAGCTTACACCCAGCACTAGCTATCACCCACAAACCGATGGTCAGACAGAAATTGTGAACAAATGGGTGGAAGGGTATTTAAGGAATTATGTGGCAGCTCAGCAGCGAGCTTGGGTCAGATGGATATATCTCTGCGAGTATTGTTACAATACTACATATCATATGACTATACAGATGACACCCTTCATGGCACTTTACGGTTATGAAGCACCTAGTTTCTTGGATTTATTGTTGAGCGACAGCCGGGTACCCAGTGCAGGTGAATTATTACAGAAGAGTAAGGATATAGTTGCTACCCTCAAAGACAATATTGCAAGAGCTCAGAACCAGCAGAAGCAGTATGCAGACCAGAAGAGAACTGAGCGTAGTTTTGAGGTAGATGATATGGTTTACCTCATGTTGCAGCCATACAGGCAATCTACTCTTAAGAAGAGTGGGGCAGAGAAACTTAAGCCACGCTATTATGGACCATTCAGGATTATCAGGCGAGTTGGTGAAGTGGCTTATGAGTTGGAGCTTCCTGCAGACAGTAGAGTGCACAATGTGTTTCATGTGTCACACCTCAAGAAGGCATTGGGTGAGAATGTGGCACCTTCTGCAGTATTACCTCCTTTAGACGATGAGGGAAAATTGATTTTATTACCAGAATCCATCCTGGAGAGCAGAGAAAAGCAGCTTCATAGAAGGGTGATCAAAGAATACTTGGTTAAGTGGAAAGATTTACCTGTTGAGGATGCTACTTGGGAGGGGGAGGCTATTTTGCAGCACCCGACGTTGAGATTGCTTGAGGCCAAGCAATTTCAGGAGGGGCGGACTGTAATGTCCCCTCTTTAGTTCGACATGGCATTGATCATGGATTTGCCTATTCCAGACTCTCGTAGGCAAATGGTGTGGAAAGAGAGTCAATTCTGCGAATCAGATAGTCATATCTTGCTCTTGAAGAAGTGTTAAGAGGTTATATTTTATCATTATGTGATATTGGGGCCCACATGTTATAATTTTAATTTGAGTTGCACTTTTTATTTTATAAAATTACTTTATTATAAAAAGTGCATTATAATGAGAAATTATAAAGGATGTTTCTAGAAGTTCTAGCAACTTCTTAGAAAAGTGAATAAATAGAGGGCTGGGCCTCTCATTTGGACATGCTTGGATTGGAGAACTCTTCTACTTCTTCATTGTGAAGACATTTGTGGACTTTGGATCTGCAAATTATTCGATCTTTGGGAACGAATCACTCCCTTGGATTGGCGACTTTGAGGGTGTGAAATATCACCTGAATTGTTGCATAATTGGAGTTGGTATTCAGCCATCTCATTGGAGCTTATTGAGAATTCGTTGTTAGGGTTTGTTTTTTGGTTGGAATAAGGATTTCAGATTTTCCCTATCATTGGAGAAGCATTTGACAAGAGTTTTGAAGACAGAATAAGTGCATTTTCAGAATTGGCAAAGCAGGGTTCGGAACCACATAATTGCTCATATCTCCTCAACCCCTTGGAGTTATTTTTTATGGTTTTACAGGGTTACTACCTAACCCTAGGTGCCCATTTTCCTTGCATTTGGGGGTCCCAAAACCCTAATATTATTTTATTTCAGCAGCCGTACAGGTACGGCCTGGTACGGCCCTGCTAGTTTGGGCAGCAGCAGCAAATTAAGGACAGTTTGGGGGTGCGGTTGGAGGTCTTCATCAACGATTTGCAGCAAAACGTGGTGTTCTTCCATAGTTCTTCAAACCAGGTTCTTGCATTCTGAAAAAATATGTCAATTTTTGGGTAAATTTGCTGTCATACAGTCATTGTAATAATCAGTCCAGAATTGGTAATAAAATAATTTCAGAATTTATTGCATTGTAATTGAAATATAGTTCAATGGCTTTATATATATTGTAATTCTGTGATTATATTCTGAAAGTATCAAATCTGAAATTACCATATTCTGAATATTGTTACTGTTACACGCCAAGTGTTTGACAAAATTCCTAAGTTCAGTTTGAGGGTTTCTGTGGCCTTTATAGAGAGGGTCATTACAAATTCAACTCATTGAGAAAAAATATCCTTAGGAGACTTAATGGAGAATTAGGTTGACCTAATTTATTTTTGAGGTATAATTTCAAAAAATTCCTTAAAAGGTTTGCCAAAATAACTATAGTTTTTGATACCCTTTTGGAAACTCTATTAATCTCCAAAGTCTTAGGTTCTAGAACTCAAGTATGGTAGAAAATGCCCACTAGTCCTATTAGTTCACCATACTTAATTGGGTCTCCATCCTTAATCAAATATTAGGAAATGGATTTCTCTCCATAATTAAACACCTCTAGAAGGTCTATCCGAACTCATCTATGATGTTTCATCACTCTCCTTCCATCCTACCACCCAATTTATAGTTGAACAACTTGTTAGAGTAATAAAGTTTTTTTTTATTAATTAAATCATATTGATTTAATTATTAAGTCACTTATTATCTCTAGTTTACTTAAGCTAAACTTTGGGCATATAATAATTAATTATTTTATTAATTATTATCATGCAACCTAGGTTTTACCTTTTAGGGTTTTTATCTCATTTATAAGGATTGATCTCTTTGTAATAGTTCATTCAATATAATTATAATTTCTTTTTTACACATCGAGAATGTCTCATCTATGGATTTAGGAATTCCAGCCTCCATAGTTTTTGCTTCTCTCTTTCTGTAATAGGCATTTGCACGTAGGTGATTCTTGGGAGTTGTGGGGCTGATCTTTCATCAACTTCAACATGGTATCAGAGCTCCAGATCTTCATGCCCCTATTCTATTTATGAGAGGTTTGGCTTGGCTTTCAAATTTACATTTTTTCTTTTAGAAGGTTTCACTTTTCAGAGTTTTATTTTTATTTTTATTTGTATTGGATTTGGGGGGTCACCTTTTTTGGGTGCACTTTGAGCCCAAGTAGACCTCATCGTTGAGCTCAGAGTACCCAAAAACTCCTATTTTCATATCAAATTTGTTTAATTTAGACAGTTGAATCTAAGGAAAAATAATTTGCTCCCAAATTTGGCACATTTCTTGATGTGACAATTTTATGATTTTTTTTTTATTGGATCTGGGGGGTCACGTTTTTTGGGTGCACTTTGAGCCCAAGCAGACCTCACCGTTGAGCTTAGAGTACCCAAAAACTTCTATTTTCATATCAAATTTGTTTAATTTAGACATAGTTGAATCTAAGGAAAAATAATTTGCTCCCAAATTTGGCACATTTCCTAATGTGGCAATTTTATGATCTTTTGGCACAAAAACGTAGATTTCTTAGCATGAAAACTAAGGTTTTTTTGGCACATAAATTGAAATTTTTTGGCATGGAAATCGAGATTTTTAGCATAGAAATTGAGGTTTTTTGGTACAAAAAAAAATATTTTTGACATAGAAATGAAGAATATTCTGGTATAAAAATGACATGCTTCCCAATGCAATTTTGGTACAAAATTGGCATACTTCTTGAGGCAATTTTTGGTACAAGACTTACACACATCTCGGGGTAGTTTCTAGTATGAGACTGACACACTTCTTGAGGTAATTTCCAGTGCTGATGGACATGCTTCTTGAGGTATTTTTTGGCATGGGTCTCAAGTGTCATTTTTTATTTTCCCCTTCCAACTCTTTTTTGACTTGCCTTTGGTTTTTTGGCTGTAACTTGCTCATTCAGATTCCTTTTTTTGCAAATGAGATATCATCTAAAAGCTAATTCTAAGCCTACTGTGATGGTGTAGTTTATTTGGACTTTTGATGTTGTTTAGATTCGTATTTATGCAGTCAAAGTTAGAGGTTCTATTTTGAACTCCAAGAGACATATCTTGAGACATTATATTTTCCAGATTCTGCTCTGGGCACATCCCATTCACTTTTTTTTTGCATTCTGGTGGATATCTTGGTTGTGTTAGGTCTAGAGATTGATTTTGTTGCTTTAGATGTTTTTTCATAGGTTGTACTATCTCTTGTATTAGCCTTATGCCTCTTTTGATCTTTGTTGACATCATTTTGTAGTTTTTTTAAAATGCACTTAGATAAAGTGCCACTCTATTGCATTTTAGGATCTTGCAAATCTTTGAGTTTTGTTGTACTCACACTACATTATAAAGTACCTTGAGGGGTTTCATGTTGGCCATATTCACCATCTTCCTTTGTCAAGTGAGTGTTCCTTCCATGACATTAGCCTTATGATGTGTCGATGACATGTGCCATTATAGGGTGTTTGTACTTCTTTTTCACTCTCGATGTTCTTGGTTCTTCTTTTTATAGGAGATATTGCATTTAGTTTCAATGTTCATGTTTTACCTCTTAGCATTATAAGGGGGGTTATGTTGGTTTTATTGCTTTCTTTCTTTGATGGAGTGATCTATGTATTCAGTATTTGATTCTATGTACGAGGTGATTGTAGTGGTTAGATACCTATGTATTTCAGTGAGATGGATTATTTATGATATAGATATTCTTTCATTCCTATTTTTAGAGGCCATGAAGATACCTTCCATCTTCTATTGACCATCTCTTCAAACTTATTCTTCTTTCCCTGATCATGTTCTATATAGTGGAGGATCTTTAGATCAATAGTTTGATAGTGTTTGCAACCTCATGCTTTAGTGGTGTTCTTCATGATCATTTTTTGTTCCTATCTTCTGGGACATTCCCTAGTTTGAAGGCTTCTTTAGTCCTTCACTAGTTCTTTTTAGCATTATTTCCATCACTCTTTTTGAAGTAGGGTTTTTTCCAATGTGGTTTTCTCTATTTCTCCTCTTTTCAGAGATTTTTTTGTGCTTGGGTAACTCATCAAGCCTTTTTGCTAAGACCCATATTTACTTTCAGTAGTAGTTTCTAGGTTTTTAGCCACTCCCTAAGTTTATCTTCAGGGGGGGGGGGTGTATTAGAGTAATAAAGCATTTTCTTATTAATTAAATCATATTGATTTAATTATTAAGTCACTTATTATCTCTAGTTTAAACTTTGGGCATATAATGATTTATTTTTTTATTGATTATTATCTTGCAACCTAGGTTTTACCTTTTATGATTTTGATCTCCTTTATAAGGATTGATCTCTCTATAATAATTCATTCAATATAATTGTAATTTCTTTTTTCACATCAAGAATGTCTCATCTATGGATCTATGAATTCCAACCTCCATCGCTTTTGCTTCTCTCTTTTAGAGACAAGTGTTTGCATGCAGGTGACTCTTGGGAGCTATGAGGTTGATCTTTCATCAACTTCAACACAACTCAATTCACATAATTTGATAGGCCACTCACATGAAGATACCCTACTAGGGCTATCTTTTTCACCTCCATGCCAATAGGTTTGTTCTTGAAACCAAAACCAAATGAAAGGACATCCCTTCTATGTGTAATTCCCAAATGGCCACAAAATTGATATGGTGGGAAGTCAAGTAAAGGGACCCATTTGTTCCAAACTTTGACAAAACAAGGCTTTCATAACTTGAAACAAAATTTTGAATTATTAAGAAAATAAGACATCCAAAATCACAGAATGAAGTGAAAATAATTTAACACATATCTCTATCCATCACACACATCAACCTTTCCTTTTCAATACATATACTCCAACAATATCTAAGATTGCTCACAAATTATAGAAAATTGAGACACAAGCTTTATCGTGAACGACTCAAACTTTACATGTACATACTTTGATAACTATTGTAATACCTGATGATCTTGTAACTAGTCCTTAAAATTTACCCAAGTAGTCTGTTGCACTTCTCAAGAATTTTGGATGGAGTTGACTATTCAACTTACAAAAGTTGCAAAGTTGCAAAATGAAAACTTTTGCAACTTTGCAAGCAACTTCTACATTATTGCATTTCTTGTTTTGCAACTTTTCAAATCTTCAAAATGACTTAAGGAATACTCGTATGAGTTATGTGAGCTACTTACTCTAATGATCCCTTAGACCAAATTTGATCAATACAAAATGGTCTACAAAATAGGCCTTAATTATTGATAATTTCCTACTACTACTACTACATTTATACTCAATGGAATTCCATGAGCTTTATTGATTAAATTTCACGTTTCCTCAAAGTAAATATCTATTTCACAAGGATGAAAATAGGTAAGTTGCAAAACAATAAAACTCTTTCTATTTCACCAAGATGGCAATAATTAATTTGTGAAATAGTGAAACAACAAAGTTTAAAGTTTTTAAGGTTGCCTCTCGATCATACTCCTTGGGTTGAATCTCAAGTCCACTTTAGATAAGTTCTTCTAGAGTTCCTCCATGTTTCTTGATGTCTAACTCATCCATCTAGACCACTTCACTATCATGTAATCCATGCTGTTTTCAAAATATTCTTTGTAGGAATTCTTCCTTGTCCTCTTGGTAAATTTGGTGTCTAGTATTCTCTCCATCTTAAGAATCTACTGTTAGGAATAGTCTTAATCAAATATTTAGTTTATTATCTGAGAGAGCCAATTGCATCACTAACATTATCTCCTTTATATGGGGTTAAGATTCTAACATTAAAAATAGGAGACAAACCTATGCTTAGAGGGAGATCAATTTCATATGCATTTGGACCACATTTTTGGAGGATTTTACAAGTATCCAGTTTCCTCATGAGAAGTTTAGTTAAGTTTCCCTTTGGTATATAATCTTCCTTTTTGAGATTTTCTCATATCAAGTCACCTATTTGAAATTGTATATCCCTTATCTTCTTGTCAACTTGCTCCTTGTACTGGTGTGTAGACTTCTATAAGGTTTCTTTGACTTGATCATGGTTTTCATTGATTCTTGTTGCAAATTATTCTCTGTAAGAACTTATTGGTTCACTTGTGTTAGAAACAGGGAATATTGAGGGGGGGAGTGAATCAACATTCCAACAAGTTTTTACCAATTATGGATTTCAACAATAAGCCATATACATGCATAAATAAAAAAATTGAAAAATAACAATGAACATACTACAAAGAAACTCACAACTCCATTTTTTTAACAAGGGAAACCTTGGCTAAGGGAAAACCCCAGTGGGGATGGTACCCACAACATTTTCCTCTAATCAAAAGTACCTTTTAAAAGGTTTTAACACATGTTATGAGTTTATTACATTCATATAGTGTATCTTTACTTGTTACAGGACTTGACCTTGTTAGAGGTTCAACACTATTAGGAGTTCTATTGAAAAATACGTTTACAACTCTTGTAGTAATATACAACTATCAAAAGTAGTAAAATAATTCACCAAAATTTTGACTATACTAATATCACCAATATTTGATTAGTCCTAATATCATCAATATTTGATTAGTCCTTGTGTGTTCCTTGTATTTGATCATGCTCATACACCTCATCTCTTCCATGACCATCAAAATGTTTGCATATCATCATAAATAAAGATCACACAACATAATCATACCATAACAAAGTCATGTATATCTTCACATATCAAAAGTTTCTTCCTTTATACCCTTTTCCTTAACTCTTTATTTAGTCAACCTAAATAAAAATGTCATACATTACTAAAACATATTGTCACAATATTCTAAGTTAGGGTTAACATATAGGAAAGCATTGCTATATTCCTAAGTCCTTGAATTGACAATTCAATTTAATGCCTTAACCTAAATATTCCATCTTTCCTATGAACTCTACCTTTGTGATAACAAACTACTTCTTGATTATTCAATCATAACTCATTCCAATCATCATAGTAACATAGGATAACTTAAGTATATCATATATTCTCCCTATTCTTTCATATTCCAAAATTATAACCTTCCATATACTTTCGGTGAAGCTCCCTAGTGCAAACTGTATGAGTGTTACCTATTATCCTCTATTACTTGGTCAAATTCT
The DNA here is from genome assembly GCA_028749045.1 of Cupressus sempervirens. NCBI lineage: Eukaryota > Viridiplantae > Streptophyta > Pinopsida > Cupressales > Cupressaceae > Cupressus > Cupressus sempervirens. The sequence continues at coordinate 537,798,561 of CM053785.1, forward strand.
TCACTTTAACACATCAAGACTCTATCTGCATTATGAATGACCTTAACCACATATAGTGTTTCAATTAATGAAAATATCCAACTACTTATCTTTCCCAACTTGCAACAACTTGTTGGTAGATTTCTTAGTTCTATTATCCCTCTTGGACACAAACCATATACAATGTGAAATTGGCTCTACCATGTGCTTCTATTGATTGAATTATTAATGGGAAATTCTACTTGGGGGAAAATATTATCCCATTTTTCATTAGTCTTCTTAGTAAGTAATCTTAATAGATTTTCCAATGACATATTAACAATTTTTGTTTGTCCATCCATTTGAGGATGGTATGCAAGGCTATATGATGAGTTTATGCCTAAATTCTTCCAAAGTGTGTGCTAGAAATTTCCCACAAACCTGACATCTATGTATGATACTATGTTGAGAGGTAAATCATGAATTATTACTATTCAACATTGGTGCTTTCACAATATAAGAAATGAGCCATTTTACTCAATCTATCTACTACAAAAAATATACTGTCAAAACCTTTTCATTTTTTAGGAAGTCCCATGACAAAATTGATCGAAACACTTTCCCAAGGCCTAGATGGAATATGTAATATCTTGTACAAAACTAACTTAGTAGTTGTTCCCTTTTATTTTGGAATGCAATGCACCGTTACATAATTTTTGTCATCATTTTGAAGCTTAGGCTAATAGTAGAATCTTCTAACTTGTTCTATGACCTTGTCTAGAATAAAATGGCCACTTAGATTTCCTCAATGCTTCTTTTTTACTATGTTTTCCCTCATAGAGATTTAGGTACAAAAAATTTGCCCCCTTTGAACAATAACCCATGCTATATAAGATATTCAAAGAATTTATTATGATAATCATTTGAGAGTTCAGTGAAAACCTTGTAAGCTTCTGGGAAGTCTTCATTAGGATTGTACATGTCTTTGAGCACCTTAATCCCTAAGCTTTGTAATTGTATCTCTTGTATATTTAAAATCCTTCTGATTAGTGCATTAACTACCTTGTAATCATTCCCCTTTTGTGTTTGATGATGAATTTTTAAGCTTGGGATTAACTCTACCCATTTTATATGCCTATGGCTCAACTTGTCTTGATTGTTTAGGTAACTCAAGGACCGAGTATTAGTAAACACCACAATTTATATTGTTAGTAGATATTGTTTTCAACTTTTAAGTGATTTTACTAAAGCATATAGTTCTAGATTATAAGATGAGTACTTTCTTTTTGCTTCAATTAGTTTCTCACTAAATAAAGCAACGGGCTTTCCTTCTTGAGTAATTATTACCCCTATAGCTAGATTTGAAGCATCACATTCAATGGTGAATATTTTATTGAAATTAGGGTCCAAAGTAAGTACTAGTTGTTCTGCCACCTTTTTATTTAGAACCTTAAAAGCTTCTTTTGTAGATATTGTCCATATAAAATTTCACTTTTGTCTTCTTTTGATGGTATCCAATATGGGAGCACATATGTGACTAAAATTCCTGATCAATTTTCTATAAAATGTGGCCAACCCATGAAAATTTTTGATATCCCCAATGGTTTTATGTATTGACCAAGTGCGTATAGATTCTACTTTATTAAGGCCCATTCTTAGATTCCCCTTTGAGATTACAAAACAAATATATACAATTTTTTCTTGCACAAAACTACATTTTTCCAAGTTTATCATTATTTTTTTCCCATGTAATCTGTTCAAAACTTGACCCAAGTATTTCATATGATCTCTTTGGTTTTTCTAAAAAAAAAATGTCATCTAGATACACTACCAAAAATTTCCCAATAAAAGGTTTCAAGACCTCATTCATTAATCTCATAAATGTGCTAGGAGAATTTGATAAGCCAAAACACATCGCCCATCCACTCATAAAGACCTTCATTGGTTTTAAAAGTGGTTTTCAAATTATCTCCTTTCCTTATCTCGATATGATGGTATCCACTTTTGAGATCAATCTTAGAATAATACATTGCTCCTCCCAAACAATCTAGAAAATCCTCTGTTCTTGGTATAAAAGCATTACATGATGATAATCCTATTAATAGCCCTAGAATTGGTACATAACCTCCATGTTCCTTCCTTCTTAGATGCTAGGATTGTAGGGACTACACATGGTCTCAATCTCTTCCTTATTAATCTTCTATCCAATAAATCTTGTATCTATTATGCAATTTCCTCATTCTTCATAAAAGTCATCTTTTAGGTACTCTTATTAGGTATTGTAGCTCCTAGAATAAAGCCAATTTTATGGATAATTTTCCTAGTAGGTGGCACTATAGTAGGGATATTGTTCACTAAATTTTTGCTGTTCTCCCTTAGTCAACCATGACACTTTGTAAGGATAAGGGTGTGGAATCCTTGTTGAATTAATTTTTTCAACCATCTCAAGAGAAATAATTTTTTTAGTTAAGCCATAATCAATCATGATCTTACATTCCTTTGCTTGACTTTTACAATTGGTTATGAATATGGTCTTGCTTTGTGGTGGATCTTGCATAATTGTTACATTAAGAAAATTCAAAATCACCATCAAACATTCACCTTCTTTTGGATCTAATAGCTTGGATAATGGATTGTAACCTTGAGAGTCTTCTTGAATCAATTATACTCTTATTTATCCTTGTTTCCATTTTTTAGGACATCTATGCCCAGGATGACCTCCTTTATTTCAATTGGAGCATTTGAATGTTTTAAATTATCTACCTTCAAATATTCTTCTCCTATTGGGTCTTCTACCTTTGTAATTCTCTCTATTACTTGTTTGTCCTTGAGGTTATCCTTGAATTGTCTCATTTTTTGGGCTATAGGATTTCCCTTTTCCAATTGATCCTCTTCTACCTTTAAATTTTTTACTACCACCTCCTCTTCCATCCTGTTCTTGTTTCCTTCTTAAGTTCTATTCTAGTCTAATGGCCTATTGGAAACATAAATGAACTATATCTAGGCCTAAAAAGATCAATAAATCTTGGATGTTAAACTTCATCCCATTTAGGTATATGCCTACCTTTTCTTTTTCACTTTCATGTACCCTTGACCTCAGACTAAGTCTAAAAAACTCTTTTGTATAACTGCTGACATTGATATCCGTTTGTTTAAGATTTTGGCTTTTCCTATTTAATTCCATGCCATAATCATTTGGTACATATATTTCCTTGATTCTTAAATCCATTATACTCCATGAAGAAATTAATTCTTCCCCTCTCTTTCTCTTTCATATTATAGACAATTTCACCAAGTGCAAATCCTTTCATCTTTGACCTTGCTATCTTAACCCTTTATTTTTTTGTTATTTGTTCACATTCAAAATTATTCTCCATTGCTTCAATCTAGTCCATCACTCCTTCAAGATTCATCGTACCATAAAACACAAGGATTTCATTCTTACTGTCAGCGACTACCTTTTTGATTGACTTAAGGGCATCAAAAAAACACTTATGATCAACAAAAATCTTTGGTTCTTTCTTAGGGATTGAAATAAAATCTATAGGGATTGCAAAAATGTTTATAGGTTTTAAAAAATGTTCATAGGTGCTAGAGGAATGCTTACAAGTGTAATCTAACCACATTTTCCTCAATTTCATAAATGTCAAGGATTTCCAGTTGAGTTTGGATTTTTAATGGATATTTTTATCTGATATTTGGTATTATCAGATACAAGTGCAAGTACATGTATATTTTCCAACCTTACAAGATACAAAGAAAGTGTGTGCTTTCAAATTGTCTCAACAATTTTTTTACAAGAAAAAACTTAATGAATGCTGATAAATTGGCTAAGCTAAGTTGATAGTGGTTGTAATTAATGGAAAAATTATGATTTAATAAGGTTGCTAAAGCTAAGTATTAAGTTTGGTAATGGTTAATCAAGAAAATTTTTTAAGTATCAGGCAGAATAATAGTGCACAATTAGATAATTATATTCGGAGAGCTTCACATGGATTAGGTAAAAGTTTGAAAATTAGGGAGGAAGTTAGTTTGGAGAGTATTGAAGACGTGTTTAAGGCTACTAAACTTAATGATATGTTTTGGTTGGAATTTCTAAGGACAGGTTTGACATCACAGAATTAGAGTATAAGGTAGAGTACTGACCAATCGGTCAAGGAGTTGATTTGAATTGTCAAATAAAGAATTTGACAAAGTAGGGATTAAATCCTAGATGTTATACCTCAACTAGAAAATTATAATATTGGGTTTTGGTAATACGTGCTTGATTACAAAGGCAACAATTTAAAAATTCTATATAAAGGAAGGAACTTTTTGTTTAGAAAAGTTGCTAAAGGATTTGATAAGAACAAATCCACAGATCTAGTAGAACACCTGCATGTAAGAACCTGTCACAAAGAAGAAAAAGATAAGAGAATGCAAGGATTTGGTTCTGAAATATAAAAGAATCTATTATCAGACAAAAAAATGAGAGAAATATACAATGGATCAATCCTTATAGAAGGAGATTGTAAAACCTAAAAAATGTTAATGTATAGCTTCAGAAGAAGTGAAGTTCACATATATGTTAAGTATATGATCTGTGATTGATGCAGGGGACTCCCCTTAATACCATAAACTCATAACAGAAACAAAGAAACAAAAACAAAAGTGAGAACAAAATATGGACTTCTTATTATTGCCACAAATGTGAAGTTATAGAATTCTCAATTACAATATGCTAACCCAAATAAGAATCTTCATTATAGTAATATGCAAGACAATGCTGCGAACTACCACCTAGAGCTGTCTTAGACAATGTTTGAGCTTTTCTTAAATAGGTAGTTTTATGCCACCCGGGAAGGTTCTAGATGCCCAAACTTAATACCTAGGGCCAACAGACCCTAACAAAACACAAAGTTGGCCAAATACATCTTTGACAAATTATTTTAGAAATTTTGGTAGCCCAACTTGCGAAGGCCATAAATCACAAACCATTGCTCCAATTGACTATTATAACCACTTTTCAGTAGTACTAGCTCCTGATCTACAGGTTTGGAACCATGCTAACGCTCTTTCGTTGAGTTTTTAGACCTTATTTGGGCACTCTAAGGCCTCCAATTTCCACCAAAAATCCACAATAACTTCTTTGATACTTATGTTCGAGCAATGAGATTTTTATTGTGGGCTTATATCTCTAAAATGAACCTTCATGTAGAAAATGAGAACATTTTGAGCTCGTATTACAAACTTACTAAAAATAGAAAATTCCCATAAATAGTAACCACCCTATCTAGTAGTCCTTATTAAAATACAATAGACTGAAAATAAAATATTTTTGGGTGATGCAAGATTGCCCTTACACCCAGGATGCTCTTGCATCAGACACCCGGGGTAATTTGAACAGTGACCCCGTCACATCTCAAGTGTTCAGAGGAAAACCAAGAAAATTGACCTCCTCCTTTGCTAGCCATGATGAATCCTCAATTGGCCTCCCTTTCCATTTGACTAGATATTCCTCATAAGTTTTGTTTTTGGTACCTTTTCCAATATGACTATCTAGTATCTTCTCAATCTCCTTGGTAGCCGAACTAGCTGTTCGAATGCTCCACTATACTTTTGCAACTTCATCTTGATTACCTCCTTTATAATACTCTGTCAAATCTGAAATATTAAATACTGGTAAATATTCAATTCAATAGGAAACTCTACTTCATACACATTTCTAGAATCATGCATCTTCACTATCTTGCACGGTCTAAACTTCTTCATCTTCAACTTATTATATGTATCTACTAGAAAGTGCTCCTTTCTCAAATGAACCATGACTTCATCTCCAATCTAAAATTCCTTATATCTCCTATTCACATCTACCTTAGCCTTATACTATTTATTCATCTTTATGATGTGCTTCCTCACCTCCTCATAGATGTTCTTCAAATGTTTAGCAAAATCTTCTACTTTAGCACTACTTATCTCTCCCTTATCCAAATTCCTCAATTCAGAAACATTACTGGGACTACTCCCATATACAATCTAGAATGGTGATTTACTAGTACTCCTATTGATAGAATTATTATATGCAAATTCTACCTATGGTAAAATCATATTCCATCCTTTTGGTTTATCTCCAACCAAGCATCTCAGCAAGTTTCCCAAACTGTGATCCACAACTTCTATCTGTCCATTAGTCTGTGGATGATTTGATGAAATGAACTTCAAATTTTTCTTCAAATTCTTCCACAATGTACGCTAAAAATACCCAACAAATTTGGTATCTCGATCTGAAACTATACTCTTTGGCAGACCATGTAATCTCACTAGTTCTCTAAAAAACAACTCGACTACATGAACAACATCACTAGTGTTCTTGCAAGGAATAAAATGTACCATCTTTGATAACTTGTCAACCACCACAAAAATAGAATCATGCCTTCATCGTGTTCTTGGTAATCCAAGAATAAAATCCATGCTAACATCCTCCCACAACTTCTCTGGTATAGATAATGGTTGATACAACCCCATATTCTATTTCACTACTTTTGTCATCTGACATACTTGACAACTTTGTACAAACTTTGTAACATCTTGCTATAACTATGGCCAATAATAATTTTCAGCAATCAGAGCTGTAGTTTTATCTCTACCAAAATGTCTAGCCAATCCTCCACTATGCTTCTCCTTAATGAGATTCTCTCTCATTGAACTTCTTGGAATGCACAACTAGCTTCCTTTGAACAACATATTATCTTGGTTCATAAAATTCAACCACTTTGTCTTGTCAAGTGTAACAAGTTCTGTACAAGCCTTCCATGCTTCACCAAAATCATGATCATCTGGATATAATGTACTAAGTTCCTTGAACCCAACCACCTCTATTTGCATTTCTGTTAGCAAAAGTTGTCTTCTACTAAGAGCATGTGCAACTTTGTTACACTTCCCACTTTTGTGTTTCAAAAAAAATGTATAACTCTACAAAAACTCAACCCACTTTAAATGCCTCTGGTTCAATTTTCCTTGACTATTCAAATATTGCAAAGCTTGATGATTAGTATACAAAAAAAACTCCTCAAGAAGAAGATAGTGTCTCCACTTCTTCAATGCTTGAACTATAGCATAAAATTCTTGATCATAAACACAATATTTTCTTTTTGCATCATTTAACTTCTCACTGAAATAAGCAACTGGTCTACCTTCCTAGCTCAAAATAGCTCCTATTGTAGTACCACTAGCATCATAGTCTACTCGAAACACCTTGTTAAAATCAGGAAGTGCTAAAACAAGCTGCTTAGTAACTTTCTATTTCAATAGATTGAAACTCTTATATGCTCCTATAGTCCACTTAAACTCTTTCCCATCTCCTCTCATTGTTTCTATCAAGGGTACACAAATACTGCTAAAACTTCTTATGAACTTTCTATAAAATGTAGCCAATCCATGAAAAGATCTTACCTCTATCACACTCCTTGGAGTAGGCCATTCAAGGATAGCCTTCACTTTCTTTGGGTCCATTTTTAGACCTTCTCTTGAGATTACAAATCCCAAGTACACCAACTCCTTCTTTACAAAACTGCACTTCAAGTTTATCAACAACTTTTCTTCCCTCAACTTTTCAAACACCTTGCTGATATTAATCAAATGCTCCTCCAATGTCTCACTAAAGATCAATATATCATCTAGGTAAATAATGACAAACTTACCTAGAAACTCCTTTAGTACCTCATTCATGAACCTCATGAAAGTTCTCGGTGCATTGGTTAGCCCAAAAGGCATGACTAACAGATCATATAGTCCTTCACTTGTCTTGAAAGTAGTCTTCTACTCATCACCTTCTCTAATATGAATCTGATGGTACCCACTCTTCAGATCTAACTTTGTGAAATACTGAGCTCCACTCAAACAATCCATAATATCATCCATCCTTGGCAAAGGAAATCTATATTTGATGGTGATCTTGTTGATAGCATGAGAATATGTGCACATACTCCATTATCCATTCTTCTTTGGTGCTAACACTGCTGGTACAACACATGGACTCAGACTCTGTTGAATCAACCCCTTCTACAACAACTCATAAACTTGCTTGCTCAACTCTTCAGTTTTTGTTGGTATCATTCTGTGCACTCTCTTGTTTGGAAAACTAGCTCCTAGAACCAAATCCATCTGGTGATTGATCTTCCCCATTGGGGGCAATCCATCAGGTACATTATCTGATACAATATTAGAAAACTCTTCGAACATATCTGCAACTTTTGCAGGTACCTCCTCTACTTCTTCTTTACTATCTTTAGTAATTATGGAAAAAAACATATGCTCATGTTTTATACCTTTAAGAAACTCTTTTCCATCAACAAAACATATTCTGGTAGTACTACACACCTTTTCTTCTTTATCCTTCAACGGCTTCAACTTATGTTTCACTCCATCCTTAGTTAGAGTGTAGGTATTTGCTCACCCATCATGTACAACATGATTGTCAAACTGCCACAACCTACCCAATAACATATGACATATGTCCATAGGTATGATATCACATAGTACCTCATCTTGGTAGCTCCCAATATTGAACTTCACTGAGCACTGCTCATTGACCATAACTTTGCGGTCATCTTGCACCCATGAAATATGGTATGGACGTGGGTGTTTTTGCCTCTTCAGCTTCAACTTGATGACCATCATTTCTTACACCAAATGGTTAGTACTTTCACCATCAATGATCACATCACAAAACTTACCTTCACACCTACACCTTTTTTGAAACAAACTCCTTCTTTGATCAGGTTCATTCTCACCACTCAGTAGGACTCTTCTATTAACTAGGACTTCTCCTCTTTCAACATCTTCAGAATGTGAGAATCTAACATCTTCATCAACATGTGAAACTCTCACCTGACCTTCTATTCTTCAATCTATCCTTCCTTGGCATTGGGTACATTCAAAATCTCTATGCCCTTCTTCTCCACAGTGAAAACATTTTTCACAGAAGCTTCCTCTTCTAGATTCTTGTCCTCTGCCTCTTCCTCTCTAATCTCTATTGTTTTGATCATGGAAATGATTAGAATTGTTTCCCCTTTAGTTTTGGTTGTTACTTCTAGCCTCATCCTTGTTCTTCTGATCATTATTACAGCCTCCATAAGGTCATCTGCCAGATCTTCCACCACAACCTCTTCCACTATTCTTATTGTCAAACTTCTTGCTTAGTTTCTCCTCAACTCTTAGGGAAAATTGGTATGCCTCCTCAATACTGCTCATTCAAACTAGACTTCGCTCATCCTAAATGCTTGGCCTTAACCCATTAAGATAATGAGTGACTTCCTCCTTATTAGTTTTTGCATGGCTAGTTCTAATGAGAACTCGGTAGAACTCTTTGGTATACTCTTGAACAAATTTTCCCACTTGCTTCATTCCTTGCATCTTCTTTAGTAGTTCAAGCTCATAATCTATAGGAATCAATTGTTGCTTCATTTTAGCTATCATCCGATCCCATCTAGTGAGATTTTCCTTTCCCTTTCTATTTTGCTCCAACTGAACCTCTTGCCACCAGATCTTTGCATGTCCCTTCAGTTTTACCTTCGCAAACTTGACCCTATCTAGATCCTCAATATCTTCATACTCAAAGTACTCCTCTAGTTCATTGATCCAATCAATTAGCTCTTCTAGGTTAAGATTTCCTAAAAAATGTAGGAACCTCAAACTTAGGTCTTTTTCCAATCTTGGAGATGGCCCTAAAAAGCCCCTCTTTCTCTGGATTTAGAACTACCTCTGCTTCGACATTTTCTTCTACTTTGTCCTCATCCTTGCTTTCATCTCTTATAGGAAGATTTATTCCTCTTTGCATTTGTTCTTCTAATGCTTGCATTTGCCTTTGGAGGGCTCAGAAACACTCAAGTGTAACACCTACAACTCTTCCACCATGCTCTCTTTGTGGAGGCATTTTCACGCTTCTACTGAAACCCTGGTGTAAACTACCTCACAATCGATGATCTGTTTACTTGCTTAGCCCAAACCATGGTCTTGGTGCAAATTGCCTTACAATCAGCGATCTATCCACACACTCAAGAACTCTAGCTCTAATACCAGTTGATGCAGGGAACTCCCCTTAATACCATAAACTCATAACATAAACAAAGGAACAATAGAAAATGTGAGAACAAAATATGTACTTCTTATTATTGCTACAAATGCAAAATTACATAATTCTCAATTACAAGTTGCTAGCCCAAATGGGTGCCTTCATTATAGTAATTCACAAGACAGTGTTGTGAACTATCACCCAGAGCTATCCTAGACAATGTTCGAGCCTTTCTTAAATAGGAAATTTTATGTCGCCTGAGAAGGTTCTAGATGCCCAAACTTAATACCTAGGGCCGAGAGACCCTAACAATATGCACAGAGTTAGCCAAATACATCTTTGACAAATTATTTTAGAAATTTCAATAGCCCAAATTTCGAAGGCCATAACTCATGAACTGTTTCTTTGATTGGCTATTATAACCACTTTTCAAAAATGCCAGCTCTTGATCTACAGGCTCAAAATTGCACTTGTACCCCTGCGTAAAGTTTTTGGACCTCATCCGGGTACTCTAAGGCCTCCAACGATGAGCCTGATGATTTTTCTATGATTTTTTCCACCAAAAATTTGCAATAACTTCTTTGATACTTAAGTTGGAGCAATGAGATTTTTATGGTAGGCTTATATCTCTAAAATGAACCTTCCTGTAGAAAATGAGAACATTTTGAGCTCGTATGATAAAATTATTAAAAATAGCAAGTTCCCATAAATAGTAACCACCCTGTCTACTAGTTCTTATTAAAATAGAAAAGACTAAAGATAAAATATTTTTGGGTGATGCAAGATTGCCCTTACACCCAGGATGCTCTTGCATCAGTGATTTCCTCAAATAGATATATACATATATACATACACATACATATATATACATACATACACATATATATTATATCTCTAATATGTTTTTACTAATTATCATACACTTAATAACATTTGCTATTAGTGCCTAACTAATACTAGTTTATTATTGAAATAATTTGTTAATTAGAAGTGCATGCCCCTATAGGGCCTGACTCTACATGACCATTGGCCACATACAATCATGTCCCTATGTGATGTGCACCTCTACTTCCTCATACATAATAACTGATTGCTGGATGAATTGGATCATCAATCACATGACAATGATCTACTCTTCTCCTGTGATAATAAACAAGTAATAGTGTTGCCACATTCAACCTTGTCAAAGATATATAGTTTGGAATGTGATCAAAAATATTATCAATATACTTACCATATCAAGTGCACATTGTTATTATTTGTAATCATAACTAGATTTAGTCGTGTTTGCATATATAGAGTACTGATAATTCTATATCAATATATTGATATTATAGTAAAAGAGATTTAGTTTATCTCTATCAAAGATCCCTCAAACCTTTTCATGGTATCAAAACCATCCTGATAGAGAAACTCGATCTCAGAATTATTAATATCAGATTTTAAATATCTTCAATTCAAATTGGTGAATCACATAAGGTTAGAGGATATACTTGAAGGAGCTTCAAATTTTGCATAATGGAAAATTTGAGTTATGATTGTACTACAAGAATATGTAGTGTCAAATAAACCAATACTAGAAAATGATCTAGATAAAACAACATGGAACATGCACAACAACAAATCCATGAAGATTATTATTGATTCTACGAAGGACCACATTCTTCCCTCTATATCTAGTCTTAAAAAAACTTTTGAGATGTTTTCTACAATTAATAATACTTTCAAAATTAACAATACTAGTAGATTGCTAACATTGAAGCAAGATCTTCTATATATCAAAATGAATAATGGAGACTCAATTGCATCTTATTTCTTAAGAATTTTTGAGTTGAAAAATAAACTTGTGACTATTGCAAGTCAAGTAGGACTACCACTATCTTGGGAAACTTTTATTTGTAGTCAAAGCTCTTGACCAGATCATCCTAAATTGCAACTACTTAAAAATGAATGCACTCAAGAAGAGTCAAGATTAGTTTCTAGAGGAATCAATTTAAATCAAGAGGGAGACATTCAAGCTCTTCAAGCTAATACCAACAATAAAGTAAAGAAAGGTAAATTTAAATGAAATAGAAAGGAATTCAACAAATCATAGAAGAAATGGGATTGGTCAAAAGTAAAATGTTTCAAATGTGAAAAATTTGGTCACACTCATAACTTCTATCCAGAATGAAAGAAAATTCAAGCAGCTCTGGCAAAAATCAAAGAGCAAAAAGAAGAAAGCTTTGCATTTTATCTAGCACTCTCGAGTGAATCAAACTCCAAAAAAAATAGTTGGATTGTAGACAATGGAGCATCACATCATATCACAGGATTTAGAGATAAATTTGAAAGCTTTGAAGGATACTCCTCTGAAGAAGTAACCATTGGAGACAACTCTACTTACCTAGTTAAAGGTAATGGATCATGTTCAATTCAACTAAATTTAGGTATAGTATACTCTCCAACTTAAGAATATTTTATTTGGACCTAGTATAAAAAGAAATTTGTTCTCTATCTCCGATTTTGTTGATCAAGGGTATCAAATTTATTGATCTCAGATTGGTTTTGACAATTGAGTATCAATACACTTAAGACATTTACTTAGTTCATGCCAAACTAGTAATGCATGCTAAGTATAATATGTAAATACAAGATTGTGCCAAGCTACAATGAGTGCTAAGTCACTCATGTGTTGAGTCACTCAAGTACCAAGAAGATAGACCATGTTGAGTGATTCAAGTGCAGAGTGAATAGTAGATACCAAGTAGTTCAGGTGCTGAGTCAAAAATAGAATTATAGTATGTGCCAAGCATTAGTAACTTCAAGTGCTGAGTAACACAGATTGGACATATTTGTTTGTGATTGCACAAAAAATTATGTAAACCATTTTCAAGCCAACTTAAGGTTAGATTTTGATTCTTTAAAGATAAGGATGAATCTATTTGCAGAATCCCTATGTATTTGCATGTAGCCAATCATAAAATAGGAAGGATTAATCAGCAAAAAGAATGAATCTCAGCCATAGATTCATACCTAACCATAAGCCACCAAAGTATTCATAAAGAAGATAAAGCCCCAACAATTAAAAATAGATTTAGGCAAGAAAGAGATTAAGTTACAGGAGGTAACAAGGGGTGAATGATTGAATTTTTTTACAGAGCATTCAAGGTGACTTAGCAATGAGAGTGAATTGCAAAATCATTTGGAGTAGAACAAAGAATAGAAGGATACAACAATTGTTATATCAGATCAAAGAGGATCAAGAAGGACATTGTACATATTTGATCTTTAATCAAGCAACCAGAGCCAATCACAAGATCCATGTTGAAACATCCTAATAGGTGATTTTAGTTAAATCTCCTAGGTAGAGTAGTCCTAATAGGTTGTAGTAAATCCTTTAATAGGTTGACATTCCAAGTGGATGTTCTAAAGTCCTTTAACTAGGCACACTTTTAATAGGGTGTTGAAATCCTCTAGCAAGGTGGGACTTAACAGTCTTTGTAAGCCTTTAACAGGGTAGGCTTTTCATAGGGAAGATCATATTTCATGGTCAAACTATTGTAACCTTAATTGGCTACACTTTATTATTGTAGTAGTGAAGATTTGTGAGTGTCATCACCCTAGTTTTACCTTCTCATTTGGAGGGTTTTTGGATAATCATGTTTGGTGTTAAGTGTGTGTGTTTGATTATATGCTTACATGATTTAGATGTATGTGCTTTACATGTTTTTTTTCAGTTCATATATTACATGTATCTAATGAATGGTGAAAGTTTTAATAGCTAAAGTTTGAACTTCTAATTCACCCCCCCTCTCAAAAGCACATGTTTCCCATTTGTAATTCCAATAATTGCTATCAGAGCTAAGTTCTTAGAAGAAGAAGCTTTACAACTTAGAGGAAAGATCTTGAAATGGAGGTCTATGAATTGGGAAAGACTATTGAGAACTAGGAGATTGAAATACATCTCATACTGCATCAACTAACTAAAGCTAGAGATGATTTGAAGAGTTCCTTGAAGAGAAGGAAAGATATTGCAATAGTAGAAAATGACACACAATACAAAGAGATTGACACCACAAAGCTATTTGTAGATGGTAACTCTAGTGAAATTGATGCATTAATTGTAGATCTAATGGAGAAGAATAGAACACAAGTTGAAGAAATCAAAAATCTCAAGTTGGAATAGGAATCACAAGCTATATTGCTATTTGAGGTGACTGAACAAAAGAAGAAAGCTATAGAAGACAAGGCCATGATTGAAGAAGAAAAAAGAAGGCTGGCAAACAGATTGGAAGAAAATTCAATAGAGCTATCTAGGATCTCAAACATGCAATTGGATACATTAAGCCAAATGATGAATGCTCATCATGAGTTAAATGTCAAGGACATTGAGATAACTATGTTGAAGTTGCAAAATGAACAATTGCAGAATGACCTGAAAATAGAAAAGGAATTTGCTAAAAGTTTCAACAAGCCAAATGAAGCCATCAAGTACTTTGAGAAATTACTAAAATCTCCTAGATCCAATAGAGATACATTTGGATTGGGCTACACAAGCACTAAAGAAGGAGAATCATCGAAAGCTACTGAGGAAAGGAACAACAAAGGTAAGAATTCCAAACCTAATTGTCATAATTATGGAAAGAAAGGGCATACCACTAATGTGTATATGAGTAAGAATAAAAATTAGAATGCTAAGCTTAAGAACATGGTCCACTATCATAAGTACAATAAAAAAGGTCATCAATCACATGAATATAGAACTAGAACCATGCATGCACCAAAATTTGAAGGATATTGCTACAACTGTCAGAAGTATGGACATAGAGGCTTTGAATGTAGATCCAAGTCCACGTGGTCATCAAGCAAGCCAAAAAAGGTAAGAAGTTATGAAAAATCTTATGATTGGGATTACAATACAAGATATAACTCTCACTATTGTCAGGAATATGGACATGTACCTGAAAACTACAGTAGGACTCACTTTAGTGGTAATTACAAGAGGTGGTTGAGTCAAATTACATGTTTCAGTTGTTTGAAGATTGGTCACATCAGTAAACATTGTCCAACTAGGTCCAAGGAACCAAGTTGTGAATTTGATAAAGGCAAAGGCAAGACAAATGTTGAACATATCAAGAATAAGATGAATAAGACATGGAAGAAGAAGGAAGGTTGTAGTACATCAAATGGAGAAGGGATAACTTCACCTAGTGGGTCAAGTAGTCACACTTCATCAAACTAAGCAACAAGAGATATGTGGGACTGATATTCAAAGTATTATATCATACATTAGTTCCAAAAGAAAATAGTACTGAAAAGATTACATTAGCATGAATATAGATGCAAGATGTTGTGAAAATTTCAAGCTTAAATCTTCAAGTTTTCATGTTATTGCCGAGCATGAAAAGTTTTCAATGGATGTTGAGCAAAACACTAGTTAGTGCCAAGCTATGAAACTAAGTTAGTGGATGCTGAGCCTATAGTAGCTGCTGAGTGATGGTCATGCCAATAGATGCTGAGTGAAACAAAAATCGTGTTGATGTTGAGTTTATAGCTCTATGAGCATTAAGCATTAAATGTAGAATTTTGAAGGGTATAAGGTCAAATTTTACTCATTTTTCATCATAACAAATTTAAACGAGAGCAAGAAGAGTGAGAAGTTGACTCAAAAACTAGTTCAAATCATTTGCACAGATTCTAGCGATGATCCAATATTAGTTCACTGAATTTTAAAGGTATTCTTCATAAGTTGAGCTACATAGTTTGAAATTTGTATAAACCCTAGTTTAAAAAATGGCCTCTAGTTCAAGGAATGTAGAGGGACAAGAATTTTTAAATGTTCAATTAGTTAGCAATGAAGTGAAGCAACTAGATTTTAGAGCAATTCTAGATGTCGCTTATAAGAAAGACCTACCAGACACACTTTCCATGATTCCCCAGAAAGTCATAATGGTCCAAGATGTTAGAAAATGCTACAATTGCAAGATAGGAGGAATAGGAGACATGAAAACAAGGAAAGCCTATGATAAGTTGTGTAAAAATGGTATTTTGAAAGAAGAATTTAAGATTATTGAAAGAAAGGGTTTGACCTGTGGCCTAGACTTTCCCACGGTGTTCAAAATAGAATGGATCAAGTGTTGAGAAAAATGCATGATGGATGTTTATGGATGGAAGATGGTCCCTTCAAAATTTCAAAGAGAATAGTTCATAGGGTGAGTAGTTTCCCAATCCTAGATCGACCAAAGAATCTATAAGGTGATTCAAAGGAGGTTATAGAGAGAAACACAAGAGCCAAATGGAACAAGCATGGAATGACAATCGACACCATAATAGATCCTCTATTGGACTTTTCCATAAGAGTAAATTCTCATAAGTTTTATCAATCCAACAAGTTAAACAATGTACCCTACATTGTAGTTGATGTGGGCTATAAAATTGTAAAGAAGGATCATACCTATGATCTTGCCAAGCTTCAATTACAATAGTTGATGGAAAATCTTGGAGCAGTTAGAAAAACCAAGAGTGCACAGTGTAAGTTTGGATCAATACTTGTTTGGATATTTTTCTATGTTCAGAACACATTCCCATCTTTTGGCAAGGTGAGTTGGAAGAAAAATAGATTAGAGGCTATACAAATCAATGAATACATTGAGCAAATGGGTGAAAAATTTAAAACTATCATGACCAACTATTTTGAAGACTTTAAGAAGTCTATGAAACAAAGGATGAGAATACCTATTTCATTGGTTGAACAATATTACAATGACATATGCTTTATTATTGATATTGATTATACATATGTACATGATACCATACCTAGGAAAAGATGGCTAAGACCCTTAGGCTATGAGATTAATGTTGATGAAGCCTTAGCTGCCATCTTTGTACTTCTTCCTAAAGAAGTTGATAAAATAACCAAAATCTTTGGCAATTATGATGTCATGAAATCCAAAGTTGAGATGGAATTAAAGACAACCTCCATATTGAAGAAGAAAGACAAATTGATGAAGAAATTAAAGGCAAAATTTGGTGAAGGCATAGGTGAGAAGAAGATGATGATGAAGAGGATGAAGAGGAGGAACATGAAAAAACTCAAGAACCTCTTGCATTAACCCAAGGATTGGGAGAAGATAAGGATGGAGAAGAGGTAGAAGGTACTAAGGAAGAAGAAACCAGGGAAACACCAATACAAGCAAAACCAAAGAAGAGAAAGGCCAAGGCACAACCTGTGGAAAAAACAAAGGCAAAGAAGATTGTTAAGCCAAGCCCAACAAGGCCAACAACACCAAAAATAGGGAAAGAACATAGTTCACCACACAAAAGGCCAAGGAGAAAGCCAAAGAGAAGACAAAGGCTATAGAACAAAAAGGTCCAAAGTAGAAGAAGCAAAGAAGGAAATACATTGCACAACTAGAAATTGATAATGAGAGAACAAAATTAGAGGATACAAGCCAATTTAGAGTGGTAAGTCATCCACCAAAATCTTATCTTGAAAATATCTATGAAAATATTAGAAATAATGCAAATTTGATTGGTTTGGAAAGTTTTAATTTTGAGACTAAAGAATCAATATATGAAATGCTGTCTAAATTCAAGAACACCCCACTTGAATTAGATAATACCATGCAAATGAAGTATATACTATTTTTGAAAATAAATGGTATTATTGTTTAAACCTCGAGAAACAAATTAGAGAATCCACATTAGCCTAGGTAATGCCAGAATTGAGAAAAGGATAGATTATTAAGGCCAATAAGAATAATAGTGGAAGGTTTGCACCAAAATATAGGGCATTCAACATTCTTTAGGAAAAAATTGAAGATGTTGTAAAGAAATTCACTCAAATGGAGAAATTGATTAATGGGCTAACAATTGTCAAACAAGGAGAAGAAGATCCCTTTGAGGGTAGAAATAATGGACATGAAAATGATGACAAAGAGGAAGATAAAGAAAAGGATAACACTGAGGAGGAGATACAAAAGAAAACTGATGACAAGGGTACAACTGAAGAGCAACAGGAAGAACAGAGTGTGCAAGACACACAAATGCCAAGTATGAGACCTCCTCATGACACTAGTATACTTGTAGAAATCATAACTATTAAGGATGTTCTTGATAGTTCAGCTTAGAACATCAATCCTTTAACTACAAAAGATCTGAAGAAAATTCTTGACCAATCTACACTTCAGGCAAGGCTATGTGAAAATCTAGTATTGGTCAGTGTAGATGAACTTCAGAAGGTAGTACTTGATATAACAAGGGATAAGGTGAATACATAAGAACCACCTTATACCATCCTTTTAGCTACTAGTGCTCAACCTTTAATTCACACACCAGTAGATACATCTATCAAGGTTGACACAAGTGTCAAAGAAGACAGAGTTGAGTAGGGGTAGACTACCAAAGAAGAGGAAAAGGAGACAAAAAGAAAGAAAATAGGACAAATAGATACCTTTGTACCTATAGCACAACCACAAGGTGCAAGTCCAATCATTGTGATTGATCAAAGTAGATCTGAAGAGAGAAAGGATACACCAAAGGAAAAGGAGCAAGAAGCTATTCAAGCATTGATAACATTACCAACATCACGCGCTCCTACAAAAATCCTTTAGAAGTTGAGCACAAAAGATATACCATTGCAAATTTTAGCACCAAGCTCAAGGTCTACAAAAGTTGACAAGGTAACTCACTATGATGATGTAACTCTAGATGAAGAAATAGTGATACCTTAGTTTGATTATACAACAATGACACTAGAAAAAATATTAATATTAGAACAAGCTTTGGAAAAGAATAAGCACCAAGAAGTGCTTAGACAAGAATTTAGGCAAAAGCAAGCATTGCAAGACATCAAGGAAATCTTCTTAGATGCATTTAGCTTGCCTACACCCAAAGAAACAAAGCCTTTGTTGGAACAATTTTTAGAAATTGTTGAAAAGGTCAATAAAGAAGATATTGACACCAGTGCAAAACTTCTTGAGTGGTTAGAGAAGAAATTCTAGAGTAAAGTGAATGAGAAAATATCTGGTGAAATAACACTTACTCAAGTTTCACTAATCACAAAGGTTGAGAATGTGAAGAAGGTACTTGAGAATATTTTCTCATTTTACACTAAACTATGTGGCCTCACACTCTTGACTCAAGACACAAGACATAGCATTTTGAGTCTAGAGAGGAATCTCGATGTATCAGGTGTGCAACTACCTCAAAACCCAACTCAGAGTGAGAAGCATTTTCATGCATTGCTTCAATCATATAGTCAACTAGCTGTGTTAACAATAGAAGAGGTAATATAAGAGCCAAATTGACAAAAATTCAAGCCTCCCTCACCCGACATATGGACATACTCCATAAAGAGCTAGGATATGCAAAAAAATTGTTAAAGAAAGATCCTCATCTTTCTAAATCAAATGGATTAGTACACCTAGCAATTGAGCTGGCAATCCAACTCAAGTCACTGGATGTTGCATGTGACAACTGAGATGGAGTGCTAAAGATAATGATGGAATTCCATAAATCCTTTTTGGAAAAATATACTCTAAGTGTATAGGCCCTTTGCCATAAATGTCAAAAAGGGGGAGAGAAATAAACGAGTAAAGGGGAGATAAACAAGCACGGGGGACACAAATTCCAAGGAGAAGTAAGTATGCAAGAAGAAAGGGGGAGAATAAAAAAAAGAGGAGAGATGAATAAAGAAAAAAGGAGGCATGAACAAAGGGGAAGTAATCAAAACTCCAAGAGATATATAATTTTGAGAAATACAGAGCAGTGATAGAAAAAAAACAAATATTCGCTAAAGGCAGAGCATTAGTTGCAAATACATTGAAGGCAAAGAGTATTAGTCAACAAAGACAAATCTACTTACAATGGAGAATAGATTTTGGATACAGAATAGGCACATTAACTTAAGGGGAGTTATAAATTTTGAGGTATATAGATTATTACAAAATTTTGAAATTTTGAAGTTTTGTATATAAGCCAAGTTGTGAATATGTTATTCTTGAGAAGATTAGATTGATTATGTATAGTTAAGTGTTTTTGACACTCATGTCAAAGGGGGAGATTGTTGATCTCATATTGGTTTTGACAATTGAGTGTCAACACACTTAAGACATTTACTTAGTTCATGCCGAACTACTAATGCATGCCAAGTATAATATGTAAATACAAGACTATGCCGAGCTGCAATGAGCATCGAGTCACTCAAGTGCTGAGTAGATAGACCATGTTGAGTGATTTAAGTGCTGAGTGAATAGTAGATTCTGAGCATGCCAAGTCAAAAAAAATTATAGTATGTGCCAAACATCAGTAACTTCAAGTGCCAAGTAACACAAATTGGACATATTTGTTTGTGATTGCACAAATAACTATGTAAACCATTTTCAAGCTGACTTAAGGTTAGATTTTGATTCTTTAAAGATAAGGACAAATCTATTTGTAGCATCGCTATGTATTTTCATGAAGCCAATCAAAAAATAGGAAGGATTAAGCAGCAAAAAGAATGAATCTCAACCATAGTTTCATACCTAACCCTAAGCCACCAAAACCTTTATAAGGAAGATGAAGCCCCAACAATTAAAAAGAGATTTGAGCGAGAAAGAGATTAAGTTATAGGAGGTAACAAGGGGTGAATAATCAAATTTTTTCACAGAGCATTCAAGGTGACTTAGTAGTGAGAGTGAATTGCAGAATTAGTTGGAGGAGAACAAAGAATAGAAGGATACAATAATTGTTATATTAGATCAAAGAGGATCAAGAAGGACATTGTACAGATTTCATCTTTAATTAGGCAGCTAGAGTCAATCACAAGATCTATGCTGAAACATCCTAACAGGTGATTTTAGTTAAATCTCCTAGGTAGAGTAGTCCTAATAGGCTGTAGTAAATTCTTTAATAGGGTGAGATTCCAAGTGGATATTCTAAAATCCTTTAACCAGGCACACTTCTAACATGGTGTTGAAATCCTCTAACAAGGTGGGACTTAACAATCTTTGTAAGCCTTTAACCGAGTAGGCCTTTCACAAGGCAGATCATGTTTCATGGTCAAACCATTGTAACCTTAATTGGCTATAGTTTATTGTTGTAGAAGTGAATATTTGTGGGTGCCATCCCCACCCCAGTTTTACCTTCTCATTTTGAGGGTTTCTAGGTAACCATGTCTGGTGTTAAGTGTGTGTGTTTGATTATATGCCTACATGATTTAGATGTATGTGCTTTACATGTTATTTTTAGTTTATATATTACATGCATCTAATGAATGGTGAAAGTTTTAATAGCTGAAGTTTGAATTTCTAATTCACCCCCCTCTCAAAAGCACATGTTTCCCATATGTAATTCCAATAGAATCACCTTCCAAGAAGATAAATTTCTATCTTGGCTGAAGAATTCAAATATAAAGAAAGCTATAACCATTGGATTTATAGTTGGAAGTTTATATAAACTTTTTAACCAATAAAATTTAGCTCTAAACCATGAAACATCAAAACACAAATGAAATATGGCATATAAGACTAGGTTACCTTCATTTATGTGCTTTATCATCGATAGGAAAAATTATAACAAGGTTACCTAGCCTCAAATGTAATCATTTATGCATTTGCAAAGGATGTACTTTAGGTAAAAACAAAAAAAATCCTTTTCCAAAAGTGTACACAAATCAAATTCTGTACTTGAACTTATTCATACTGATCTATGTGGTCCTATGTCTGTACCTTCCCTAAATGGATGTCTCTATTATGTGATCTTTATGGATGACTATTTTAGGAGAACTTGGGTTTAACTTAAACAAAAGGAATCAATTGAAGTGTTATCTAAATTCAAAGAATTCAAAGCCCTAGTTGAAAATCAGTCTAGATAGAAAATCAAAATCCTAAGATCATATAATGGAGGTGAATACATCTAAGAAATCTTTAAAGATTTTTGTGTTATTGTTGGGATTAAGAGAAATTTTTTGTACCATATAATCCTTAATAGAATGGAGTCATAGAATGAAAAAAAAATCCATTATTGAATCAGCCAAATCTATGATGCATGAACAAAATCTTCATACCTCGTTTTGGGATGAAGCTTCTAATACTACAATTTATATTCAAAATAGATGTCCTCACTCAATATTAGAAAAATACAACTCCTAAAGAATTATTTGTAGGCATCAAACCAAACTTAAACCACCTAAGAATATTTGTGTATCCTATTTGTATTCATATTCATAAAGAAAAGAGAACACAATTAGAACCTTCTAGAAAGAAGGGTATACTCCTCGGATATAATGAATCAACTAAAGGTTATAGGATCTATGTCCCTAGTCAAAGAACCATTGAAGTCAATAGAGATGTAAAATTTGAAGAAGACATCGCCTTTAATCTTTCAAGGAACATTGATGAATCATATGCAGAACCTACTGCTGAAATAGGAAAGGATCATTTAATAGAGAATGAGAGGGAGAATGATACTGAACATATTACACCTATTATTTCAAATTTAGAGAATACTAAAAATCCTAACAACAAAAGTAGACCACTTTGGGCTAGAAAAATGATAGATGAAAATTATGTAGAACATGATGAAGTAGTCATAGAAAGCAAGAGAAGAAGAAATCAATCATGCTATGTAACACTACTCTCTAAACTCATCGAAATAAAGCCTTTAAATATCGAAGAAGCCTTATCAAGAAAATATTGGAAAGATGTAATGGTTGAAGAATATCAATCAATACTAAAAAATGATCCATGGGATGTTGTACCCAGACCAAAGAATAAATAAGTTGTCTCTTCTAAATGGCTATACAAAATCAAGCATGCACTTGATGACAATATTGAAAAATACAAAGCCAGATTTGTAGCTCGCAGATTCTTGCAGAAGGAAGGAATTGATTATGAAGAAACATTTGCTCTAGTCACCAAGAATAAATTTGTTAGAACTATCATAGCAATTGCAACATCCAAAGTGCAGAAGATACATGAAATGGATGTCAAAATAACATTCCTAAATGGTGAAATTAAAGAAGTATATATTGAGCAATCAAAAGGATTCATCATTCATGACAAAAATTCTCATGTTTGTAAATTAAAGAAAGAACTATACAGATTTAAACAAGCACCGAGGGAATGGTATGAAACAATAGACAACTATCTCACAAAATTAGGGTATTCCAAGAATAAAGTTGATCCTAACATATACTTCAAAATAAATGGAGATGATATGATTATTCTTGTATTATATGTTGATGAATTTCTAATAATAGGTGAAGAACATCACATAGCTAAATGCAAATAGGAACTAACAATAGAATTTGATATGAAATACCTAAGACTTCGTCATTACTTCCTAGGTCTAGAACTCTGGTAAAAGAAGAACTAAGTTTGAATGATGGATTGTAAACCAATTACTACTCCTATGGAAGCTAGCTTACATAAACTGAAGAATGATGGATTTGAATATGAACCTACCTATCTGAATCTAACAACAAAAAGAGACCACTTTGGAATGGAAAAATGATAGAAGAAAATCATGTAGAACCTAATGAAGTAGTCAGAGAAATCAAGAGAACAAGAAATCAGTCAATGTATGTAACACTTCTTTATGAACTCATCAAAACAGAGCCTTCAAATATCAAATGTTGCCTTATTAGGAAAATATTGGAAAGATGAAATGATTGAAGAATATCAATCAATACTAAAAAATGATGTGTGGGATGTTGTACCCAGACCAAAGAATAAATCTATTGTCTCTTCTAAATGGCTATACAAAATCAAGGATGCACCTTGTCATGCTCAAATTTTACAAGGCAAAACACAACCAACATTTTTTTTCGAAAGGTAACTATAGAAAATGACATAACAAAATATGTTTTTTATGATTACTCTAATGAACTATCCAGTGTTCAAGATAATTCTAATCATGTTTCTTGTCTTAAGGTTAAGTACATACAGATGGTACATACATAAATAATTAAGTTGAAGGTAATCCTTTAAGTTGATTAGTAACATAGAGAAAGATTCTTAATAGCTTCTAGGAAACATTAATGTTTCAACTCAATCTTAGGTATCATGGGTCAAATGATAGTCTGTAGCTTGGGGAATAAATAGTCTTAGGTGATGTAGGAGGATTCATTTCATTTGATACTCTAGTCCTTAGAATTTAGAGTAGGTCAATAAGATTTCACAATGCTACATTTGCTATAGTCTAAGTGAGAACATACCGCTAGATGATAATACGAGATTTTATTTATTTTATTTTATTTTACTTATTTTTATTATATATATATATATATATATATATATATATATATATATATATATATATATATATATATATATATATATATATATATATATATATATATATATATATATATATAATTTCATATTCTATTTTAGAACCAATGTTGTATGATGTACCAAGTCTTTATCAAAAGTAAGTCCATCAACTTGGAAATAGGATCATGAAGAAATGCACATTGGTTCTATTTGTTTTGATCATCATGGTAGATATCTCTCTTCATTTACATAGTATCCTAGTTTATTACTCTACCCTTTCCACCCTTTTTCAAAATATAATGTTGTTCATTTATTTATTATTATACTGAAACTCTAATCCTATTAATCTGACTACATACTAAAATTTAGTTATTGAGCTCATAAGCTATTAAGTTTAATCCTTAAAACTACTAAAATCCATTAAAATTAAGGTCCTTTCTATAATGGTTCATAAGGCACAGCACTTGGTGAAGGTTTTTCAAATGAGGTTGCAAGAAGAGTGGGTTTAACCATGGAGGGAACTCGGTAGTTAAGAGCACTCAAGCTAGAGTAGTACTAGGATGGGTAACCTACTGGGAAGTCCTGGTGCTTCACCTCTATGAGCATCACCTAGATCCAATGAGTGTTAAGTGTTCCATTAATTCTCATAAGAGATGGATTAATTTGTGAATCACTACTCATGATATATGGGTCAATGAGTTTGACTCAAAAACTACACAGTAAAATCCTGATAGCAATATCACAATTTGACTTGCTTTGGAAAATATCTCCTACTTATTGATTGACAAGCTTAAGGGGCTTTCTAATGAATGGTCCACAAGGCACAACACTTGGTGAAGGTTTTTCAAATGGGGTTGCAAGAAGAGTGAGTTTAACATAGAGGGAACTCTATAGTTGAGCATATTCGAGCTAGAGTAGTACTAGGATGGGTGACCTCCCAGGAAGTCTTGATGCTTCACCTCTGTGAGATTCACCTAGATCCAATGAGAGTTAAGTGTTCCATTTATTCTCATGAGAGATGGATTCATTTGTGAATCACTACTCATGATATATGGGTCAATGAGTTTGATTCAAAAACTACATAGTTAAATCCTGATAGCAATATCACAATTGCATATTAATTAAAATTTAAATTAAATAAACTTAATAATAAATACCTACAAGACTTTACATAAGCCATAATAATCCTATATAAGATGTTTTCGATACCTACTAACTAACTAACATCTACTAAACATCCATACTAAGTTTATACTAAATAACTTTCATTAACATTACTTTTATTAATATTAATTCCTACTAACTACCCTCCTCAAAGCATCACATAATAAACTAACCATACAATCCCAACATAAAACATATACCTTAATACTACCCACCACCCTCCACCCCCTTTCTACACATCCCAAAACCCAACCAAAAATATATTCACTTTAATCCTATCCTCACTACAAGTGAATTCTGTCCCCAACATAGACTCACATGACCACCAAATACATCCTCTTTTTTCAAGGCGTGAGGTGACATGGGTCCCATCTATTATGACCCTCCTTAGGTGCCTAGGGTGGAGCGTTTAACAAATTTTTTAAAGCTTAGGATGACATCCTGTACTATGCATGGGAGGCAAAGCCATTTGGATTCCATGGGGATGCGATTCTTCACCTAGGTAGGCAACAAGTATTAAAACATTTTTACATACTCCTTGGTGAATGGTGCCTTGAAACTTGGGATTGTGTAAGAACTTAGCTTAGGCCAAAATTCACCCAAGACCAAGGAACTCAAACACAAGCACAATCGTAGACCAAAGAGAGAGTATGATCAAAATGATGATAGATTTATTCAATATGCCATACAACCATTGCAAGAGTACACTAGGAGGAGAGCTTCTAGAATGCATAGAAGTCAACATCATGATAAGTCATACAACTAGGCACATGTCCACCAGATATGACTTATCCTCCATTAAGCATGAAAGTAAGTGCGATAATGTGAGGATAAGCCTACAATGGTGTAGCACACAAATCAGTGGTGTAGACAACATGTGCTAAATTAGGAGTGCAAACAATTGTGTTGTCAACATGACAACTCATTGAATGATGCAAAATTCAGTGTTGTAGACACCATGTGCATAATTAGAGTTGCATACTTCTGTGAGAGTACACAAACTCCTAAGTATCTCACCTAAATAAATAATAAAATAATAAAAAATAATAAAATAATGCATTAACCTAAGTAAACTTAACTAAGTGTTAATAATGAAGTACTTATTTACACCAACACCCTCCCTTAAGTGCGACTTAGGGGAATGCCCTTAAGCTTATGAAATCTAGGATGCAATGCATGATGGGTCTCGACTACTAAGCCATGTTAGGTACCCATGTACATAATGATATGCAATCTCTCATAAAGTGGAGAAAGAGGGGAAACCACGTGGGAAAAACCCTCCCACAAAAAGAGAGATGAAATAATATATGGATGGATGGAGTAATCAAGACTCCCCATTATGAAATACATCCAATATATACATAAGAGAATGATGAGAAGAGGAAGAGAGATAGGATAGGCTCCCCCTCCCTCCCAAAAGAAGAATGCTTGCCAGTGACTACTCTAATGAAGAAGCTGATCCAAGACTGCAGAATCGTGTTCTTCCCCTTAGGAAGAAACAATGCCAAAGGTACAAATGAGATGCTTCTATTGTGTGTGGAAAGAATCCCATGGATAAGTGATGTCTCTAAAACCTTCTCAACTGACTGAAGAACCTGTCTCAAAGAACTGTCTATCTCTGCAACTAATGAAGAACCCTTCTACAATTGCTGATCATAAGTATCCACAATCACTTCAACCTATGATGATTGATCATGTAGAGAATGAACAAGAGGGTCAGATGGAGCCCTCATGACAACTGAAGAAGAAGATGCTTCATCAAGAAGAAGAGGTAGATCATCAATTCTGTCCCCCAAATTTGTCACTGAAGCTGCACCTAGAAGACTAGATGTACCCTGTTGTGTTGGATGTATCACTATGGCTATGTATGCATGTGGACTAAATTGATGTAGTGACCTCTCATTGCAACTGTTGATAGAACCCCATGTGTCTAAATTTGTTGAAGCATTATCGCTAGTGTCACTATCAGTTTCCACATGGTATGATGTGTAGAGAGGATTAGAGGACAAGCTATGTGAACTTTCCTCAAAGTGTACATCCTTCTCCACAAAAATTTGATGTGTCTTAGGATCCAATAGTTTGTATGCCTTCACACTGTCTTCATAACCAATGAAGGTACAAGGCCAAGGTGATTGTGCCTTGCATCCCTTGGAAGATATCTTTGCCCATGCAGGACAACCAAAGACTCTGAAGTGTGTCACAATAGGTTTTCTGCTACACCATGCCTCAAAAAGAGTCTTGCCAGCTAAGGGTGGATAAGGAGATTGATTAAGAATGTGAGTGGCACTAGAGATTGCTTTGACTTCTAATGATGGATCTAGAGACTTGGCTTGTATCATGAAACTTGCCATAGACTTAAGAATTTAGATCCTCAATGCTGCAACATTTGTCTCATGCAAACTGAATGCTAGCGGAGTCTGAAGATCAATGCCCTTGAGTTTGCAAAAATCTTTAAGTCTTCTATTCACATACATGCTTCCATTGTCCATTTTTAGAACTTTGATGGCTTTTGTCGATTTCTGTTCTACATGAGTCTTGAAGGCTAGAAACTTGTCCAACACTTCATTCTTTTTATGAAGAAAATAGACCTAAGTGTATCTTGAAAAGTCATCAATGAAGGTTAGTATGTAGCAACCCTGGCTGAATGCAAAAGGACTTGCTAATACCATGTGAACCATCTGTAGAACACCTGGTGCTCTTGAAGACTTCCCTTTCTATAAATTCCCCTCTGGATGCATATCCACTAAATCTATTAAACATTCACCCTTAGAAAAGTTGATTTGGGGTAGACCTTTGACCATTATATATGTGCAAAGTTGCTGAAGGTAGTGAAAGTCAAGATGACCATACCGCTCATGCTATAATTGCATGTTTGAATTTGATTGAGATAACAAGGCCTTTGAAGGAGTCTTGGACACAAAATGGGAGAAAGACTACAACCTTTTGTTATGATTCACTTTCCCATTGCAACCAAGGAGTCATCTTTAAGATTGTGCACCTGTACTAAGTCTGGAAGGAACTCAACTCTATGTTCATCTCTGAGGTGAGTGATTTGGTAGATTGATAGGAGATTTAAAGTTAGGTTTGGAACATAGAGAACATCTTGAAACTCTCCATTTTCCATCTTCACATTTCCTTTTCCTTCAACTTCCATTTTAGTATTATTTCCCATGAAGATGTATGGTACCTTTGATTGCTTCATTGAAGAAAAATCCTCTCTTGAAGAACCCATATGATATGAGGCACCTAAGTCAAATATCCATTCCTTTGAAGAATTTGAATTTGCCATGAGTGCTTGCCCTTTTCCCTTTAAATTTGAAGAAGATCCTTTATCCTTATAAGCATTAGGTAATGGAACATTATGTTTCTTCATGATGTTGGTCAACTCATCAATCTTTTTAAGATAACACTCATGTTCTTCATGATCCATTTTCTTGCAATAGGCATACTTTTTCTTCTCCTTATTGTTGTTGTCCCCCTTCTTGGTGGAATTTGAGGAAGACTTGCCTTGTTGATTTGATTGTGATGTTGTCTTTTCTACAGCCTCTGATTTTTTCTTCCATTTCTTCTTCCTACCCTCTCCTTGGTTTGAAGATTGTCTAGCTGAATTTTGAGAACACTCATTGTTGGCCACCAATGCTTTAGACTTAGGTGATTTGAGAATCCCCACTGATTTCAACTTCTTTTCTTCAGTATCAAATAGATGAGCATATTCATCAAAAGTGACTTTCTTGTAGGAAGAGCCTAAGGTAGTCTTTGATTTGTTGAAAGAAGATACAAATGTGGAATACTCCGATGGCAACTTTTTATGTATAAGATAGATGAATCTGTCATCTTTTATAGAATTCCCACAATCAGTAAGCTTTGTCCTTAGTTAATTCACCTTAATGATGAAATCCTAGATTGAATCATATGACTTAGGATCTAAGGAGACAAGCTCATCTTTGATTTTGAAAACATCCTCTTCAGACACTTTATCATAAAGGTTTTTGAGGGTATCCCAAGCTTCCTTGGATGTAGAACACTTCTTAATTTGATACATGATCTTATCATCAACCCCCAAACATATATCACCTAGGGCTTTCCTATCCATTGCTAACCAAGCTAAAATGTCACTTGCTGATACTTTATCACCTTTTGGTTTAGGAAGAGTACCATCTACACATTGTGAAACTCCATTATGCATTAAGTGATACCACATTTCTATGGACCATGTAGCATAGTTATGAGGAGCTAATTTAGGGAACTTAAAATTTTCCACAATGCAAAAAATGAAAGAAAATTGTAGAAAAGAGAGAACACAACACCAAGAACACCTCCCCTTTTCACTAAATCAAGAAACCCCCCCAAAATAGATGCTTTGGCACTTTATCAGTAGTGTGATTACAATGGCCACTTGCCAATTTTTGCCTTTGTGGACTTCTAATTTTTATTGTTACAACCTCTTAATGGATTACAAATTTGGAACTTTACAATGTGCTACAATTCTGAAGCATTACAAAGCAAAGAAAGGCCCTATTGCTGAAAGTGACACTTTTGTCCATACAACACTACAATTTGACTGTAGATCTAGAAAGTAGATGAAAAATAATGCACTTTAAAAAAAATAGAACCTATTTTCGACTCCAGATGTGCTCATACAAAGCATTTAAAGTTGTAAATAGGAGGATTATGTACGTACAATTGCCAAAAAATGCAATTTTTGACCAATCTGTGCACCAAAACTAGAAAAAAGATGCACCACTAATTTTTTTGGGAAATTCTACCCAATTTCAAAAAAAATTGCACTTGATTTGGAGTCAAAATGTCTGAGTTATGGCCTCTCGAAGTTGGACTACAAAATCAAAAATCAATCTAGAGAGGGGCTGCATCAGCAAATGACAAGGTTAAATTTGATGGTCATACAACCATCACTGTAGTTCAAATTTGGCTTGGTATGATGGTTAGACAACCATCAAATTTAGGGTCGTGAAACTAATGACATCAACTACTCCAATCCTAGTGGTGACGTCAGCCATACAGATGATGATGTCAACATGTATGAAAATGTATGATCTGGTATGGCTAATGTAAGGACCTACTGACTCATTGATGACATTGCGACATAGTCAGTGTACGGATCTACAGACGTGGGGCTAAATTGGATATAACTAAGAGGTGACGTGTCTGTACGATTGCTAATGTGGATGATGTACAACCTTCTTAGTTAGTGTACAGATGCTAACAAGGTGGTTATGTCGATGCTGATGTGTCTGCGTAGGCATGCAAGATTAGAAAATGAAATGCCATCGTGTGTTGCACCTACTGTCTGTGTGGATGTCTTTAAATGTTGCTGTGTGGTCAAGTGCAGTGCGAGGACTAGTAAATAGATGCTATGTGGTGTGGGTGGAGGGGGCTTCAAAGTTCAAATTTTTAAACTTGCATCACCGGACTATAGTTTTCGTTGCCAGTAATTAGTCAAGTGGTGGCCAGATAGTTTATAAATTATCCCACATTCATGGGTGAAACAACCTTGCAGGTGTATAAATGTTACACCCCACTTTGAGTTTACCAAAGTGAAGGGTGCCGAGTTATGATATGTGGTGGCCACTTAGTGTGATTTTGGATGACAGGAATAAGCCAAAAATTATATGTAGTGTACTGCCGTAGTTTGTAGAGGCTGAAGTTGATTGGTACTAAAATTGTAGAGGTGATCACCAAATTAAATAATAAGCCTTGCAAAAATAATTTTTTTGAACTTGTAGAGCTGGGGTGTGACTACCCGGTTCTGCAAAAAAAATATTCCCTATCTGTGCAACTAAAAAATCTGAAAATACCAGTTCAGAAAATAAGATGTAGAGAAGAAATAAAATGTAGATGTGAACAATAAATAATCAGATCAATTAAATAATCATACTTGAATTGTGAACTGGGGCCTCCAAGTTCCAATTTGCAAATTTTTTTTGCCTCACGATCAACTTTAGCCTAGCATAGGTAAATTTATAGTTGATCTTCACCGAATTGACACTCTAGACATAATGGTAAGGTTAGATCTGGCTCTAGATGCTCCCAATTTTTGTGGATTCTTTGAATTTGGGTTGAGGTGCCGAAGCATGAATGGTCTTGAATGACTATGTGTAGAGAATCTTCCCAAGCTTTGATACCATGTAAGAATTTTGCTTAAGCCAGAATTCACCCAAGACCAGGGAACTCAAACACAAGCACAATAGTAGATCAAATAGAGAGTATGATCAGAGTGATGATAGATTCATTCAATATGCCATACAACCATTGCAAGAGTACACTACGAGTGCTTGTATATAAAGGCCTTAGGAGAGCTTCTGGAATGCATATAAGTCAGCGTCATGAAAAGTCATACAACTAGGCAAATGTCCACCAGATATGGGTTATCCTCCATTAAACACGAAAGTAAGTGCGATGATGTGAGGATAAGCCTACAATAGTGTAGCATGAAAATTAGTGGTGTAGACAACATGTGCTAAATTAGGAGTGCGAACAATTGTGTTGTCAAC
The DNA here is from genome assembly GCA_028749045.1 of Cupressus sempervirens. Taxonomy (NCBI): domain Eukaryota; kingdom Viridiplantae; phylum Streptophyta; class Pinopsida; order Cupressales; family Cupressaceae; genus Cupressus; species Cupressus sempervirens. Next base: position 537,830,486 of record CM053785.1, read on the forward strand.
ATGACAATTTAGTGAATGATGCAAACTCCAGTGTTGTAGATACCATGTGCATAATTAGAGTTGCGTACTTCTGTGAGAGTACACAAACTCCTAAGTGTCGCACCTAAATAAATAAATAAAATAATGCATTAACCTAAGTAAACTTAAGTAAGTGTAAATAGTAAAATACTTATTTACACCAATAGATTGGTTATATGGAAAAACGGGTAAAGTAAATATGTTATGTTTTAAAAAAAAAAAAAAAATGCCTTGCTTCCCTTTTCACACATGTGGAGCAAACCTAGTATGGGGAAGTATGTTTTTTGTTATAATTATTAATTTTTTCTTTGGGAGTCACATGATAATAATGCATTAGCCCAATTCATTCAACTAGATAATGTTGGTCTAATATTTTTTTGACTATTATTATTTTATTGGCTTACCTAGGGAAGAGATGCTAAGTATGTTTTGTTTAATTTTTATATTAGTCTGTAATACTCAAGAATTTAATTCCTCATTCTCATACAAATTCCAGAGAATAAAAAGTGCACCTACAACATACTTTCTCTTATAGATTTTAGACTATGTATTACATTAGAGTTAATTTATTCTTTCACTACTATAGAATTCAAAGAGTTTCTTAGGTCATAGGTCAGTGTTATTCTAGTCTATTGATGTATTGGTATTATAAGACTCAAGTTTAACACCCAAATGCACAAGACCAAACTTAAAAGTTCCCTAAGGGATTAATTAAAATCATGCATTAAATTTCTTCTCATTGAAACAAAATGAATAATTTTCCAAGCTTACATATGGACAAGTGCAATATTAGAACTCTCATTCTCATTACATTAATCCCATAATATGAATTTTACAATAATCTCACTCATTATACTTTAACAAATATTTCATTGACTCTCTCACAATTGAAAATTCCACAAACTTTACTGTGAGTTAAATTCTTGAATCTATTTATGTACAAGAGTTATCTGCAACATGAATTTCCAAAATGATGTATATTCCTTACATGAACTACTCCTTTCCTTCTTATAAAAGAATGCAGACATTATATTTTTCCTTCCATAATGCCAACTATATTTATAACATAGATCACATTTTACATCTTCACAATGGTATACCATGGGGTTTGAATTCCCCTCACATTTTAGAGAACATAAAAATCGGGATTTTTCCATCATAAACCATAACAAAATGACATGAAAAAGGATGAACTCTCCACAACACTTGATTCTTCAACAATGTCAAGGGAATCCCTAACTCCTTCATGGGTCCATTTCCACAACCTACATGAAACAACACCAAATTGGAAACCATGGAGGCTCACCTCCCATACTAGGCCTCCTAAGAGGCCACCCATCGAGCTGGGGAAAGAAAGCCCAAATGGGATGCACACATAACATCTGCTAATGCATACAATCACACAATGCAAAACATAACAATCCCTCCCATGGATTGCACATTGATTCACCACTGGAATCATGAATACATTGGGTGAAGGTGGACTCTTCAAAGAGGAGAATTCCATATCCATAATACAAATATCAAACTGCAATTGCATTTTTGCCTCTCAAGGCTATCATAAAATCTCCTCCTTACACAATCCCTTATACCTCCCAAACACAAAAGGCATATGGCTTCAATGGAGCCCATACTCCATGAGAGAAAGAACAACTCCTCATCATGAGGTAAATTTTCTCAACTACAATGTTGAGCCCAACTAACCCCTTCACCCAAGGCTGCTCTTCCTTCCCAAGGGTGAGTGAAGCCTTCACACCCATTAACAATTCAACATCCCACAAACAAAACAAAGAGATCAAGAAGGAAAAACCAAGAAAATATATGTAATACAAATCACAATCACACCATCACAATACAATACAAGGATTCACAATGACAATACATGAATCCACAACAACAATACATGTTTGCAACACCATTATGAAAATGAAAAAGATTTTCATGGTTGAGCAACAACCTTTGTCCAAGCTAAAGGCAATGATAGTTGATGAAGAGTTCCCTTCACCTTAGCCTCCTTTCCAAAACCCTAACTGTCTTTAAACTTAGAGAGTGGGTGAACACCCAAGTAGTTTGTCCACATCTCCCTAAAAAGGCTCTCCCACTATCTATTTTGGCAAAAAAATCAAGCCATTACCTCTTAGAACCTTGTCCGCCCCCGCCCCCCAATGTTACTATTTTTGACTTAGTGGAAGTATGGTGAAGAACTCATGTGATAGCTCAATTTTCGAATTGGTGGAAGAATGCATTTGTAAAGGCCCCCCCTAGGCTAGCTAAGCATCAACATGGTAAAATTTAGGCCCCTAAAATGTTATACTAACATATGGGTGGCTTCTTTTCACAAAAAGACACTTTGGGACCACATAATGATCCTTTAAAACCCTAGTCAAGTCTGAATTCAAATTTTGGGTTTACTTAATCTTTAACAAGGTAATTAGTTTAAGGGTTAAATGCTACCATGAAAAAAACCCTAGATGACATGTCATTAACACACACCAATCTACAAGTGTCAAGTGACACATTAAAGAACATTACACATCATCATGACATGTCCTTAATGCATCTTTGAGATTAAAATTTTCACACACATGCAAGCTTACATTTATGAAATAAAATACATCACAATGAGGCTTTTGAATCTTCCAAATATTTGACTTGGCTAAACCATGTTCACATGAGTTTGGACCTTGCTTCCTTGATAATTTTCCATGGTTCCAGCTCCTACAAACTAAACTTGAGCATCATTAGTCCAAAGGAAGGCCACATAAAATACATATCATAAATGAATACATATTCTAGTATTATGTAATCCATATTAACATAATTCAATTAAATTTCTTTTCTTAATCATTTCAAATAAAACATTCAAAATATTAAAATACCAAAATCTGCATATCACATTTAATCTCAAATCAACATTTTGCATCACATCATAATCTAATTTCCATCTTACCATGTGTAAAGTTGTATCCATATTTGTTCGATCATCCCATACAAAAAAATTTGGTTCTTAATACATATCATATATGGAAATCACTATTGTAAATACCAAAATCAATAGATAATATAAGACACTATCCATCTAAGTCTTGAATAAATATCAAAATATCCAAATCTTGAATATCAAAATGTAGGTAAAATATCTATGCTATGATGGGTCGGGGTGAGGCCTCACATTCTGCCCCCCTAGGAATGAACTTCCTCTTAGAGCTCATCAAAAAGGTATGGGTACTAAGATTTCATCTGAGTTGCATCCTCCCATGAAGCTCTGACCTCATCATAACAATCCCCCTAGACTCTAACCTGGTCTAGCTCTCTACCTCAAAGAATGAGGGTCCATCAAGCCAAAATGAAAATGGGCTCTAATGCTATCTACCCATCTGACTCCACTTGCAAGGCATACCAATCTATGATGTCAGACTCATCATACATATACTTTCTTAATATAGATACATGAAATACATCATAGATGTGTGATAGGCTAGATGGTAGGGCTAAATGATAAGCAGCTGGTCCCATCCACTCCAAAATCTCAAAGGGACCCACAAAGTGAGGTGCTAACTTAGAGCCTTTTCCCAAATGGATTGGACTCTTATGTAGTCACACCCTCAAGAAGACTCTATCACCAACCATGTATTCTCTATCCACCCTCTTTGCATTTGTATATTTCTTTTGTCTATCTTGGGCCTCTCTAAGACATTGTCTAATCAAAATCACTTGCCGCTCCATATCCTTAACTAAATGTTGCCCTATAGATACCCTATCTTCAATCCTATCCCAAGTCAAGGATGTTCTGTAGGACCTACCATACAAGGATTGATAGGGTGGCATGCCTATGGAAGTATGATACCCATTGTTATAGGAAAATTCTACAAGATGAAGGTATTCTTCCCACTTGGACTGGTGGTCCATCACATACATTTGTAACATATCCTCTAGGATCTAGTTAACTCTCTCTTTTTTTCTCATCTATTCGAGGATGATAATTTGTGCTAATGTTGATCATAGTACCTAATGATGTTTGCAATTCCCTCCAAAGGGATGATATAAATAAAGAATCTCTATATGAGATTATCTTATAAGGAATGCCATGGAGTTTGACAATATCTCGTAAGAACATCTGTGCAACTATAGGTACTATGAAGGTAGTGTAAACAAGTGAACAATGGGCAAGTTTGGTCAGAGTGTTTGTCACCATGATGGAATCATGATGACAAGAAGATGTCAGAAGAACAATAATAAAATCCATGGAGATAGTGTCCCACTTCCACTTAGGTATCTTATGTGGCTGCAAGAGTCTACCTAGATGTCCATGCTATACCTTAACTCTCTGAAACTCTAGGCATTTAGCTATAATGTTGGCAATCTACATTCTCATTCCTAGCTAATGGTATAATTGTCTTAAATCAGCATGAAGCTTCTTAACACCTAGATGTGCTGCATAGGGTGCTCTATGAGCTTCCAAAATAATGAACTCACATAAATCGCATGTGGAGGGTATATAAATGTGCCCTTTATGATGTAATAATCCATTTAGACCTAATGAGAAACTATTAAATTTTCCCTCTAGGGGTCTCTAAGAGTGGATTAACTGAAAACTTTTTGCATAAAATACATCTTCTGGTAGGTGGTGTAGTATGCGCTCTCTCAAATCTATATTAGTAATCATAAAAGATATCTCATGACACCTCCTACTCAAGGCATTTGAAACTACATTCTCCTTTCCCTTAATGTAATGTAGATCAAAATAATATTCACATAAGAACTCTACCCATCTCCTTTATCAAGCATTAAGCTTCTGCTCTGTGAAAATATACTATAGACTTTGATGGTTTAAATGAAGCTCAAAGTGATGACATAGGAGAAAGTGACACCATCATCCCAAGGCATGAACTACTACTGCAAGTTCTAAATCATGGGTAGGATAATTGAGCTCATGAGTCTTAAGTTTCCTAGACTCATATGTTATAACTCAACCATTCTACATGAGAACAACTCCAATACCATCCAATGAGGCATCTGTTACAAAATTTTATGAGATCATGTACTGCTAGGATTGGTGTGCTAGTGAGTGCACTTTTGAGTTCTTGGAAGGCCTTCTTGCACTTTTCTATCCATTCAAACTTCTTCCCTTTCCTTTTAATGGATGTGATGGGATGAACTACCCTAGACAATCGTACCACAAACCACCTATAATACCCTGCCAATCCCATGAAAATCTTAACTTCTATAACATTAGTCAATGCTGGCCAGTCCATGATGGCTTGGATCTCGGATGGGTCCACTAAGATTCCATCTCCTAATATCACATGACATAAATAATGCAATTTCTTTCTAAAGAAGGCATACTTTGACAAGCTACCATATAGTTGATTTTCCCTTAAGCGCTGTAACACCTGCCTCAAGTGCTCTTCATGTTCATTCTCATCATTAGAATATATCAATATATCATCAAGGAATACTACTACAAAATTATCCAAAAATATATGAAACAACCCATTCATAAGACTCATAAATACAACCAGGGCATTTGTAAGACCAAATGGTACTACTATGAACTCATAGTGACCATATCTTGTATGGAAAATAGTCTTATGAATGTCACTTTCCACAATCTATAACTGATGATACCCAGACTTCAAGTCTATCTTAGAGAATACTCAAGCACCCTGTAGATGATCAAATAGGTCATCAATTCTAGGGAGTGGGTATCGATTCTTGATAGTTACCTTATTCAATTGCCAGTAATCAATACACAACTTTAGTGATCTATCTTCTTCTTTACAAAGATCACTGGTGCACCCCAAGGTGATACACTAGGATGGATATGTGCCTTCTTCAGGATTTCCTCCACCTAAATCTTAAATCCATTAAGTTCATGTGTAGCCATCCTATATAGAGATCTAGAGATAGGTTCAGCTCCAGGCACACGATCTATGTGGAAATCAACTACCCTAGGTGGTGGCATACTTGGAAGCTTTGAGGAAAAACCATCCTCAAATTCCTATAATATTGGATAGTCATCTAGAGAAGGTTCCCTCTCATCGTCTTCCTCCCTATTACCAATAGATACTGCAAACAATTGACATCCCTTTTGCAGACACCACTTAAGCTACACAACGGAGATCATACAAAGAGACATTGGCCTTTGCATCCTTGAAATTACTATATGAGTACCATGATCATCAGAACAATCAACTTTCTTCTATTTATAGTCCTTTTTAGTGTTATGTGCACATAGCCAGTCCATGCTAAGGACTACACTATAAGATCCTAGGGGAGTAATACGTAGATCTGAGGCCATCCTCATGTCTCCAATTTGAATCTAACAATCACAAATAAAGAAATTAACTATCACCCTAGCCCTAGAGGCCAATTCAACTTCCCAATTATCATCTTGTCTAGCTGCCACTAGCCTACAAAACTCCACTACAAAAGGTGATACAAAGGAATTGGTGGCTCCAGAATCAAACAATATTGAAACATTAATACCTTAGATTATACCTATGGCCTTAATAATTGTGACCTAATAATCGGCTTGGCGGTTATCAACCATTGTAAATACCTTGTGGGATCTACCCATGTCTCCTACTATAGGCTTTGAAGTGACTCCCCACTGATTATTAGTTGCTAGTCCCTATGGGCACTCTCTCACTATGTCAAGTACAACATGGTCGATGAGTTTGAATTTGAATCCCCTCTAGCCTAGATTGTTGCTCATCCCCTATCCTATTGGATCCACTATAACCACCTCTAGAGAACTCCTAAGTCCTAGCTAGCTATGCATATGGAGCTTGTGGTCTATGATCTTGCTAAGAACCCTATGACTGCCACTGCTTGGGCTTAGAGCCTTGATATCCCTATGATGACTTCTACCTATTATCCTATTAAGACTTTTATTGTGCCTGTGGGGCTTTAGAGAACCCTGTTGAGTGACTCTGGTTACCCTTCCATAAGGATTTATATTATCCTAAATGCTGGAAGAAATTTTGGCTATGAGACCAATCTCAAGATTCTTGTTTGTTATGGAGATCTTCTGCAACCAATGTTGTCTAAACTATCTCCCTAAATGTGCTCAGAAAAGCTAGGCATATTGAACTCTGAAGAGACAAATTATGACCCTTGGTGAATTGACAGATCCATAGCTGCTCATCCTTCATGTACTTGACATAAGGAAGGAGCTCTAGGAACTTTCTCTCATATTGTATCATAGTAAGGCCCCTCTACTGGAGGTCATGAAACTCCTCAATCTGACTCTATTTGAAATGCTTCTAAAGATACCTATCTCTAAATTTGGCCACAAATGCCTCCTAGGTAAGAGTGTCTACCCTTACTCCACTTATGGTCTCTTCCTATTTCCACAAATTGGAAGTGTTATCTCATAAAAGGTGTATAGAAAGTCATGCCTTCAAATTGCTTCCATAAGATCGCAAACCAAAGCACCTCGCAAACCAAAGCACCTCTCTAAGCTTTGTAACCAGGCCTCTACTTGTGTACCATCTGTGGTTCTGGTGAAAAGAGGTGGTTTGAGTCAAATTAATTCCATAATCTAATTCCCTATGTCTCTGGGTGCTCTCACTACTATTGGTGGTAGTTCAATCTAATGAACCAAGGCCTCCTCATGATCACCTTGTTCCTTTACATCTCTAGGTGGGGGACTTCTGCTTCTTTCCCTATTATGTGCTCTATGTCCCACTATCCTTTGTTGTTTGAGATATGTAATTACATGTGGCATCCTCTCTTGAACTACTCTAATAAGGTTTTAAATAGTTGTGAAAAGTTGATTAAAGTTTTTAGGTCTCTTGGGTGGGGGTCCACCAATTCTATATTCTACCCCTTCTGGTGCCACTTGTGCATCCCTAGGAAATCTAGCCCTTTAGTGACCATTATGGATAATGATAGGAATTATACACACAAGTTGTAGTTTTAGTGAATTAAGCATAATGGGTTAGGCTCTAGTGTTGAAACCTGACTCTGATACTAGAATGTCGTGCCTAGATTTTACAAGGCAAAACATAACCAATTTTTTTTTTGAAAGACAACTACAAAAAACCACATAACAAAATATGTTTGTTATAATTACTCTAACAAACTATCCAATGTTTGAAATAGTTCTAATCATGTTTCTTATGGTAAGGTTAAGTACACATAGATGGTACATACATCAATTACTAAGTCAAAGGTAATCCTTTAAGTTGATTGGTAACATAGAGAAATATTCTTAACAACTTCTAGGAAATGTTAATGTTTCAACCTGATATTAGGTATCACAGGTCAAATGATAGTCTTTAGTTTGGGGAATAAATATTCTTAGGTGATGTAAGAGGATTCTTTTCATTTGGGACTCTAGTCCTTAGAATTCAGAGGAGGTCAATAAGATTTCACAATGCTACATTAGTTATAGTCTAAGTGAGAATATACTGCTAGATGATAATACAAGATTTTATTTATTTACTTATTTTATTTTATTTATTTACTTCTTTATCAAAATTAAGTCCATCAACTTGGAACTATTTGTTTTGATCATCATGCCAGATATCTCTCTTCATTTACGTAGTATCCTAGTTTATTACTTTACCCTTTCCACCCCTTTTTCAAAATATAATTTTTTCATTTATTTATTATTACACTCAAACTCTAATCCTGTTAATTTGACCAATACTAAAATTTAGTTGTTGAACACATAAGCTATTAAGTTTAATCCTAAACACTGCTACAATCCATTAAAATTACAGGGATTTCTAATGAATGGTTCATAAGGCACAACACTTGGTGAAGGTTTTGCAAAGGGGGTTGAGGGAAGAGTGGGTTTACCCATGGAGGGAAATTTGTAGTTAAGTGCACTCAAGTTGGAGTAGTACTAGGATGGGTGACCTCCCAGGAAGTCCCAATGCTTCACTTATATGAGAATCACCTAGATCCAATGAGCATTAAGTGTTTCATTTATTCTCATGAGAGATGGATTCATTTGTGAATCTCTACTTATGATATATAGGTCAATGCGTTTGACTCAAAAACTACATAGTTAAATCTTGATAGCAATATCACAATTTGACTTGCTATGGAAAATATCTCCTACTTATTGATTAACGACTTAAGGGGATTTCTAATGAATGGTTCATAAGACACAACACTTGGTAAATATTTTGAAAAGGTGGTTGCAAGAAGAGTTGGTTTAACCATGGAGGGAACTTCATCATTAAGTGTACTCGAGCTAGAGTACTACTGGGATGGGTGACCTCTTGAGAAGTCTTGTGCTTCACCTATGTGAGTATAACCTAGATCCAATGAGTGTAAAGTGTTCCATTTATTCTCATGAGAGATGGATTCATTTGTGAATGACTATACATGATATATGGGTCAATGAGTTTGACTAAAAAACTACAGAGTTAAATCCTATTATCACTATGACAATTGCATATTAATGGAAATTAAAATTAAACAAACTTAATAATAAATACCTACTACAATTTACATAAGCAAAACTAATCCTAAATAAGATATTTAACATACCTACTAACTAACTACCATCTACTAAACATTCATACTAACTTGATACTAAATAACTTTCATTAACATTACTTTTATTAATATTAATTCCTACTAACTAGTCTCCTCACCTACCCCCTCCCCCCCACCTCCCCCCAGCTTTCTACATATCCCTAAACCCAACTAAATATACATTCACTTTAATACTATCCTCACTACCAAGTGAATTCTCTATCCAACATAGACCCACATGACCACCAAATACATCCTCTCCTTTCAAGGTGTGAGGTGACATGGGTCTCATCTATCATGACCCTCCTTGGGTGCCTAGGGTGGAGTGGTCAACACCTTTTTTAGAGCTTAGAGTGGTGGCCTATACTATGCATGGGATGCAGAGCCACTTGGATTCATGGGGATGTGATTGTTCACCTAGGTAGGTGCTAAATTTTAAAACCTTTTTACATACTCCTTGGGGAATGGTGCCTTGAAACTTGGGATTGGTTACATGGAAAAAAGGGTAAAGTAAATATGTTATCTTTTTAAAAACATAAAAGCAAATGCCTTGCTTCCCTTTTCACATGTGTGGAGTAGACCTAGTATGGGGAAGTATGTTTTTTTTTATTTTTATAATTATTATTTTTTCTTTGGGAGTCATGAGATAATAATGCATTAGCCCAATTCATTCATATAGATAATGTTGGTCTAATATTTTTTTGACTATTATTTTATTGGCTTACCTAGGGAAGAGATGCCAAGTATATTCTATTTGATTTTTATATTAGTTTGTAATAAATTTAATTCCTCATTCTCATACAAAATCCAGAGAATAAAAAGTGCACCTACAACATACTTTCTCTTATAGATTTTAGACTATGTATTATATTGGAGTTAATTTCTTCTTTCACTACTATAGAATTTAGAGAGTTTCTTAAGTGATAGGTTAATGTTATTATAGTCTATTGATGTATTAATATTATAAGACTCAAGTTTAACACCCAAATGCACAAGACAAAATTTAAAAGTTCCTTAAGGGATGAATTAAAATCATGCATTAAATCAAGGAAAATACAGTGTTGATATTTTGACTAAGTTTGAATGATGGATTGTAAACCAATTACTACTCTTATGGAAGCTAACTTACATAAAATAAAGAATGATGGATTTGTATATGAACCTACCTATCTAAACCTAACAACAAAAAGAGACCAATTTGGGATAGAAAAATTATAGAAGAAAATCGTGTAGAACTTGATGAAGTAGTCAGAGAAATCTAGAGAACAAGATATCAATCATGCTATGTAACACTACTCTCTAAACTCATAAAAAAAAAGCCTTCAAATATCAAAGAAGCCTTACCAAGAAAATATTGAAAAGATGCAATGATTGAAGAAAATCAAACAATACTAAAAAATGATGTGTGGGATGTTGTACCTAGACCAAATAATAAATTTATTGTCTCTTCTAAATGGCTATACAAAATCAAGGATGCACCTGACAACAACATTAAAAAATACAAAGCTAGATTTGTAGCTCATGGATTCTTGCAGAAGGAAGGAATTGATTATGAAGAAATATTTACTCCAATCACCTAATACACATCTGTTAGAACTATTGATACACATTTGTTAGAACTATCATAGCAATTGCAGTGTCCAAAGGGTGGAAGATACACCAAATGGATGTCAAAACAACATTCTTGAATGGTGAAATTGAAGAAGAAGTATATATTAATTAATTAGAAGGATTCATCACTCATGAAAAAAATTCTCATGTGTTTAAATTAAAGCAAACACTATATGGCCTTAAACAAGCAACTAGGGCATGGTATGAAAGAATAGACAACTATCTCAAAAAATTAAGGTATTCCAAGAATGAAGTTGATCCTAACATATACTTCAAAATAAATGGAGATGATATGATTATTCTTGTATTATATGTTGATGAATTGTTAATAACCAGTGAATAACATATCATAGCTAAATGCAAACAGGAACTAACAACAAAATTTGATATGAAAGACCTAGGACTTCTTCATTACTTCCTAGGTCTAGAAGTCTAGCAAAAGGATAACTACATTTTATTTAATCAAGGAAAATTCATTGTTGATATTTTGACTAAGTTTGAATGATGGAATGTAAACTAGTTACTACTATTAGAAATAATAGTCCACCAAGATAACTGAGTGGGGTGGGGGGGTGAATCAATTATCCAATAATTAAAACATTTATCAACCTTAAACAATATTAACCATTCAACCAAAGTAAACAATAACCACAACAAGATGCACATAGAAAATTACACCAAATTTTTTAACAAGGGCAACCCTTGATCAGAGCAAAAACCTCAGTAGGAATGATGCCCATAAGATGATGTACTAATATTAATACTCCTTATTAGAGGATGAATCCTTTTAGGAGTCTATTACAATATTTAGTACATATGAGTCCTTGTTAGGAGACTTTGAATCCTTTTTAGAAGATTCTAACCCTATTAAGAGTTGTACCAACCCTGTTAGGAGTTGTAGAAGACAGAAGGACTCACTATCCAAACAACTTCTAGGGCAAGATCACTGAACTCACTATCCAACTAATCTCTCAACTATTCCTTGTAGAATAATTGTATGTACTATACTGTAACTTCCTTCCACTATCCTATCAATTGGACTAATCATTGTCAGACCTTGTAGATTAGGTGATGAACCTTGGATCCAAGTATCAAACTTTAGATCATGCAATAAAACCTCGGCAATGAAGTTTCTTTCACTTCCACTTTGCTTTTCTTATCTTCACCTTCAACACTTGTTCTACTTAAAATCATTGGCATACATCCATACATGATAAAGGAAAATGTCCTTCCTTTAAGCTTAATCCATAAAATAATTTTTTGAGTTGGCTATTACATCTTCTAAATTAATTATTATAGCACCACATTAAGAACACATTACACTTAGTGATAACATTGATATTTTTCCTTGTAACTTAAATAAATTTCTATAAACGTATCATTATGATGAGCAAGCTTAGCCACATCATCACGAACATGTCTTATTCACATCTAAAATTTTAGCTTCTCAGAATAACAACTTTGCTAAGAGATATAACAAATTTACTAGAACATGCCTCTGTAAACTCTATCTTAGAACAATCTTCACCAAAACTTGCATAACTTCTTCCAGACTTAATGTCTTATGCTTCTAAGGTTATCTACATATACTAGACACTTATTAGTATCTCCCTTAACCTCGCTACTAAAAATGCTTAATGATCTATCCGTACCAACTTGATCTTCTACTATTCTTTTGTTAGATATCTGAAAAAATTGCTATGTTGACATTAATGATAAACACAATCTTAAATGTAACATATCATCATGATAAATATCTACTCATGTTTCTTCAATACTCCCCCATAGTAATATCATCAACATTCATGCTTCCAACAATCTCCTCCTTTGGAATTGATGGCAACATAGATGAAAAACATTTAGTTCCAAGAATACCAACTACAAAAGACTATAAATCTTTCTTTTCAAGTCCTCTTCATCAATCATTCTCCCATGCTGTACTTTTCCTACTGTACTTCTTTCCAACTAATTTTTCAAACATGTTATACTTGTTTTCCATACTTTCCAAACTATTTTTTCATGCTGTACTTCTTCCCCATTGAAATCAATGTTAAAGATTTCAACAACCAACAATCTCTACAACAACTATTTTTGACTAGCTCAAGTGTCCAAAGGCACTGCTCAAAAATAACATCTAGTAAGAGTCCTAGATAACTCTATTCATCACAAATACTCCCCCATACAAGAAGCATCAACATTTAGTCTAGAAAAACAATAATTCTCTATTACACTAGACTAATACACTCTTGCATCATCTACTCCGATGTAGGAAGGGGCATAACCCCTAGCATACCTCACAAATAATCAAAAGTCTCTTTGGGAAAAGGCTTTGTGAAAATATCTACAATATGCTCTTTAATGATTACATACTCCAATCTAATTTCCTTTTATACAAATTTCTCTCTCAACATTTGATACTTGATAGAAATGTGCTTGGTCTTAAAATGCAACATTGGATTCTTAGACATATTACTATGCTTGTGTTTTCACAATATATGACAATAGGTTCATTGAATTCTATCCTTATATCCTTCAACATCCGCTTCATCCAAACAACTTGATTACAATTATTTTTTGCTACAACATATTATACTTCTACTATACTTTGTGAGGTACAATCCTACTTCTTTCTTAGCCAAGAAACCAATCTTCCTCCAAGAAAGAAGGCTCCACCACTGGTGCTCTTTCTGTGATCCATACTGCCTACCCAATCAACATCACTATAAGCATATAGAGTGGATTCATTAGATTTATCTTACCACAATCCAAACTCTACTATTCCTTTTAGGTATCTAAATATCCTTTTAACTGCTGCATAATGTGCTCTTCTGGGATTAGCTTGAAATCTTGCAACAATTCCAATTGCATTTGCTATATTGAGCCTTGTGTGAGTTAGATATTACAATCCTCTAATCATAGATCTATACTTCTTCTGCTCAATAGTTAGTCTCTCATCCTTTGTAGATAACTTGTGTCTAGTTATTATAGGTGTTCTAATGGGTTTACATGTTTCCAAACCAAACCTTTTTAGTAAATATTTCAAATACTTAGTCTGAGAAATAAATATTCTTTTTTTGTCCTACACAATTTGTAATCCTAGAAAATATTTCATTTCTCCTATCATGCTCATTTCAAATTCCTTCGTCATTTCTTTTGCAAATGTGTCACTTTCATCATCATTTCCTCCAAATATGATATCATCAACAAATATTAACAAAATCATTAATCCATCATAAATTTCTTTCTAGTAGAGATTACTATTTGCCATACCTTTGCTATATTTGAGTTTTGTCAAATGCTTGTCCAACCTTGCATACCAAGTTTTGGGTGCTTGCTTCAAGCTATACAATACTTTCTTCAATTTTCATAGTATGTCCTTGTCATCTATCAAAGGATAACCTTTAGTCTATTCTATGTATACCTCTTCTTCAAGTTCTCCATTCAGAAATGTTGACTCAACATCCATCTGATATACTTTGAATTTCTTATGTGCTGCATAAGCTAAGAATAACCTTACTACTATTCTTGCCACAGGAGCATAGGTTTTGTCATAGTCCATTCCTTATTGTTGTGAGTAAGCTTTATATACCAATCTTGCCTTGTTTCTTACAACTTCACCTTGTTCATTCATCTTATTTTTGAATACCTATTTAGATCCTATCACATTCTTATCTACTAGTTTGGGGACTAGTTTCATGTCTCATTCTTTATTATCTGATCTAATTCCTCTTTCATGGCTTGCTTCTAGTAGTCATCTTTATATTCTTCATCTACATTCTTTGGTTCAACTTGAGATATCAAACATAGTTCTTCATTGATCATGCTTCTTGTCATCAGACCTTTATCTTTGATCTCGATGATCTTCTTGGGTGGATGATTCTTTGTCATATTATTACCCAAAGTAGGAGTTGTTATCTCAACTCTTGGCTCTATTGAAGGTTCCAATCTTTGTTCCTGCTTAGGCTCACCTTCATTCTACAAATCATTATTAGTCTCAAAAAGAACTTCACCATTTTGCCTAACAATTCTAGAATTATCTTCTTCTTAACAATCATCAATAATAATTACCAAAGCTATCTCTTCTAATACTTCCCTTTTTAATTCACTCTTATCATCATAATCATTCAAGAATCTTTCCACACTTGCTTTAAATTCTTCATCTTTATCAGAAAGTGAACTCTTTCTATTTTTCCTCAATCTCTTAGGGAACGTAGATGAAAAATGACCAAATTCATTACATATCCAACAAGAAAAAATTTCCATACCTTCTTGTTTTCTTTTCATAAGTGGATCAATGCCTTCCTTGATCTTCATGTCTTCTTCGGATCTAGATCTCTCTATACTTGTGTCTCTATTCTTTTGTATGCAATGAAAGGATTCTAGATCTGAAAACTCAATGCTCTAATTTTTGCACAAATCTGATAACTTCTATGTCAAAATTTCCTCTATCTGACCTAGGACTAACTTTTCTTGCCATGATCTCCCAAAGTTGTTAATGTTGAGATAATGGGTGTTGCACACATTGCATAATATTGTTATTTTATTATTTTATTTTATTATGTAATGTTGTACCTAGATGGACGTGCAACATGTAAAGATTCCCATGGAATATTCTTGATAAGTTGTATTGTAACATTGTCATAATATTTTATGTAATTATTTAATATTGGGGAAAAGAATTAAATGCCCAATATTAAATGTGGGGTCAGTGGGTTAGGTAGCACATGGTTTTGGCACATGGTTTATGTAATACCACTTGGTGGTTTTGTGGGACTTGCTACTATATAAGCAGCCACAAGGGTAGTTGTTGTAAAGAGAGAGAGAGAGTGACAAGGAGAAGACAAAAGGCAAGAGTCGAGCGGGACAAGGCTTGACAGGTTAGCCAAGGGAGCATTTGTGAAGGTTGGAAGTATGGCATGGGATGTGTGGATTCATGCTTGTTCACATAGTTTGCTCGGTTGTGGCTATGGCCATGAAGGCTTCCATGGTTGTATGACAATAGTATTTTTTGCTGAATAATACATGATGATAGATGCTTTTGGAGGCTGGGTTTTTTTCCTCAATGAGGGTTTCTCAGGGTATATCTTGTGTCACATTTTGTGGGTACGTTGTCTATTCTCCTGTATGTGAATTTTAATTCTGTGTTTATTTCAGATCTATTATGGGTTATGTGGAAATGGTTATATTCTTTATTGCCAAGTTTCCTTACAAGTGGTATCAGAGCTATGGTTTTATTATTGTAACCCTAGATTGAATCCATGGGAATGCATGAGAAGATAAAAGAAAAGGGCAAGATATATGAATGATTTATTGCAGATCTAAGGGATTTGGATTTGCTGTTATGATGGGATGTTAAAATATTTGGGCATGTGAAATTGTTGGAAAAAAATATTTTTTCGGATGTTTCATTTAAAATGAGGGTTTTGGGGGGTAGCTTGCAGAAATGACCTCCTAGGTAAAAACAGACCTCACCATTAGATCCGGGTCAACATTTCCATAAATTTTGATATATAATATGCCCTAGTTTGGCCATGTTCAGAGGAAATGAAAGAGTTTTTTTGGTTTCAGCCCATGATGGCCGTCAAATTTAATCCCGTCGGAATTTTCATCACTGAAAAAATAAAAAATAAAAAATCGTACTGAAAATGGCAAAAAGACTGTCTTAGTAAAATGGCCATAACTTTCTCTCAGAATATCGAATTTCAAAGTTCTTATAGGCGTTGGAAAGCTAATTCAGAGCACTACAACATGGTGTAGGTTTGGTTCTATGATTTTGAAATTTTGTCAGGTTTTAAGAGCCCTAAAGGCAGATGTTATTTATTTTGAGCACGAATTGGGGCATAATTTGGGCATATGGAGTCGGATTTTGGACTTCGAGTAGTCAACGGAAAGCTCTTGGAGAGCTCTACACATTGGTTTAGATTTGGTGCAGGTTTGGCATGATTTGTTTGTTGATATATTGATCTGAACAGTTTATAGATATATTTTGACTATGGTAACTTGTGAGTTTATGGCATTAGAGATTTAAGATTTGATGTCATTGTATACTCAGTTCATATTTCAGATTGGTCTCATGATGATATGGTTATCAGTGTTTGGTTTGGATATGCATGATGACTTGTTGGATCTACAAGTTGTGCAGTGTTGTAAGCGGTCTATACTTACAGGTTGCATTTATAGCTTGGTTATGGGTTGTCTTTGCTCATTGATCTTTTATTATTGATGCATATTTAGATTGGTGGCTTGGATTTGGGTTGTCTATGCCCTAAGTCACATGATTTACTATTTTCTTCATGTAGAAGGGATGAGATGTTGTTACCAGGTACAGTCATGGTGGAGGATTGTGGTTGACTATTTTATGCTGACAGGTTGGACACTTTGAGAGCCAGATGCTCGATTCATGGATGTGATCATGGTGCCATGGATTTTGGCATGACATGATTGGTTATACAGGTACATCCTTCATGTTCATTAGCTTAGATTTTCTGATTTGGTTATGGTGGTATATCTTCTTGGTTGAGGATCATGGTTATTTGGTTTTCTTTTGAGGAGCTCATGATGTGCACTTTGAGTTCTTTGATGGTTTGATGCCTTGGTTGATTCTCATGGTTAGAGGATGGTATTTTCATCATGATGTCATGGATAGCTTGGATACACGGCTTAGTGGGAGCTTGTGACAGTGATGGGGTGACAGTGTAGGATTAGTTCTTGGTTTGGTTTATATCTTCTTGGTTTGGAGAGGATGGATTTTATGATGCCATAGGTGACTTGGTACCATGGTTGAGTGGGAGTTGTTGGCATTGATATATTTATTGAGTGTTTGCAGATGTTGGAGATTTGTCTTAGATCTTGTTGCTGCAGAAGCGTCTTTGACATTTGCATGGTGCACTTGTTATCTTCATGGTGTTTGAAGATGGTTAGATCTTGAGGACTCATGGAGTTCTTGGTTATCTTCATGGTGTGTGGAGATGGTTCTTCCTGGTATGTGGAGATGGTTTTCTTCATGGTGTATGGAGATGGTTGCATCTTGAGGACTCACAGGGTTCTTGGCAAAGGTGTGGTTTATGCTTTTATTTGGCATGTTATCCTTGGTATGAGGATGGTTTCATTATCATGTCATGGTATACTCTTGATACACGTTTAGAGTTGTGACATGTTATGGTGTGTTCATATGGAACATGTTATCTCTTTAGTTGAGATGGTAAGATCATGTTGTCATGTTTATGTTCCTGAGGCCATGGTTGGAACTTTGACATTGATCTTGGTTTAGTTTCTTGGTATTGAGTACACTGATCATAAGCTGGATACTTCATGATATTGCTATGTTGCATTTGGAGTTGGCATGGATTGATTGGTTACTGGTGCTCATGGATACTTAGAGACGGTGGTGATGCTGATTTCTCTTGGATTAGAGAAGTATTTGTTGGGATGATTGATGGTTTCAATAGGAAGTCCGAGGGGCAGTCACCTGATATGGACTTGAGAGAAGATTGTTCTTAGATGAGTCTTGGCTGGAGACTTGGGTATCTTGATGAGCATTCTCATTCCCCACTCTTGGTCTACTCGGCGGTTTGCTACTTGAGAGGTATAGCCCATTGTTTCTCTTAGTTGCATTATATTTATGCCTGTCTTTCATGGATATGGATCTTGAGCTATGGTACATGAGTTAGTTCTGGAGGGTTCATTTGAGAGATGGTTTAGCATTGGTTATCTCCATGTGCATATATTGTTATGCTGGTTGAATTTGGGAGATGGTTTTATATTGGGCATTTTCCTTGGATTAGGAATGGTTATTCCTTGGTTTAGGAATGGGTTTATGAGTTTGATCTTCTTGTTAGAGGCTTACATCCATGATTAGCTATATGGTATGGTTTGGGTGTTGTTGAGGCTTCTTGTTGGGGTTTTATGAAGGAGATCATACTTGCACAGTTTACATCTAGAGGTGTGTGTAGAAGGACATGATACAGGTTATGATTTGCATGGTTTCTCTGGTCTTGGTTATCTTTTTGGATGTTTAGTTTTGCTTACATTGGATTTGAGATTGGTTAGAGATTGTGATCACTGGTTTGTGCTCATGTATGTCATGTGAGAGATAACATGGTTATTTCTTTCTCTTTCCTATGTTGGTTGTGGAGAACTTGGGAGAGCATTGGAGACTTGTTATGAGAGTTTTTTTCTTGCAGGATATTGGTTTATGTATTGTGGATGTCCTTGATACTACATGGATTCACTTCTTTGAGATGTTGTGAGTGGATTGGTTATAGATTTGACATTATCTTTTGCAGTGGGAGCTTCTTGGTATATATGTGGCAGGTATTGCTCTTGAGGCTTGTGATTGCAGGTTGCAGATTGGATATGTCGGTGATATGTGATTCACTTGTTATACCTTTGAGGTATGGATAGTTGGATGGGTTTGGCACTTTACTGTGGATGCTATTTCAGCTATGGATATTTTGACAACTACGGATACATGTGATTACCTTTGGATCAGGTTATTTGTGCTTGGCATTTTTAGTTGGTACAAGAATTTATGATCTTCTAATGCGACAGGTTGGGTGGTTTTCTCTTTGGATGGCTTCTATGTATGTCCAGTGGCAGTGGCATAATAGGAGGTGAGATCATTCATGTTTGAGATGCTGGATACTTTTATTTTGTTGCTGGTACCAGGATGGAGCACTTGGTGTATTTTGATCCATGATGGTGGATGTGCTGGGAGGGATTGTTCCTTTGTTCATTTATGTGGCTACGGATTGACCCTATGCAATGTATACAACAAGTGGGAGATTGTTGAGATAATGGGTGTTGCACACATTGCATAATATTGTTATTTTATTATGTAATGTTGTACCTAGATGGACGTGTAACATGTAAAGATTTCCATGGAATATTCTTGATAAGTTGTATTGTAACATTGTGATAATATTTTATGTAATTATTTAATATTGGGGAAAAGAATTAAATGCCCAATATTAAATGTGGGGTTAGTGGGTTAGGTAGCACATGGTTTTGGCACATGGTTTATGTAATACCACTTGGTGGTTTTGTGGGACTTGCTACTATATAAGAAGCCACAAGGGTAGTTGTTGTAGAGAGAGAGAGAGAGTGACAAGGAGAAGACAAAAGGCAAGAGTCGAGCGGGACAAGGCTTGACAGGTTAGCCAATGGAGCATTTGTGAAGGTTGGAAGCATGGCATGGGATGTGTGGATTCATGCTTGTTCACATAGTTTGCTCGGTTGTGGCTATGGACATGAAGGCTACCATGGTTGTATGGCAATAGTATTTTTTGCTGAATAATACATGATGATAGATGCTTTTGGAGGTTGGGTTTTTTTCCTCAATGAGGGTTTCTCAGGGTATATCTTGTGTCACATTTTGTGGGTACGTTGTCTATTCTCCTGTATGTGAATTTTAATTTTGTGTTTATTTCAGATCTATTATGGGTTATGTGGAAACGGTTATATTCTTTATTGCCAAGTTTCCTTACAGTTAAGCTTTCTCTTCAAGGACCAGAGGCTCTGATACCAATTGTTAGAAATAATAGTGCACTAAGATAACTGCGTGGGGGAGGGCTGAATCAGTTATCAAATAATTAAAAAAATAATCAACCTTAAACAATCTTAACCATTCAACCAAAGTAAACAAAAACTATAATAAGATGCACATAGGCAAGTACACTAGATATGTTAACTAGGGAAACCCTTGACTAGAGGGAAAATGCCAATGAGAATGATGCCCACAATATGATGTACTAATATAAATATTCCTTGTTAGAGGATAGATCTTGATAGGAGTCTATTACAAAATTTAGTACATATGAGTCCCTGTTAGGAGACTTTGAATCCTTGTTAGAAGATTCTAACCCTGTTAGGTGTTGTATAAGATAGTAGGATCCACTGTCCAAAGAACTTCTGGGGCAAGATCACCAAACTCACTGTCCAATTGATCTCTCAACTATTCCTTTTAGAATAGTTGAATGTACTATACTTTAACTTCCTTCCTCTATCTTGTCAACTGGACCAATCATTGTTAGACCTTGTAGACCAGGTCACGAACCTTGGATCCAAGTATCAAACTTTAGATCACATAATAAAACCTTGGCAATGAAGTTTCCCTCACTTCTACTCCACTTTGCCTATTTTTGCATTTCACACTTGTGCTACTTATAATCATTCACATAAATCCATACATGATAAAGGAAACTATCCTTCCTTTATACCAAATCCATAAAAAAAATCCCTGAGTTGGCTGTTACATATTATCAATTAATTATTATAGGACCACATTAAGAATATGTTACACTTAGCGATAACATTGATCTTTTTCCTTGAAACTTGAATATCTTTACATAAATGTATCATTATGATGAGCAAGCTTAGACACATCATGACCAACATGTCTTCTTCACATCTTAAGCTTTGGCTTCTTAGAATAATGACTCTGCTAAGAGATTTAACAAGTTTACCAAAACATGCCTCTATACACTCTATCTTAGAATAGTCTTAAATCGAAACTTGCATAACTTCTTCTAGACTTAATATCTTATGCTTTTGAGATTAGTTGCATATACTAGACACTTAGTAGTATCTCCCTTTAACCTCACTACTAAAAATGCTCGACGATCTATCCATACCAACTTGATCTTTCCACTATTCTTCTGTCAGATACCACAAAAAATTGCTATGTTGACATCAATGAAAAACACACTCATGATTGTAACATATCATCATGATAGATATCTAATCATATTTCTTCAATACTCCCCCATAAGAATATCATCATCATTCATGCTTCCAATAACTACTCCTATGTAAGCTATCTTCCATAAACTGAAGAATGATGGATTTGAATATGAACCTACTGATCCTACTTACTATAGGTAGATCATCAAATCACTATTATACTTGGTTAATACTCATCCTAATATCTATTATATGACTAATAAATTAAGTCAATTCATGTGTGAACCAAAGAAAATGCATCTTATGTCAACTAAGAATGTCTTACAATACCTAAGAGGTTCAGTTGGTATGGGACTCAAATATGATAAAGTTGAAATCAATCTTGATGGATATTTAGATTTTGATTGGGCTAGCAACCCTATTGAATGTAAGAGTACTATATGATGTTATCTAAATCTTGGATCTACAATGATTTCCTGGTTTAGTAGGAAACAATCTTCAGTTACCTTAAGCTGTACTGAGGTAGAATATATAGCCTCATCCATGGGAGCTAGACAAGAAATATGGTTATGGAAGTTGCTAGTTGGGTTGTTCAAGAAACCTTTGAAGTCAACTATCATTCACTACTACAATCAAAGTTGTATCAAGCTTTCAAATAATCCAATTTTCCACAATTGATCTAATAATATTAAGATACCTTATCATTATATTAGGGATATGGTAGATCAAGATGCTATCAAACTAGAGTACATAAGTACAAATGAGCAAACAATAGATGTTCTTACCAAACCTCTTGCTAAGGTTAAATTGGAATATTTTAGAGGAAACCTTGGTATGATCAAATTGTAATTTTGAGTATTGAATTTGAGTTTCAATTTTATATGTGTGCTTATGCTTCTAATTGAATAGTTGCATAAGATATGTAATGAAATATGATGATCTTTCATAGACATATATATTCAGAAAGTAATCATTGTAAGGTGACGATCTTACAAATGATAGGCCTATTATCATGAAAAATTATGTTATTATTCTGGATATGTTAAAAGTCATTGATAACAAATGTATTCTGACCACTCTAATTATTGATCCAAAATGTCAGAGATCATAATACATGTTATGATAGTGTTCATAACATTATGATTATTGTTATTTGACAAGTCACTATTTTAGAGTGTTAAAGTCAAATAATCTGTTATTTGTATGGATATCATTAATATTGATATCTTGTAAAGTTTCATGGGATATGATTGATATTTCACTTCTCCCTTGCTAAGAGGGAGTGTTAATGTGTAGCTTCAGAAGAAGTGAAGTTCACATATGTGTTAAGTATATGATCCGTTGATTTCCTCTCTCGCACACACACACGCACGCACACACACACACACACACACACACACACACTATAATATGTGTTTAGTAATCATCATACACTTAATCATATTTTTTTTATCAGTGCTTGACTAATACTAGTTTGTTATTGAAACAATTAGTTAATTAGAAGTGCATGACCCCATAGGGCCATGACTCTACGTGGAAATTGACTATGTATAGTCATGTCCCTATAGGACATGCACCTCTACTACCTCATACATTATCACAGATCACTTGATGAATTGGGTCATCAATCACACAACAGTGATCTACTCTTCTTCAATGCTAATAAATAAGTAATAGTGTCACCACATTCAACCCGATCAAAGATATATATATATATATATGTGTGTGTGTGTGTGTGTGTGTGTGTGTGTGTGTGTGTGTGTGTGTGTGTGTGTGTGTTTGTGTGTGTGTGGTTTAGATTGTGATAAAAAACATTACCAATATACTTACCATATCAAGTGCATATTGTTATTATTAGTAATTAGAACTAGATTTAGTTGTGTTTATATATATAGAGTACCAACAATTCTATATTAGTACATTGATATTACATGAAAAGAGATTTAGTTTATCTCTATTAAAGATTGCCTAAGAGGTAAGTGGTATTTAATAATTAATATTTGATTACTAAATGGGAATACATGTGCATTAAGTGAAATCTTAAGTAGGGAGTATAGGTAATTTAATAAATATTATTCAATTAATCCTTTACTCTAACACCCCCTTAAGATGAGAAATAATGTAGCTACAAATAATGTACGAAAAAAAGAAGAACCTACAATGCTGAAAGCATAAATGGGTCTTGGTAACATGGCTTGATGAGCTACCTAGCACAACCAAATCTTTGAAAAATGGAGAAATAGGGAAGACCACGTGGGAAAAGCCATGCTCCAAAAAGAGATAGAAGAATGATAAAAAAAGAAGGAAGGAATGAAGAACTCATCAGTAAGACCCCAGAAGGACAACTTACTTCACCCCAAGTATAGAACACAAATTAAGATACCGCAATAATGTAAAAGGTTTAGTGAAAATGTCTTCAACATACTCATCAGTAGGAATATACTCCAAGATAAGAGAGCCATCCTAAATCAAATTCCTGATGAAGTGCACATGAAGCTTAATGTGCTTGGTCCACTGATGTTCAATTGGGTTGTAGGAAATGTGTATAGCACTCTGATTGTCACACCATAGAAAAGTGGAACTACCAGAAGAAAATCCAAACTCTATCATCAACTGTCAAACCAATATAACCTCTTGAATAGCTAGCACAAGTGCCTTGTATTCTACCTTTGTAGATGATAATGCATGAGCATGCTACTTCTTGCAAGACCATGTGATAGGATAGGAATCAAGACTAGAAAAAAATCCATAAGTAGACTTCTAATCATCAATATCACCAACCCAATCTGAGTCTGTATAACCAACAATATGAGGATCCCCTAATGTATAGTGAATGCCATAACATGGAGTACCCCAAATGCACCTCAAAATATAATGATGAGGATCATGAGAGAATCAAGAGACAAGGCCAACCACAAAAGATAGATAATTACATGTATGCATTAGGTACAAAAAACTACCCACAAGTTGTCTATATAAAGTGGAATCCACTATAGGAGTAGAGAAAGTGGTAGATAAAACAACACCCAAGTAAAAAGGTGAGGAAGGAGGCTTGCAATCAAGCATGCTAAATCACTGAAGTATATGAAGATCATAACTTTTTCTAGAGTATGGCTATCCTAACCGAAGATTGAAAAACTTATAGGCCTAAAAAATGATGCAGAAGTCCAAGGTATGTTATCTCAAATTGCTTTCTCAAAGCTCATTAAAAACTCTGAATCATAGAGGGTGATCTAGCTATAATAATGAGATCATCAAAATACAACACAAGTATAAATAGATCATCCCCATGACACTAAATGTACACTTTAGGATCAAAATGATAGCTTTTGAAGTATGATACAAGCGAGAAGGAATCCATCTTCTCATACCAAGCCCTAGGGGCTTGTTTGAGACAATACAAGGATGTCCAAAGTGTGCACACCATATAAGAGTCCTACAAAAAACCCTAAGGCTACTCCATATAAATATCTTAATGTAGGTCTCCATAGAAAAAGGGATTCTTCACATCCATCTAAAATAATCTTCATCCCTGACAAGCTACAAGAGAGAGGACAAGGTGAATAGAATTCATCTTGGCAACTGGACAAAAGGTCTTTGAGTAATCAATGCCCTCAACTTGTGAAAATACCTTCACAACAAGACGTGCCTTGTACCTATCAATGGAACCATCTGCAATGTACTTGGTATGTTACACCCACCTATACAGAACCAAATTTCTTCCTTTTGAATGAGGACAAAGATCCCAAGTATAATTATTCATCAAACAAGAGTACTCCTCATCCATAAGCCTATCCCAATCTGAGTCTCCTATTGCTTGTGAAAAATCTATGGATCATTTGAAATGGCATGACTCAATAATCTAGTACTAGATATCTAAGCATGAGTGCCACGAGAATTTGAAGGATCTCCTACCATAAGTCCAGTTGTGTCAACAATATCATGAGCCCCCTTGGGTACTCGCAAAACAAGGGGAGGAGGGGAAGTTGGATCATCATCAAGATCTTCCTCAAAGGATAAAGAATACTATAAAGAAGAAGTAGAAGTTGGATCATCATCAAGATCTTCCTCAAAGGATAAAGAATCCTATAGAGAAGAAGTGGAAGTACTAGGCAATGAGGTAAAAGCTAGTGATGGAGGCTCTATTGGAGGATAACACTCATCAAACTGGACATCTCACCAAAACAAGACCTCTCTAGAATTAGGATCAAATACCCTATATGCCTTCACATCCTCACAATAGCCAAAAAATATGAGTGGTTGAATCTTCCACTTTCTTGGATTTTCTTTGAGCATTTAGAATAAATGCCCAAGCCTTACTACCAAAAAAATGGGATGTAGAAACATCGGGCTTGACATAAGTCCAAGCCTACTTAAGAGTCAGATGTTGCAATGCCTTACAAGTCATCCGATTTTGAATATAGTTGGTACAATTGATAGCCTTAGCCCAAAAAGAAGAACTTATATCTCAAGACTATATCATATGATTGGACATCTCCCAATATGTTCTATTCTTTCTCTCATCAATGTTATTCTGTTGAGGAGTATGGGGAACTATGATCTGATGATGTAAACCATGCTCCATGCAAAATATCTGAAAGATTGATTCACATATTCCTTGCCATTGTCAGTGCATATATGCTTGAAAGAAAGACCAAATTTCTTCTCCAAAAATGTCTTAAAGATTTTAAATGAATCGAAGACATCATAATTGTACTTCAAAAAGTACACCCATGTGTGTCTGGAGAAGTCATCTATGAAGGTAAGCAGACATTGAGCATTTAAAAAAGATGACATGGGGAATGAAATAAGATAATTATTTATCAAATCTAATAGTGCCTTAACATGTGTGGATCTACTTGTCAAAAAAGGATCTCTATGATGTTTTCCAAGTGTACAACCTTGACAAACACCACTAGTACAAGAGATCTAAGGTAGCCTTGTCACTAGCTCCTATGTACTCATCTTCTGTAGATATCTATTGTTGACATGGCCTAAACACCCATGCCAAAGTTTTCTCACTATATGTCCATAAGAAATAAGAGAATCACCTATAGAATCAGAGCTCGGAGCCATCAAATTGATATAAGTGTTACTGTAAATCAACATTCCTAGTAGCAACAACCAAATTAGGATCATGGAGGTCTTGAATAACCACATCATGTGGTGAGAACACAAATGTCTTACTAGAGCTAGAATGAAAAATCTAATAGACAGACAAGAGGTTTGTAGAAATGGCTAAAACCAATAGAACCAAAACTTGAAAGTTGTGCAAAATCACCAACTGCAATCCATGTAGTAACACTTTGAGCAAGTGAGGTAACCAAATCAGTTGAGTTTTTTATATGGTTGGAAGCACTTGAGTCAATGATCCAATTAGTAGAAGAAGAAAAAGCTCATGTAGAAAGAACATGCCCTTTCCCTAAAGCAGGAGGTGGTGGTGGCTTCAGAGAAGCATTATTATGCAGCTGCATGGCCTCCTCTAAAGCCTCAAGATATTTATAACACCTAGAAATTGGATGTCCTTCCTTGCCAAAAAAATTGCAAGGATCACTTGTAAACTTATTAGTCTTGGAGGAAGACTCACTAGACTTAGAAAATTTACCCTTCAGAGTGGATTTTTGAGTATCAATCTAGGAGACAACTTGGAGGAAATTTCACTACTAGTTGAATCTATTTTAGGTTTTAGTTTTGGCTTCAAATTCCCTATAGATGTCTAAGAAAATAATGCCTAGTTCTTTGATCTTGGTAGAGAGTCCAACTATGTAAGCTTGGCTTGATCTCTAGTCAACTGATTATAGAATACCACAAAGTTGGCATGGTAAATCTAGGACCCAAAGCATCCATAGTGGAATGGAAGGTAGAAGAGAAAATCTAAAGATTTCCTTGAAGCTTTGATAGAATTAGGTAGGTACACCATGTATCAGTCTTGTTCTTCCCATAACCCTGCAACATTGATCTCTATTCTTTAAATCTAACCAAAAATTCCTCAATGGAGGGAAATGAATTAGGTACAAGTGATGTAAGCCCTACCTCAATTTGAAGTGCTCTAAACTCATTGATGGTACCAAACAAGTTCTTGAAATTATCCCACATCTTTCAAGGAGTATCACACCCATCAACATAAAATTATAAGTTTTCTAAAACACTCAAAGAAATAAAACCCATGGTCTGATCCATATTTTCTTGTGCTGCAAGGTTTGATATTACTCTGAAATACTGACCACACTTTATCTAAACAAGACCACAAACCCTTTGAATAGACAAGGCATGTCCTAGTAGTTGTCCATGTGTGACAGTTATGTGGGTTTAGAAGAACTAGACAAGAAGAGGTCTCAACCATTTTCTTAGAAGGTGTTTGTTTTGTTATAGTTATGGTTTATTGATGTAAATGACAAAAAAAAGAATAAAAAACACCCCCACAATGCAAAAATCCAAACCTTGGATGCTAGAAGGAATGCATATACAATTAAGAAGAAAAAATATATTCAATTTAGTATCATGTGTGAATTTGAATTATTCTGATGAAAATAATAGATAATCTGAATAGATATTAAAGAGACCTTTCCAACACTTCTTTCAAATTAAAAAATGAAGCAAAATTGAGCATATTATGCCCTAAGAATGTAAAAAATAGCATCAAACTTCAATAGTAAAATTAGGTACCATAGTAGAAAAAGAACTAGAAAAAACTTGCACTAATGCACCTATCTTAAAATTAGCTTTCTAATGGTATCTCATTTTCCCAAAAATGATATTTTATTCTCTAGATATCACCAAAAAGCAACAAGTACCCTATTAAATAATTGAAAAAGAAAACCCCTTGGAGGTAAAAGTTAAGTCTCATGGGCACTTATGTGACTATGGGCTAGGCTAAAGGGGCCAATAGGGCCATAGGTGGTGCAATGGTGGCAACTGTTGGTGGTGGTGGTGCATAGGTAGTAACCGAAGGGCAGTGGGAGTGGTGGTGCTTTGGTAGTGAGCAAAGGGAGTGCACTAGTAGTGATGACAGGTGTGATGGCATGGTGGTGGTGTAGACAGTGGTGGAGTGGTGACTATATGTTTTTAATAACCACCACACAATTTCTTTAACCCCCGTGTGGTTTTATTGACTACAATAGTTTTCAAAGTGTTAGGTGTTTTTTAAAAAAAAATTTCTGCCTCAATCCATATACCAAGGGCTATATGACCCTATTAGGAAATTTTCTTTTTGCCTTAGAATTTCCCAGACTCCAAAAATGAAGTGCTTTATATGGAAATAAGGGTTTTGATATGCTCTAAATCAAACTGTAATGTCCATTTGGACTCAAAGTGCTCCAAATTTTAGAGACTCCTCTATTTCCAAAAAAGAATACCAAAAAATGCCATATCTGATCCAACAAACCCTTGTTCTTGCTTTCTTCAATCAACCTCAACAAGCTGCAACAAATTTGACTCTAATACTGCAAAGGATTTGATAAGAACAAATCCATAGATTGAGTAGAACAACTATATGCAAGAACATATCATAGAGAATAAAAAGAAAAGAGAAGGAAATGACGTGGCTTTGAAATATGCAAGAGTATATTATCAAATAGAAAGAATGGAATAAATATACAATGGATCAATCCTTATAGAAGGAGATCATAAAACCTAAAAATGTAACCCTAATAGTTAAATGACACTTAATAATTAATATCTTTAATTAAATGGGAATGCATGTGCATAAAGTGAAATCTTAAGTAAGAAGTAAAGGTAATTTAATAAATATAATTAAATTAATCCTTTACTCTTAACAATTGCCAATTGTATTGTAATGATATGATTGTTATATGTGCACTTTATTGATGTTATATAGATGCAAGTTTGATGGTTAGATAAGAGAATGTAGTTGTAGGTATGATTTGTTGCAAGGAATTTAAAAGGACTGATGAAATATTGAGGATATCAACACAATCAAGGTTTTGGTATTATTCTATACTACTTGTAAAGTTGTATATGACTATAAGAGTAGTGAGCTCACCTTATTGTGTTTACAACTCCTAATAGGGTTGTGTCCTCTAAAAAGGCCTAGTCTTATAAAATGGATAAATACACTATATGTATGTATTAGACTCCTAATAGGGTCAACACCTTTTACAAGGCGCTTTTGATTAGTGGATCATTTTGTGCATACAATCACACCAAGGTTTCCCTTGGCTAGAGTTTCCCTAGTTAACAAAATATGGTGTTATTTCTTTGTGATATGCTTATTATTTCTCTTAAGTTTAATCATTTGTGCAAGCTTAAGGTTTTTAATTGATATCCATAGTTGGGCAAAAGGTTTTTGAAGAATGTAACGGTTCACTCCCTTCTTAGTATTTCCCATTTCTCACAATTGGTACCAAAACATAGTTACTCAAAAGTAGCCTAAAAGCTCAAGGGAGATCACTATGGATTCACTGCACTTGCAAAAGAACCTTGAAGTATCCCTTGAGGAATTAGATCAAACTAATGATGAAAATAATAGAATGAAGAGAAATCTTAGAGTGCAGAAGATGGAAGATTAGATTGAGAATTCAAGATTGAAGAAAAAGGAATTACTTGAGCAGATCAAAGATTATGAATCAAATACCTCAAGAAAAAGAATGAGTTTCCAAGGCATGAACTTGAGATCACAACACTAAATATGAGTTTGACATCAAATGAGAAAAAAGTCAAGATAAATTTGAGGAATGAAAATGTAGATTTGATATGACAACTATCCAAGGTAAAATTTGAGCTTGAGAGTACCAAATGAAAGTTTTCTAAACTTGAGAAATATAATTATGTAGTAAAAGGAGAACTCTTACAAACTAAACAATATTTTTGATGAGAAGATTATGGCACAAAAGCCTATAGGAGACATGGCATGAATTGGCTACATTGAAGATGAATCATCAAAGTAGTCAGAGATCACATAATAACATGAGATGCAACTTGAACCTAATTAACCAGTAGATCAAATCAATCAGACAAAAAACTAGTTTGACCAACCTAGAGATCAAAGAAGATGATTCAATAGACAATGCTTTGCATGCAACAAATTTTGACACATGAAGAAAAATTACAGAGGTAACCTTAAAGCTAAATCTTTTACTAGTTATTATTACAATTGCTTTTTATGGATATAAATATAGTGAATGCAAGAAGCCTAATCAAGGATCAAACATGATAATGAATGAAAGGACAAAGATAACAATTAGTAGACCTTTTGCAACAAACAAAATTATCAATAATAGAGTTATGTGTTACAAATGGAACAACTCTGGACATATTGCTAGAGATTGCAAATTATAGATTGATCAATTTGGACCAAGGTATGGGAATGGTGTTATATCATGCCATATTTGTAATAGTTTAGGAAACACAACAAGAGTTTGTAGATTTAATAGATTAAAAAAAAAAATAGAGAACCTAATATGAGAAGGAATGTGATCAATAGAAGTGTCAGAAAACATGGATTGATTTCTACAAATGTAATTACACTACCATGATTATTGGTGTGTTCCAAATGCAGATCCCAATCTCTTATAAATATATGAGTGGGAGACATGTCTCTATGATTAATCATTATTATATAAAAATATATATCACAATATAACATATGTATTATATATAATATATATATCTATATATAAATAATATGATATATATATATATTAGGCAAGAACCTACAACACAATGGTAAATTGCGAGTTTCTTAATTGAGAGGTCTTGGGTTCAAATCTATTCAAGATTAACTAATAATTGAAATAATTAATCACAAGAAATAATAATTAACCTTGGCTTGGGCCTCTTACCGATCAAAATAAAAATAAAAATATGAGATATATATACACACATCTATATATATATAATATAATAATTATAATATTATATATAATATATATTTAATTTCAACATTGTATCTTATGATTAAATCAATCTGACTATAGCTATAACCTTAACACCCCCTCTTAGCTAGGGAGGATTTGTAATGGAACACATTATGCTCTGAAGTATATGCATAGATACCATCTTAGTATGATATTCAATTCACTATATGGGTAAATTTCTCAACACTCCCTCTTTAGCAAAAATAATTGAAGAAATTTTAATACAAGATTTAAACACCACTCTAAGTGTGGTTTATGACAAATTTAAGTTACGGTGTCCAACAAGATTTGACCCAAAGAATCATAACAATTGATTTTCATGGTGTCAAGCAAAATATGGCTTGGAGAACCATGATGAGTTGATTATCAAGTTGTTCAGTAAAATCTTGCCAAAAGAACCATGATAAGTTGGTTATCAAGGTGTCCGACAAAATATGGCCTGAAGAACCATGATAACACTTGCTCCAACACATATTGGTGTTAGGAGATAGATCAACTATTGATAAAGTCATCACCTTACAATAGTGACCTCACACATATGAAATATTGTCACCTTTCGTAAAACACAATTGAAAAAATTTAATCTTTTTGTGACAACTTAATGAAGTATGTTATGATACATTCATTATCATGACTTTCAACACTCTAGGACAAGAACTTAATGAACTATGTCATGATTAAAGGTCTATCATTTATAATATTTTTATCTTATAATGATTACCTTCTATTTATATATGTCAATGAAAGATTGTTAGCTTCATTATATATCATATGTGAAATAGTAACCACCATGAACCAAGTAAGAGGGTGGTACAGAGGCTTTCACCTCAATTCTCTCTTACAAAAAAAAAAGAATTATAAAGAATTTTACTTATAAATTCTCCTCATAGAGAATATATCATTTGCAAAGGATTGCACCTCAAAATTCTCCCTCTAAACATTGATCCTAGGAAGTCAGGTCCTCTAGTTACTTTCTTAGAAGCTCTCTTCACCCAAGGATGCTTGTCAAACTCACTTTGAATTTGATACCAATATTTTGATTTTCTAGTGATAAGTAAATACTTCCTCATGATGCACTCAAGAGTAGGCCCATCAAAATCATGTAGTCATACACATGTATTCCTAGACTCCCTCTTAGTATTAATCTTCTAAGCTCCCGCATTTCCTTAGAAGAAGTGTCATACTTCCTCTAAATGTATAAGAATCTCATAATCTCAATCATCAAAGATGTTTTCTTCAAGAGCCTCACTTTATCCATCTTGATCATCATCATCTTTGGAGCTACTATCATTAGATTAAGTATGCACAATATTTGGTAGCACATGTAAATTACCAACCTTCTTTTCCTGTAAGAATATCCTCAACCATAAAAGAAATTATCAACGCAAATAATCCTTACAGTATGTATAGAATTACAAATAAGATAGAGACTACAAAGAGTAGATAAATGTAAAAGATAAAAATACTTATCTATACATAAAGATTCAAAAATTGTCTTCTTAGATTATTTGAGAATGGAACATCTCCCCTCTAAATAAGGTTCAAGTGGGAATGGAACATTGACTATTATTCCCCCACAATTAAATTTTTTCACTCATTCTTATATTGTTGAATAATTTTGTATCAAATATGACAACTCCTTTCTAAGTTCTAACTTGCTCTTTTCATCCATTGAAGGTCCAAATATTCATTTAGCTTAACAGTAGAAGTGAACATGTCCTTCCATTTTCTCAAACTCATCCACAATACATCAATATCTTGATTGAGTATTATTGTATCACATGTATGAATCTACAATTCATATGTCAAGTTTATTCATTAAAGAGAGAATTGTAGATGGTTCAAATGAATTCTTAAAAGCTTCATTAATGTCTCACAACTATTGAAATACTTTAGAATAACTAAGAGGTGGGGGGGGGGGGGGGGGGGGGGGGGGGGGCGGGGGGGTGGGGGGGGTTGAACTAGTTATCCAAGGTCTAGATGTATAAATACAACTTTTCATAGCTTAGTGAACCCATAAAACATTTATACTCATGCATGAATCCATAATATTATGAAATCACTTAAAACTTGTAGGTTATTGTCAAATCAACTTGCATAAATGTAAACATGAAACATAATAGATGCAGGAATGGAGTGGAGCATGCAGAGTCAGTAGGAATGGGATTTCGAATCAGTAGCTAGGCGAGAATGGGATTTTGAATAAGTAGCTAGGCGAGAATTGAGAGAACACAAGCATTGGGGGGCAATTTGCAGCTACAGGGCAGGAATCAAAGGTGAATGATGCAGACGCCTCAAAGGATGGGGACCCACGGGAGTTGCTGCCTCACCTAGGTGAGAAGATTCCTCCCCTTCACTCAGGTGGTGGGCCACCTGGGGCCTGGGGGCGCTGGTCAAACCTATTTGGAGTCAAACCATCAAGTAAGTTGACATTCTCAAAAATCATTGATAAATCAGACAAGGTGAAGGGTATCTTTGCTCTGGAAGTTCCTTGAGAAATTATAGACCACAATATCCTCAATATGGCGAATACTCTGGTGGGAAAATATATAGGGCCAAGGCCCAACATTGATGTTGTGAGGGTTTTTACTAGAAACAAATGGGATTTAAAGGGGCATGCAGAGGTGACAGCAATGGCTAAAGGTTTCATGACTTTTGAATTTTCTTGCTCGAAAGATTTTTCCAGAATCCTATGCATAGGGAATTGGTCTCTGGGGATATCTACTTTAATCTTTCAGAAATGGTCTTCCAATCTGGACTTGAATAATGATTTCCTATCCCAGGCTCCAATTTGGATTAGACTCCTAGAATTGCCCATGGAATACTGGCATGAGGACGTCTTTGATGGTATTGCCAGGTCTTTTTGAGAGCTTCTTTCCATTGATCCTATAATGACAGCTAAGAAGAGACTTACCTATGCAAGGATATGTGTAGGAGTGACCGAAGGACAGGATATGCCTCAAGTTATAGAATTTCAATCTCGATTGGGAAGCATAATCCAAAAGATTGACTATGAAAGTGTGCCTTTTGTGTGCTTCCATTGTAAGAAGGCAGACCACAAGGCTGGATTCTGCCCACTATTCAAAGGAAAGGGAATGGGGGGAAAGGTTCACCCTCAAGGTGGGAAGAAAGCTGCTCATGTTCCCAAAAAGATTTGGAAGAAGAAAGAAATGCAAGTCAAGAAAAATGGAGAGGCCGAAGGAAAAGCTAATGATTCTATTCCTGATCTCCAAGCTGAACCCTAGGACCTCCAGGTTGTAGTGGAAGCAATGGAAGGAGAAGGGAAAGAGACAACTCAGGACAAAACCAACCCTTCCCAAATGAAGGAAACAAAGGAGAATCTCAAAGAGGCAAGTATTATGGAGTCTCAAACCCCTGAGAGTTTTGAGGAGGTTGATCCGAACCTTTCCTCTGTCCCGAAATCTATGGAGGAACAAATGGAAGGGGAATCAATGACTCAAATCTCCACAAACTAGGTTAGTAGGGAACCCCTTGTTATAGTGAATAGAATCTTAGAACGACTGTCTACTTCAACATCGAAACAACTGGCCAGGCTAGATGCTTTATTTGATTTATGTAAAGAAGAAGAAGAGCCACCTTGGACAAAAGTCAGAAGAAGAAAGAAGAAGAATAGCCAGGACCCCTCTCCTGCCTCTCCTGCTTCAACTAGAAGCAAGGCCAAGGCAGATCTTGGTCATAAAACCAATCCGGTGGGAAGGAAAAATAAGAATGAAATCAAGAAGGAGGAAGCAAGAAGAAACATCATGGATGGAACGTAGCACACCATCCAAGAAGCCATCTCATCAATTAAAGCATGAAGATCCTCTCATGGAATATTTGTGGACTCAATGGAATCCACAAGCAAGAAGTTGTAAGGAATATGATAAGGGATCAAAGGCCTGATATATTTCTTATTCAGGAAATGAAGATGAAGAAAGAAAATTTAGAAAATATTATATTCAACAGCAACACGAATGGAATTGCCTCAAACTCAGAAGGAGCATCTGGAGGGTTGCTGCTATTATTCAATAACATACATTTCAATATTGTGCCCGAGTTTGATGAGGATAACATCCTCTTTTGTAGAGTTCATCATTTGCAAACTAATGATTGCTGGTTTTTAGTGAACATTTATGCTGCCAACAACAAGAGAGATAGAAAAAATTACTGGGTCAAAGTTGGAAAGTTGGTGCAAGCCAGTGACATTAAGAAAGGCATAATCCTGGGAGACTTCAACTCTCCATTGGATGACAAGGAGAAGATGGGAGGATTGCCCCCGGATTGGGAAAGTAAGCAGGATCTTTCCAATTTTATCAATGATCTGGCCCTAATGGATTTGGAGCTCTCGGGGGGTACCTTTACCTGGTCTAACAAGAGAGTTGGTCAGGACTGCATTCAGATCAGATTGGACAGAGCTTTAATCTCCCCAGATTGGTTGCACTCTTTAAGCTGTAGATTATCTCTGCTTCCTAGAGTTGGTTCTGACCACTCCCCCATTTCTCTTTCAGTGTCCCCTCTTGAGCCCAGGAGAAATTTCCCTTTTAGGTTCGAGAAAATGTGGACTACTCACCCCGACCTATTGGATAATGTTAAAAGATGGTGGGGGATTGGTGTTGATGGCTCAGCCATGTTCAGAGTCACCAGAAAGCTCAACAATGTGAAGAGGATGGTAAAAATTTGGAACAAGTCTGATTTTGGCCATATTTTCCATGACAAGGAGGAGTTGTCAAACAATCTATCTATTATCCAAGATAGTATATAGAAGGAAGGATATAATGAGAGTAACAAGGAGGCTGAGTTATTGATCCTGTCAGATCTTCATAACATCATCAATAGGGAGGAAAAGTTTTGGAGGCAAAAATATCGAATCACATGGCTTAAGGATGGAGATCGGAACACGAAGTTCTTTAATCTCTCCACCCTAAATCATAGGGCTAACAACAAGATCTCTGGAATCAAGAAGGGGCAGGTGTTGTTGTCTGAAGATCTAGATATCTCGGCTGAAGTAGTCTCTTTCGTCTCTTCTCTTCTCTCCGAGAACCCCCTGCTTTCCAAGGTGGACCAAGAGGATATCATCTCTTGTATTCCTTAGATTATTCAACCCCACCATAATAAACTTCTCTATGCTATTCCTAATGCTTTGGAAGTTAGAGAGGCCCTTTTCTCCCTACCCGGTGACAAATCACTTGGTTTGGACGGGATTCCCACCTTTTTCTTCCAAATGTACTAGCCGGTGGTCATGGGGGATGTGGTTAAGGTAGTTCAGGAGTTCTTTAGAGCTAGAAGTATTCTTAAGGAAATTAATTCTACCTTCTTGGTTCTCATCCCTAAATCCCCAGGGGCTAACTCTTTCTACAAGTTCAGGCCTATTAGTTTGTGCAACTCTTTCTACAAGATCATCTCTAAAGTTCTCACTTCCAGAATGCTTAAAATCCTGCATATGATCATATCACAACACCAATCTGGCTTTGTTCTTGGGAGACAAATCTTGGACTCGGTGTTGATGTTTCATGAGGTTATTCATTCTTTAGAAGCTTCCAAGCGGGAAGGTATATTTCTCAAACTGGATCTTTCAAAAGCCTATGATCGGGTGGACTGGTACTTTCTTGGGAAGGTCCTTCAAGCCTTTGGTTTTGACTATAAAGTGTGTAAACTCATTTCTCAATTGGTGTCTACCTCCTCTCTTGCTGTTCTGATTAATGGAGCCCCCTTTGATTTCTTTAAACCTTCTAGAGGTCTTAGGTAGGGAGACCCCCTCTCTCCTATCCTCTTCATTATTTTAGCTGAATGCATTGGGAGGCTTATTGAACATAAAAAGTCTGAAGGAAGTCTTAAAGGGATTAATCCTTCTTCAAGAAATGTCCCCTTCACTCACCAGTAATTTGTGGACAACACTATAATGGGGGGGGGGGGGGGGGGAAGTTTCTGTGAAAGAAGCTAAGACTTTGAAAGAGGTTCTTGATACTTACTCCAGAGGGACTGGACAACTGATTAATTGGAACAAAAGCTCGAGCTTCTTTATTAACACCCTTGAAGTCAGACAAAGGAAAATTGCTAGAATCCTTGGCTGTGGGGTGGGCTCTCTCCCTTCATCCTATCTAGGGCTCCCCTTGGGCTCCTCTCCCCTTGAATCTTTCTGGAATAGTATTCTGGACAGATTCAACAAGAAGATGGTTGGATGGAAAGGTGCCTCTCTCAACCAGGCTGAGAAATGTTTATTGGTCAAATCCACTCTTCAGAACCTTCCAATTTGTGCTCTGAGCCTTTTTGGAATTCCTGTGAAATTTGCAAAGAAAATGGAGAAAATCCAAAGAGACTTTCTATGGACCGGACTTGAAGGAAAGAAAAGGTACCCTCTTGTTTCCTGGGAGAAGGTCTGCCTCCTCAAGAGGTATGGTGGTCTGGGCATCAGAAAGCTTACCCATCTCAATAAGGTGCTTCTTGCTAAACAAATCTAGCGAATCTTTAATAACATTGGTGAATGGAGAGACATTCTAGAAAATAAATACCTCAAAATACCCTCCATTTTATTTTATTCAATGAGGACATCCCTAAAGGGTCGACTATTTGGAATGGTATCCTGAAGGCCAAGGACCTAGCTAAGGTGAGGGTCTCTTGGAAACTAGGTAATGGGGAGGATATTCAGTTCTGGTCTGACAGGTGGTTATGTCAAGGCCCACTTTCTAACAACCCAATATTTGAGAGATGGGTGCAAGGATGCACAGAGCTATATGGGTTTAAAGTAAGCAATTATAGGGTTGGTCAGGAATGGAGAGACCTTTCCCTCATTTCCAAGGATTTGAAACCAATAATGACTATGCTTAATTCATTGATCCCTAGTAATAATAAGGATAAGCTGGTCTAGAGGGATAATCCCAATGGAAGTTATTCTGTTGCTTCTGGCTACAACTCTCTCTAGGGGTTAAAGGAGAAACCCCCTTGGGCGGATGCCTGGCTCATGGGCCTCACTTCAAAGATCAACATATTTTATTGGCTGGCACTTCAGAACAAAATCCTAACGCAAGATAATCTCATGAAGAGAGGCCATGTTATGCCCAGCAGATGCCCGCTCTGTAAAAACTAGTCTAAGTCGGGAAATCATATCTTCATTCAATGTGACTTTGCTAGGGAGCTGTGGAGTTCTCTTATTTAGGAAATGGAGGTTCTCTGGTGCTGGCCAAATAACCTTATCGACTTTTTCAGTCAATGGAAAAGCCTTTGTAAAATAGCAGGTTGGTAGGATAATTATGCCTGGATTTTGCCTCACTTCTGTTGGAGCATCTGGAAGGAAAGGAACAACAAAATTTTCAGGGACAGCGAGGAGCTGGCAATAATTTTGGGAAGGAAGATATTGAAAAACATAAAAGAAAACCTTCAAGTGATGAAGGAGGGGGAAGTTGGTATAGGGGATAGGAAGACGGTTAAAGAAAAAGATAGGAATCCCAAAAGACAGGATCCCAGATGGATTCTACCCCCGAAAGGATGGTCAAAAGCCAACTTCAATGGCACTTCTAAGGGCAACTCCGGCCCCTCTGGAAGCGGTGGAATTATAAGAAACAGTTTTGGGGAGGGGATTGTGGCCTTTGCTCTCCCACTTGGAACCCAGACCAACCATTTGGCCGAAGCCAGAGCCGCGTGCAGTGTGCTAAAGATGGCCTTTGAAGCTGGCATTTCCAAACTTTGGCTTGAAGGGGACTCCAAAAACATAATTAACAATATTAATGGAATCTCCCCCCCATCGTGGTCGATTGCAAATATAATTGATGAGACACATGCCACCCTCACAAAATTTGAGAAGGTCCACGTCACTCATGTGTTTAGAGAGGCAAACCCAGTTGTTGACTGGTTCTCTAACAAAGGGGTTGGAGCAGACAAAGAGATGATCTAGCATTCCAAAAAATATTTTCCGATGGAGGCTAAGTCACTAATCGAGCTAGAGAAAATCCACGAAAGTAAGGGTCAATCTAACTGTTATCATGTTTAATAAAGAAAGATTGCATGTAGGCACGAGCCATAATAAGTTTCTTGGGTTTTGTAATATCAAGGGATTTCTTCCATCATTTAGACACGTATGGTGGATCGTTATCATTTTCACTTGCTATTGTATCAGAGAGGCGAATGATCACGAACCCAATAATAGAAACAGAGCGAAAATGGTGGCTAGAAAAAAATTGCAGAGATTGGGGCTCATGAGAATAGTTGAAGAAAAAATGGATGTCATGACTGGAGAACGGAGCAGAAAGGAGCCGACGGGTGAAGTGGAGAAGTGGAAGAATATGGGCAAAGTCTGGAAAAAATTGGAAAAGGGTGGGGTTGCGATTTTTTTCGAGAAACTCCATGGTTTTGACCCTGAGGTCACCAACAACATGGTGAACTCGTGGAACAATGG
Organism: Cupressus sempervirens; assembly: GCA_028749045.1. Lineage (NCBI taxonomy): Eukaryota > Viridiplantae > Streptophyta > Pinopsida > Cupressales > Cupressaceae > Cupressus > Cupressus sempervirens. The sequence continues at coordinate 537,870,557 of CM053785.1, forward strand.
CAAGGTCAATGTGAATAGGGTTTCTTTCCAAATCATAGAGGAGGTAGTTGCGGAGGTCACTGGTATCCCTATGGAGGGTTTCAAATTCTACAGGGACAAGAAACTTTCATCCAATGCTGTCAAGGAGTTCATGAAAAATTCTATAGAGATGAACAAGCTGGTAAAGAAAGAGTCTTTCTATGTGACAAAGACTATAAAGAAGTTCTGGAGGTATGTTTTATATGCCCTCATTGATTATATTACCTTGGACCCTAGGTCTGATCGGGTCAGAACTCACCATTTTGTGATTTTAAATCATTTTTGCCATAAGAGTAGAATTTCCATTCCCTTTTACCTTCTCACTTCTATGAACAAGGAAATCTCTAGTTTCAAGAAGAAAGCCACTGTTAACCCTACTTTGCATGAGGTATTATTGCTCCTCATCCATGAGCATTTCAAAGCTCAGTCTATATGCAATAACCCTCCTCAAGTTGAGGATGTTGACAAAGGCAGCTCCAGCTTTTCTTCAAACTTTGATGACATTGAGAGCATTAGCTCGGAGGAGGAGAATGTTTCCTCAGGAAAGAAGGAAAAAGGTCAAGACAGGAAATAGTCTACAACTACAACTCCCAGCAGGAAAAGCCCTAGGGATCATGGCCATGCTCAAGCTAAAGAGGGTTATGCTGAGGAGGAGGAGGAAATGGATACAGAAGATTTTGACAAAGTGTTAGAGGAGGAGTTGGAAGAGGAGAAACCTGGGAAAAAATGGAAGAGGGAGGTAGTGAGAGTTGAGGAGACTAGAAATCAGAGGACGGATGCTATTCCTCTTCCCCTCTCCCCTATCTAGTCTCAACCTCCTTCAGAGGAAAAAGTGAATGTCATCACTGGTGAGAACGAGGCGAAAGTGCAAGTCAATAATAGAAGAAAGGCCTGGAAAAATTTCAATGTGAGAACTACTACTATGGGGATTTTTAGGGAAGTTATGAACCCTCAGATCCTGGTGGACAACCTGGAGCATCCTAGGCTCAATGAGCTCATAGACCTTGCTATCCTAGCCATTTCAGAGAATGCAAGGGAGACTAGAATGAACCTTCTGAATAATGCTTGCAGTAGTATGATTGACAACTTTAGATCAATCAAATGGCTCTTCCATGAGCTGGAGGAAGTTAGAGAAATGGTATCCCACATGGAAAGTACTAAGAATAAGATAGGTAATGACAGCTAGGAGGACCAGGATAACAAAGAAAGCTTAAATGAAAGGAGATTAAGAAATCTTGAAAACTACAACCACAACTTGGCAAGGTAGATGATTTCTCTCTTGAGTTCGATGAATGACAACATCCAATCCCTTGCTGGTAAACTTAAGGACAGGGGCTTGTTGGTGGAGGAAGGAGGACAGAACAGGGATAAGGCCAGGCTAGATGATGACAAGGCCATAATCAATACATTCACCAGTATGGATCAGGGCATGGAGAAGGTCCAGGATCAAATGGAAAAGGAGCAACAAAAGATAGTTGAGGCAGCTCAGATTATGCAGGAAATGGAGAAGATAAATGAAGACTAGTTTTCTTATCTTTTGTCTTTTCGTCTTCCTAGCTTTTGGCTTTTGGACAGGCTTTCTATTGTCTGGTTTAGTTTGTTTGTTTTTTGGCCTTTTTGTGGGACTTTGTTTTGGGCCTTTTTTTCAGCTGTTGGACTTCTATTTTGGCTAGGCTTCTTTTGCTTATTATCAGCCTTGTTTTTGTAAAACTTATAATACAACAACTCAACATTATCAAGCTTCTGATGCTCAACACATACTATGTTGCTCGACATCCATTTTGAAATTACTTGGCATGAACTAAAGTTTACTAGTGCTCGATATCAACTAAACACTCAACATTCACTATTTTGCTTGATATACACTAGAATGGACTTTTACTCGGCTCCAACTAATTTTTTGCTTGGCTTGCTTTGTCTTTTCTTGACACCTACTATTCATCCAATCAAGCTTGGCACACAAACTTTGTGCAACTTGTTCTTCTAAGCTTTCTTAGTGTAACCAACCTTTGTAACCTTAAGTAGATTATCAAGATATCATGTCATCACTATCTTAATTGATTCTTGTACTTCATTACATAATCATAACTCAACCTTTCCTCTAGGTGCTATTGTTAAATCTTTTGATCAAATCCTCTTTATCAATCAAATAAGTGATAGTACTTAAATCTTATAAGCAGTTGTCTTACCAACAAATAGCAGGTTAGACATCAGTGACAAAACAATGATTGAAACACATAGTCTTCTTCAACAATCTCCCTCTTTCAATCTAGTTTCAACAATCTCCCTCAATAATGATCTTTTCAATCTGATCTCAACAATCTCCCTCATTGACATTGATGGTAAACCAAACTGATCAATCAAATGGTAAACACCTTTATTGAACCAAACTAACTAGGTTAAAATAGTAAGACAATACCAAAAGGAACATAATTCCTTGTATTGAAATCTCTCCCTCTATCAACAACTTCCATCTTTTATTAGTTTACAAAATTATTTCTTATAACTCCCTCTTACTAGGTAAATATTAGGATTTCTCTTTCTTTGCTCTCTTGATTAGCAACTATCTCCTTTAACAAGTATCTCCTGCTTAGGATCAGTAAACTCTCCCTTTTTGACAACAATGCTCTTCTGATATAATCTCTCCCTCTTTATTAGTCAATCTTGCTTGATCAGTAAAACTTTCCCTCTTTGATAAAAATGCCAAAGACTTGTCATCTTTAACATGACAAATATAAATCTTTTCAGTTTCTTCAATTCTCCCTTTGTCACCTTGCTTGTGACTGATTTGAAGTTTTAGCTCTTTGATTACTTTAGGAAACTCCTAAAGTAAGATCCTATGCGTTAATGTGTAACATATGAACATAAACTTATTTGATGTAGTGCACTCCTCTTGTTACTTAGATAGCCTTCGATAGGGGTATCACCCCTAGTTTACCTCTTAGATACTCATGAGCATCCTTAGGTAATGCTTTTGTGAAGATATCAACAATTTTTTCCTTTTTGTTGACATATTCCATCTTCACCTCTTTATCTTGAACTAACTCTCTCAAGTAGTGATACTTGATTGCAATGTGCTTTGTCTTTGTGTACATCATAAGATTTTTTGATATATTGATTGCACTTGTATTATCATAATAAAGTATCACTAGTTCAGTGATCTCTTCCTTTATACCTTTGAGTAGCTATTTGATCCATACAATGTTTGTATAATATACAGTAGCAACAATGTATTACGCTTCAACAGTAGATTGTGAAGTGCAATATTGTTTCTTGCTAGTCCATGTAATTAGTCTCTTGCCTAAGAAAAATTCTCCTACACTAGTGCTCTTTCTGTCATTAATGTTTTCATTCTTCATATAGTATAGATCAAACTCTTATATTCCTTTTAGATATCTTATTATTCTTTTTACAACCATTAAATGATTCTCTCTAGGATTAGCAGAAAATCTGGCAACTTTCCTTACAGATAATGTAATATCAGGTCTGTTCTGTACTACATATTGCGATTCGGAAATCATAGACCTATACAATGTTTGATTCACCTTAGCTAAATCATCATTCTTTGACAACTTGTGTCCTATTACCATAGGTGTACTTACTAGTTTGGAATCCTCCAATCCAAATGTTTTCAATATTTCCTTGACATACTTTGATTGAGTGATGTATATATCATATTTCATCTGATATACTTACAAACCCACAAAGAAATTGATCTCTCCAACCATATACATCCCAAATTCTTGCTTCATTTGATTTGTAAAATCCTTACATAAAGCATCTTGACTTTCAAATATGATATCATCAATAAAAAATTTAGATAACAAAATACCTTTGCCTTTCTCTGTCTTCATGTATAGATTGTTATTATCAACAATCATTTCAAACCTAATCTTCACAAGATAATAATGAAGTCTCTCATACCATGTTCTTATTGTTAAAATCAACAAAACCTTTTGACTATTCTATGTAAACTTCTTCCTCTAATATATCATTCAAAAATGCAGATTCAACATCCATTTGATAAACTCTAAAACATTTGTCTGCAAAATAAGCAAGTAAAGTTCTTACTCCTTCCAATCTAGCAATAGGGGTGAATTATCTCCACGGTCAATTCCTTCTTGTGCATATCCCTTGCAAACTAATCTTGCTTTGTTCTTTGTGACTTCACCATTTTCATCTAACTTGTTACTAAATACCCACTTGGTACCAATAACATTTTTGTCTTTTGGTCTAGGATCTAGAGTCCATGTTTTATTTTTCTTAATTTTTTCAATCTCTTCTTCCATGGCTCTACTCTAGTCATCATCTTCTAATGCATCTCTCATTAATTTGAGCTCATTCATGCTCAAAAAACATGTATCACTTCTTAATCTATTTCTTGTCATTGGTCTAGCATCTTTATCTCCAATAATTTGAGTAGTAGGATGATGTCTTTTAACATACTTAGACACTCTTGGTTCAACTCTTGTTTCTTCATTTTTTCTTTCAACTTCAGAATCATTGTGTACATCTCTATTAGGTAGCTCAACATCTCTTTCATGTACACTAATCTTAAAATTAGAATGTGCATCTAGTTTATTTTATAACTCAGCATCTATATGTAGCTCAATTCATGAATGCAACTCGACATTCATAGAGTGTGACTTGACAGTCACTAAAAGTTGTTATTGATTTGTAGCTTGATTTAAAACATCATCTTTAGCAGGCATACCTTCATAAAAACTATACAAATGATTTGTATTCCTCTGGCTCTTTTATAGGTTCAACCTCATACACTTCTATATTTTCATTAATGTTCACATTTTCACTTTCCACAATTTTGTTAGTGTTGTATTCAAACACTTATAAGATTTACTATTTGTGGAATATCCTAGGAATATACCTTCTTTACTTTTTTCATCAAGTTTACCATTCATAACATCTTTAAGAATGTATGATTTACTTTTGAATACCTTAAAGTATTTTACATTGTGTGAGTATCCATACCATAGTTCAAAAGGTGATGAATGAGTACGTTTCTTGATTTGCACATGGTTCAAGGTATAGACAGCTATACTTACAATTTCTCTGTAGTATTTTAAAGCAATAGTCTTCTCCATCATGAGTGTTCTAGCATAGTCCATTATATATTTGTTCCTCCTTTCAGCTATTCCATTTTGTGGAGGTGTTCTAGGAGTAGATGCCTGTCTTTTAATTCCTCTGTCATTACAAAACATTTCAAACTCATTTGATGTGAATTCTCCTCCTCTGTTAGATCTCAAACACTTTAGGCTTTTACCTATTTTATTCTCAACTCTTGCTAAGTACCACTTAAACATTTGGAAAGCATCAAATTTCTATTTCAAAAACATAACTATCATCATCCTAGAATAGTCATCAACAAATAGCATAATATACTTATCTCCTTTATAGCTTTGCACATCAATTAGTCCAAACAAGTTGGTATGAACAATCTCTAGTATTCCTTTAGTGGTATAAATTTTACTTTTAAAACTTGATTTTGTCATTTTGCCTAACTGACATTGTTTGCACATTACATTATCAGGCTTCTTCAACTTAGGAAAACCTTTAAGTTTTTTCATGTTACTGATACTAACCAAGTTATCAATGTTAACATGACATAACCTCTTGTGCCATAGCCATACATCATCAAATTTTACAACAAGACAAGTAGCATCCTCTATATCAAGATAGAATAGATTACTTCTAGTTTGATAACCCTTTCAAATAAATTTCCCATTTGTATCATATATCTTAGCAATCTTATTTTTAAACTCAAACTTACATCCCAAATTGTTTAGTTGTGACACACTCAACAAATTATAGTTAGGTCCTTCAACATAGTAAGCATTGTCACATAAAATCTTATCTGTGGGTTTGATAGAACCTTTTTCTTTTATCAAACATGGTGCATCATTACCAAATCTTACGTTATTTCCATCATAACAATTTAGGGTAATAAACTTACTTTTGTCTCTAGTCTTGTGATGTGAACATCCACTATTAATGATCCATCTATCATTCTTGTTCACACAAATCACAAGTGCATTTGCCTCATCTTCATCAAATTCATCATTCATTGCAACATACACCACCTCATCATCATGTTCATTATATTCTTCTTTTGTTTTTAATGTAGCATGACTTCTTGCCTTTTTCTTTGTAATCCTTGCTGTCTTCATCTCTTCTACTCTTGTACTTGTCACCACCTCTATAGTTCTTCTTCTTTAGACATCTAGCAACAATATGACCAACCTCATTGCAATTGAAACAAATGATGGGTAAATTACCTTTGAACTTGCCTTTACCTTTGTGGAATCTTCTTGGTAGTAATGCTTCAAGTTGTTCAACATCCTCCTCATCTATATCACTATCACTAGACACATACTTCTTATTTTTCTTCTTCTTCTTCTTCTCATCAGGTTCCTTTTATGATACTTTAGCTTTGAAAGTAGATTCAATCCTTTTAGGTTTTTAATTATCAAAGTTAGATAGCTCAAAACGAGTCTACTTACCAAACCTTCAAGTGATAGTTTATTCCCTAGTATGCATCTCAATTCTTGAATTGTAGAAAGTATAATAACATATATAGGCAATAATGTCCTTAAAACTTGCATAGTACAAAATCATCATCTATATTACTAGTAGCTCCTCTTATTGCATTAACAATTTCTTTTATCCTTTCAAAATATTGAGCAATATTCTCACCTTCTTCCATTCTCATATAATCAAACTTACCTCTAAGACTTTCAACTTTGGCTCTTAGAATATTTGCATCTCCTCCATAGATAGTGGTTAGGGAATCCCACATTTTCTTTGCATTGTCAAGACCTTTGATATCATAGAATTTGGCATAACTTAGGATAGAGGCAATCTCTAGCATTGCCTGGTTGTGTTCTTTCTTCTTCTTCATATCTTCAGCAGTTGGGGCACTAGCAAGATCAACATGCTCCCCAAAAATGGTAGATTGTGCATGATCTCCAAGTCCTCCAAGTTGTAGTTTGATCAAAATTTTCCATGCAGGAAAGTTATCTCTATTGAGTTGGGGTACTTCTCTTTTTGACATCTTGATATTTATGCTTCGAGTACCTTCAAACTAGTCCTCTTAAGTAGATGGCTTTGATGCCAATTGTTGAAATACTTTAGAATAACTGAGAGTGGGGGGGGGGGGGGGGGGGTGGTGAATTAGTTATCTAAGGTCCAGATGTATAAATAAAACTTTTCACAGCTTATTGAACCCATAAAATATTTATACTCATGCATGCATCCATAAGATCTTGCAATCACTTAAAACTTGTAGGTTACTATCAAATCAACTCACAAAAATATAAACATGAAACATAGTAGATTCATCAATACACTTGACACAATGATTTACATGGAAACCAAATTTGGGAAAAAATACCAATAACATGCTACTATTTTCACTCTTCTAAATTGATGCCTAGTGAAAAGCCAACCCTATTAAAGGTTACAATACACACTATTAAATATGACCCTGTTAAAGGATTTCAATCACCCTGTTAGGAGTGAGCCTTACTAGAGGACTTTAGACCATTCACTTGGAATGTCACCCAGTTAAAGGAATTACAAATGACTGTTAGGTCAACTTTAATCCAAAGGATTTACCCTAGACTAATACAATTGTTAGAGAGTAACAGTAAGGCTTTAATTTGATACAACATACAACTTCATTTGTAGATTATAGATCAATGTTCAGTCTTCAATTTTTCTTGGCCTTCATACTTTCCAACTCTGTTAGCTTGTTCACCCTTTAAGAATTCATCTCCTTGAGCCTTCTTTCTTAACATGCCATTGCAGACTCTTCTCTTAGGTCACTTGATGAAGAAAAACCCTTAACTATTTGTCTCCCTTAGGTTCTCTCACATAACAACCTTGCTTCATGACCAACCATTCCTATAAATAGGAAATTAAGATATTTTTCCACTAATTATCCATCGTCCAATTTAGGGTTTGGATGGATTAAGTAATATACAATGTATCTACCCCATATCTCATATCTCTTCTAGAAACTTCTCCTAGAATCCACTTTGAATTCACCTAAAAAATAGTTTACCTAGAATTCTGTGCCACTAACTCATCAACCTTATCTTTCACCTGGTTCACAAAATCCAAGAAAAAATCCTTGTTAGCTTAGATTCATTGAATTTATGATCTTTTAAATAATGTAGTAGCTCATCATTATCAAGCTTTTGATGCTCGACAGATACAATGTTGCTCAACATCCACTATGAAATTATTTGGCACAAACTAAAGTTTACTGGTGCTTGGCATCAACTATACTTTACTCAACATCCACTATTCTACTTGTTATACACTAGAATGAACTTTTACTTGGCTCCAACTAATTTTTTGCTCAGCTTGCTCTATCTTTTCTCGACACCTACAATCCACTTGGTCAAGCTTGGTAGATAAACTTTGTGTAACTTGTTCTTCTAAACTTTCTTAGTGTAACCAACCTTTGTAACCTTAAGTAGATTATCAATACATCATGTCATCACTATCTTAATTGATTCTTTTACTTCATTACATAATCATAACTCAACCTTTCCTCTAGGTGCTATTGTTACATCTTTTGATCAAATCCTCTTCATCAATAAAATAAGTGATAGTACTTAAATCTTATAAGCAATTGTCTTATCAAAAAATAGCAGGTTTGACATTAATGACAAAAAAATGATTGAAACACATAGTCTTCTTTAACAATCTCTCTCTTTCAATCTAGTTTCAACAATCTCCCTCAACAATGATCTTTTCAATATGATCTCAACAGCAACAACTTAAATTTACTTTGTTCATGCAAATGTATTTGTTTATTCTTTTGATTAAAACTATATTACACACATCTTGCAATCTGTGCATTCCAAATTTATATCATTAGTGAATCTATTACAACATGGTTTATTCTCTCTAAATTAATATGAATAAGATCACCAAAGGTTGATTGAATCATATCCTCTATATGCTCCCTCTCTTTTAAGGTTGCCTCAAATGTCAATCTCCCTTTGAATTTCAAATTTCTCTTCCTGTAATAATATTCTTGGAAAAGATCAAGGTAAATAAATCTGAAATACAAATACAAGATATTTACAATAGAATAATTATAAATTTTACTAAAAAGAAAATTTATCTTATTCAGACAAATCCACTCGATTGGATTTATACAAGTCTCTCCTTGATATCATTAAATTATTCTAATCTAATATTTTGTATGTGTTTCCCAATTAGCAATGATCTCTTATTTAAATTCAGGTAAGCTATGAAGAGACATGTCCCATGAGTGGCACATGTCTATTTTCTAAATACAAACTTGATCATTGTTATCTAAATATTATAAGAGTTTATTCCCATTTTATAATATTTATATATTTGTTTCATTATAAATATCTATTATATATTAATTAAATATATATTGGTATATCTATATACCTTAGTCCCATTAATCAATGGCAATGCTTGATTGGTAGATGAGTTTTAACCTTCATATATACTCTCTTTTCCTAATTGTATTAATTACTGATCATGGGGTCTTTAAATTAATCCATATCTTATGGATCAATGTATGAGATTGCTAAATAATTCTACCCTTATCGTTGCATACTAGCAAAATTCATATTTTACTTACCTAATTTGATGATGTGGGTCCTCTTCTCACCTAGGTTGTGTGAGGTAAATAGTAATTTTTCATGCAAATCATGGTCCAGATTTATGGAATGCTCTTCCTAGTTTCTCTTGGTTCTCTCACTTGTAATATAGTTATTTCTTACTTGATGGCACATGCCTTATGTTGTTATTGGAACAAATAGTACTCTACCCACCAATTATTTGTTAACTTGGGTCTTCCCTTAACTATCAGTTCACTTCTTTTTTTCCCATGATGTACTCTTCCTTTATGATTTACTAATTTTCAATAACATGGAGTTATTCATCCTATTGTGTTTTGGACATGGCTATCCTCTATCCAAATTGTACAGTTGACCAATTTTCAAAAAATTGAAAACATCATGGATTTTTCTGAAAATTTCTGCATTTGATCTTCATGATCTACATAGTTTGTAGTAGAAAGAAACAAAAAAAAAGGAAAAAAATCACTACGTTTTTGTGAATCTAGAAAAAAAGTTTGACTTTGTTTTGTCTTTAGTGCATTTTGGATGGAGATTAGCCTATCCCTTGTGTTTTTCACTCACTAACAACTTTATTACTTCCTCTGCTCGATTCCTTCTTTAGTATATTTTCTACCTAATTGGCTATTATCAAATGTGGACTTGTAGATGGGGTATCATTTATTATTTTTTCTTCTTTGGTTGCTACTTAATATTGCACTCAGTTTGTAGCCAATGATCTATGCCTTCTTGGCCGGTTATCCACCTCCTTCCTTTGGGTGAAGAATTTATCATTTTTCAAAACTACAATAAGTTCCCTTGGTCTATCAAAATGGTATGATCGATGGTTTATCATTTTGCAATCATGGTGATGCACTTCCAAATCTTTGGCTCCTTATTATGGAGATCTTTTATTACCGTTAGTGCCACTATCATTTTGGCCAACATCTGCTATGTATAATATATGATTGCTTGCTCAACACAAGAAATGTTGCTAAGTCATATGTAGTATCTGTTAGATTTAGATAAAGGTCTTTTGCAACTATGTGGAAATTTGTTGTTATTGATATGCACCTTCCATGTTCTATGTAAATTTGAGGATTATTAACCTATGATAAAATACAGAAAGGATTTGAGTTATTTAATATTCCAATATTTCTATATGATAATTATTTATGGCACATTTCTATTCATAGAAGATATCTCCTATAGTCACAATCTTCAACAATTATTTCATAGGGAATTTTTTTTTTCTCATTTTATCTTTTATCTCTTAGCTTACATTTGTAGGTTGGCTCTAATACCATTTTAGAGAATATGGATTAGTTTCTATGAATGTAATTACACTACCATGGTTATTGGTGTGTTCCAAATGCAGATCCCAATCTCTTATAAATATAAGAGTAGGAGACTTGTCTCATGAAGAGACATGTCTCTATGATTAATCATTATTATTTAACAATATAAATCACAATATAACATATGCATTATATAAATATATAATATAATATAATATAATATGATATATATTATATCAACATTGTATATTATGATTAAATCAATTCAAATATAGCTATGATCTTAACAAGAAGGAATGAGAATGTGAACAAAACATAGGCAAAAAGCATTGATAAGGAAATTTTTGAAGGAAGGAACTTCAATGAGTGCAAAGGTATGGATTGAAGAGTCAAAGGAAACATTAGAGAACAAGGTGGGAATAGTACCTAGTACTGAACCTTCTACATCTTCATAAACTATCTTTATTTATCTTAAACAAGGGATATTACACTAGATATTTATTAGACACTTGAGAGATGGAATTAAGGTCTATATAGTTAGCTATGGGATGGAATGATGCTCAAGAATCCATATCTGATTTTGCATAATATAATATGAAAGTATGAAATGCTAGGAAAGATTTGAAGAGTTCTAGAAGCATAATCAATTTTTTGGTTGTTTTCCTAAATATAATTAATGCAAATCTATTTTTGAAAGACTATAAGGGTTAAATCTAAAAGTTTTCATCAGCATTTGATCAAACAAATTGTTCCTAGAGCCTATAGAGTGAATTGAAGGAGATTGGAAGCATTTGGACTTGAATCAATTGATTCCCTAATAAGAAGTAATCATGGTATTTATCATCTTTGTGAGATCATATTAAGCTTTAAATATGAACTTTTTGAAGAGGTTAGATACTGTGGAAACCCATATTATATTTAATGTGAGAAAGAGACCACAATATTAATTAAAGAAGCATCCATTTATATCAATGTGAGATGATCCTGTGGGAGCATTCTCACAGATCCTTGAAGGCATGCTTCATGTAGAGGATATGAGGGCATATATCCACTGTAAGTTTGCATCAATTGGAGATAGTGATATATTTGTAGATTTAGATAAAGTTTACAACAATGAAAAGTATTTCAAACAAGATTTTGAACACTTAGGTTGATTTAACATTATTCAATACATATTTTATGAATATTTTAACCAAATTAAGTGGACTAGGATAATACTTAGAGAATTCATTAAAATATGATGTGGATGGGTCATCAATCTATTATGATCACTAATGACCTAATTCATAAGGTAATTGGATTTAGGAATAATGAGATTTTTCCTATAAATGAGAAACAAGTCAAGAAATAAGCAAAGAGGAATGCTAGAGTTATTTGGGATAGGAGAGGCATGTGTGTAGAAAACATCAGAAAAATAAATGTTAGATTGGCTAGGCAAGATTATGCATTACAAAACACATTACAGTTTTAGGCTTAACTCTATTTCAATAGGATTCATACACGCAACATAAAAAATGGTTATAGATAGAGAAAAATAAATATATGTGAAATATTTAAATAAAAAATTCTTGAGAACATACAAAGGATTAAGCAAGACATGTATACATAAATTAGATTTGGATCCTTAGTTATATATATTTTTCTTCCATATACTTCAAAAATTTCCTAACATGCAACGTATTGAATGGACTATTGGAAGATGTACCATGTACTTATTCATTGATAATTACAACAAACAACCTAAATCCATGATTATAATAGATATAATTGGGATGATTAAGGCATTTCAAATGGATATGAAAAAAAGAGTTAGAATTGCAAGGTTTATAGTAGAGAAGTATGAGGAAACTATATGCTTTGTGGCAGAAATAGACTACACTATAGGTGCATGGAGGAAGTGCATTAGAAATGTTTTAGAATAACTTGGGGGGGGGGGGGGGTGGGGGGGCGCTGAATCACTTACTCAAGGTCCATAAGTACCATTTGAAAAATTAAACATAAAAACTCACTATTTCGCTTATCTTGTTGTTGCTCAATTTCTACTGTAATGATAAAATTATTGTCTTAAACATAACATGCTTTGCTGAATGAAAACAACATCAAATGTAAAAACATATAAAACATTCAACACAACTTTGACACTAGGATTTTATGTGGAAACCAAATTTGGGAAAAATCACCAACAACATGTCACCACTTTTTCACTCTTTCAAAGTGATCCCTATTAGGAGATAACCTTGTTAAAGGTTTACAATACACAATGTTAAATGTGATCTGGATAGATGATTTAATCACCCTGTTAAGAGTGACCTTGTTAAAGGACTTTGATCATTTAGAATGTCACCTTGTTAAAGGATTTACATAGACTGTTAAGTCTTCCAAATGTCTATTAGGTAAACCTTTGTTAAAAGGATTTCAATACAAACTATTTACAATGATTAGAAATAAATTAGTAGGTTTTGATTTGTATGATTACAACTCACTTTACAAGTTCAGATCACTATTTGGTCCATGTGCTAAGTCACTGATAAGCTCTCCATTGTCATCTTTGTTCTTGATTAGCTTGGAAACCCTTCAAGCAATCAATCTTCCCCTTCAACAACACTTAAACCTTCAACTTAGATTCACTTATCAATATCAGTAGCATCTGTGGAAGTAATCTCCTTTAGCTCTGCATTCACTCATGAACTTGTGCATCTGTAGTCAACCTTCTTCTACACTCACTTCACATATTAGCACATGCAATAATGCTCACATATATTTTTTCAGCTCTATACCTCTTTATTAGATAATCCTTTCTTTACTATTTTCCACGATCACTGTAGATCTTAGGGTTTATAATTAGGTTCAACATGATTCATTATATTTGTCCATTTTCTTGATCTTCCTCTAGAAACTTCTCTCAAATCTGTCTGTTAGGTCATTACCTAATCCTCACCTTGAATTAAATGATCCAATTCATAAATCCTATCTTCAATGCATTTTATATCTCCCAAGAAATCAATTAAGTCATCTGGAATTCATGATTTTCTTAGGTTCATTCTCAATACTATTACTCAACAATCTCAAAATTCTAATTCTCGGTCATCATTGAATTACTCGGCCACTATAAAACTTTTGACTTGGCATCAACTAAATTTCTCAATCAATACTAATGCTCGGCAACACTATATTTTCTTGGCACTTACTGTGGCTTCGTTGACACTAGCATCATTTGACATTCCTTATCCTTTTACTTTATTGCTCAACTTGGCTTAACTTTTTTGATATAAAAAAATCACTTTGCTTTATCAAAGTCTATCTAATCAAATATCCATTATAGCTTCCTTTTCATAAATCAACCTTTCCTCTAGGTGCTATTGTTATGAGCAATTTCTCAAATCCTCTTTATCAATCAAATATATATGACATTTATATTAGGTAGAAATATGTCTTACCAATAGTTTGATATCAATGAAAAAAAATATAATTGTTCCAATTATAAGTTTCCAATAATCTCCCTCTTTTTCATTGATGGAAACACCTCTACATCTCAATATATATATTTTTACCATACAATCCAAAAGATTTCACTCTCATGAGTGATCAATATCCTTAGTTTCATTCTGTTTCTCTTTGCTAATTTTCTCCCTCTAAAACAATAGATCTCCCTCTTGTTTATATTCACCTTCTCTAACTTTTGTATATCTCCTTCTTTCTTTGTTTTTGTATCTCAACATCTCTCCCTCTTTGACAATAATGCCAAAGAAACTTAGCTTTCATACTTTCCATCTCTTCACACATCTGAATTATGTAGATATTTGCATGTCTGGCTAATTTCTATCATCTATTTATGATTGATCTATAATGCTATACTTGACTATCTACCTTAGACATTTCCCAAGGTAGAACTATGTTGCATCAATTTGTAAGATATTCTGATCAACACATTTGTTGCAATGCAACTTGTCTCCTTAAGTAGCTTTGTTTAGGGGAATAACCCCTAATTTACCTCTAAGATATTCAAGAGCATCTTTAGGTAAGACTTTTGTGAATATGTCAGCAATCTATTTTTTGGTGTGCACATATTCTAGCTTCACTTCTTTGTCTTGAACTAATTCCCTCAACTAGTGATACTTGGTAACAATGTGCTTTGTCTTAGACTGCATCACTAGATTCTTTGAAATGTTAATAGAACTTGTATTATCACAATAGATAAATAATGGATTTGTAATTTCTTCCTTCATACCTTTCAATAATTGCTTTATCCACATGATATTTGAACAGTTCACTACTCTGTAAGATACTTAGCTTCAGCTGTTGATTGGGAAATACAATTCTTCTTCTTGCTTGTCCATGACACCGATCTCTTTTCTAGAAAGAATACACCTCCACTAGTGCCTTTTCTATCATTAATCTTTCCTGCCCAATTTGAGTTAGTGAATACCTTTAGTTCAAATCTATCACTGTTCTTGTAATATAATCTATAGTCTTCTATACCTTTCATATATCTCATTATCCTTTTCATTGCCATAATGTGATTCTCTTTAAGATTTTCTTAAAATCTAGCAACTATCCTAACTACTAAAGCAGTATTTGGTCCACTGAGTTTTCCAATCTTTGATCTATACAAGGTCTGGTTTGCATCAATAGATTCATCATTCTTAGATAGCTTATGTCCTATAGACATAGGTGAGCTCACTAGCCTAAGTATTTAGCATCTCCTTGATGTATTTAGATTGAGTAATAAAAATATGAAACTTCATTTGATATAATTGTAATCCAACAAAGAATTTGATTTCACCAAACATAGACATTTCAAATTCCTTCTTTATTTCATCAGCAAATGATTTGCATAATGCTTCTCTTCCTCCAAATATAATATCATCAAGAAATATTTTAGATAACATTACTTCATTATTATTACCATTCTTCAAATAAAGATTACTATTATCAATTGTCCTTTCAAAACCAATCTTTACCAAATAGTTATGTAATCTTTCATACCATTTTCTTGGAGTTTGTTTCAATCCATAAAAGGCTTTGTTCAATTTACATACCATGTTCTTCTTGTCTGGATCCACAAATTCTTCAAGTTGTTCAATGTATACTTCTTCCTCAAGTATACCATTTAAAGTTGCAGATTTGACATCCATTTGATATACATTAAAATTCTTGTAGGTTGAGTATGCAAGTAGAGTTCTGACTCGTTCAAGTCTTGTCATAGGAGAAAATTTTTCTCCATAATCAACCCCTTCTTCTTGAGAATAACCTTTGCATACTAGTTTTTCCTTATTTCTTGTTACTTCCCCATTTTTATTGATTTTTTCCCTAAAAACCCACTTTTTTCCAATAATTTTTTTGTCTTTAGGTCTTCGTACTAAATTCAAAGTATTGTTCTTCTCAATCTGGTCAATTTCCTCATTCATTGTATGAATCCAATCTTCATTGTCTAAAGCAAATTTTACTGATTTGGGCTCAAATTCACAAAGTAAGCACATGTCATCTTTGAGTCTTTTCGTTGTCATAACTCTTGATTCAACATAACCAATAATTTGTCCAGGTTTGTGATGTCTTCTCACATACTTTGCTAACATAGGTAGTTTCCTTCTTTGTTCTTCTATAGGTTAATTTTTTAAAATAATCTCAAGCTCATTTACTCTTTCTTGTTTAGGTTTTGGTCTAGCTTCTGTATGCTCAACATTTTCTATTTGATGATCGACATTGCCTATCTGTGACTTGACTTCTTCAATTTTTTGCTCTGCACCCACCCTCTGGTACTTGACAATTTGTATTTTCACTTCATCATTTCTTGGCTTTTGGTAAACTGCAACTTGATTTGCTTTTTTATTTTGAGCGATGCAAGCTTCATCATCCATATAGATGAATGTATTGCTATCTTAAGGTTCTTCATTACATGAAATATCACTTCTTTCTACAAACTCATCAACTTTCACATTTGCACTTTCCCCAACTTTGTTAGTGTTAGAATTCAAATATTTGTAAGCTTTTCTCTTGGTGGAATATCTTAGGAATATAGCTTCATCACTCTTTGCATCAACTTTTCCATTTCTATTATCTTTAATTATATAGCATCTACTTCCAAAGATTTTTTAAATCTTTTACATTAGGAGAATATGTTAGAATATATAGTCCACCAATATAACTGAGAGGGTGGAGGGGGCGGGTGAATTAGTTAGCCAACTAATATCATAGTTATCAACCTTATTAAACTTTAACCATATGTGAAATATAATTAGAAACCAAAACAAGATACTCATACACAATAACCCTAGATATGTTAACTAGGGAAATCCTTGATCAGAGGGAAAACCCCAGTGAGATGGTACCCACAAGATGATGTACTAAGATAAATATTCCTTATTAGAGGATGAACCCTATTAGGATTCTATAACAACATTTGGTACATATCACTCCCTGTTAGGAGATTCCAACTCTATTAGGAGTTGTAGAAGATAGATGGACCCACTATCCAAACAACTTTAGGGTCAAGATCAATGAATCCACTATCTAAATGATCTTTATATTTTTCCTTGTAGAATAATAAAAATGAATAGTACCACTCCTTCCTCTTTCTCTTTTTTGTCAACTAGACTTCTTCTCCTTCTGATCTTGTAACCACATCTCAAATATTGCATCCAATAATCCCTTGGTTCACTTACTCACATTCAGCAAACACTCTATTCCTTTCCAAACTTCTCACTCAATACAATGATCACAAAACTTCTTACAAACAAGCAAAACATCTTTCCTTTATACCGTATCTTCAAAATAATTTCTTGAGTTGGCCTTGGGGATTTCCCAATTAATTATAATAAGATAATTAATTAATTCATAACTACAATAACATTGTTGGCTAATAGTCTATCCAATTTCTCACATGTGCAATACTAGGGCTTGTACATTTGTTGATGTCATCATCAGACTGTCTCTTAGGTACTCTGTCTCTGTACTGCTCTCTACAAATTAGACATATCTTACATAAATCTTTGAGTCAAGTATTGCAAATTTAACCTTAATATCAGGACACAATATCAAACATGTCCATGAATGTGCATCACTAGACAATCAAAACATTATTCATACAACTAAGATCTCTATGTGCGACTTTGCCATTATTCATAGACTTACTATTATGTTGACATCATTGAAAATTATAGTCATGAATGCAACATGTCAATACTCTCCAATGCTTAGGATACTCCCCCAATGTAGTATTGATGCTAGAAACATATCCATACCATAGTTCAAAAGGTGTAGCATTTGTACTTTCTTGACTTGTACTCTATTCATTGTATAAACAATAGTACTAATAGCTTCTCTCCAAAAATTCTTTGATACACTCTTCTCCATCATTAATTTTCTTGTACAATCCATTATTGATCTATTTCTCCTTTCAACTATCCCATTTTGAGGAGGGGTCCTTGGTGCCGACACCTATTTTTGGATTCCTCTGTCAATGCAGAATGTATTGAACTCATTTGAAATGAATTCACTACCTCTATCATATCTCAAGCACTTAAGACTCTTCCCTATTTCTTTGTCAACTCTAGATTAATACCACTTAAATAACTAAAAAGCATCAAATTTAGCTTTAAGGAACATAACAATCATGATCGTACAGTAATCATCAAAAAATATAATGAAATACTTATCTCCATAGTAGCTTTGAATATTAATGGGTCCACATAGGTTAGTTTGAACCAATTCCAAAATATCACTAGCAGTGTATGTTTTTCTCTTAAAACTAGACTTGGTCATTTTTTGCAATTGACATTGTTTACACATGGCATTGTCAGGCTTCTTTAGTTTAGGAAAAATTCTTACTTTCTTCATCTTATTGATGTTCACCAAATTATCAAAGTTCACATGAAATAATATTTTATTCCATAACCAAACATCTTCTTGTTGTGCAAACAAACATGTCTCATTTGATAAATCTAGATAGAACAAGTTACCTCTTCTCTGATCAAAAGTTCCAATCAGCTTTCCCTCAGCATCATGTATCTTGGCCTTCCTATTATGGAACACAACTCTATAACCTAATTTGTTTAGTTGTGAAACACTTAATAAATTATAGTTAAGTCCTTTAACCTAGTAAACATTGTCAAATTTTATATTGTCAGTTAGTTGAATAGTACCTTTACCTTTTACAACACATGGGATATTATTACCAAATTTAACACATCCACCTTTGTATGGACCAATATCCTCAAATTTATCTTTATCAGAAGTCATAAGATTAGAGCATCCATTGTCAATTATCCATCTTTCACTTTTGTTTACATATGTGATTAATGCAATTTTCTCATCCTCATAAGAATCTTCTTTCATAGCAACATAAACAACTTCATCATGATTAATCTTAGATTCATTGTTAGTTTCTTCTTTATAAATATAACAAGATGTATTACCTTTTTCATCCTTATTTCTCTTGTAGTCTTTGTCATCTCTTCTTCCTTTGTACTTGCTTTCCTTTCTTTCATCCTTATCCTCCCTGTCAGGACACCTAGTAGCAATATGACCAACCTTGTTGCATGAGAAACAAATAATAGGTAGTTTAACTTTGTATTTACCTTTTCCTCTTCCACATATTTTTGCAATAAGGGCTTCAAGTTCATCAATCTCATCGTTAGAACTGTCACTATCACTCCTCACATGTTTACCTTTCCTTTATCTAAGAACTAATTATGACTTGAAGGCAGATTCAATACTAGCAAATGTGTACTTATGAAAGTTAGACATCTCAAAAGTAGTAAGTCTACCAATTACACTTTCTAAGGTCAAAGTGTTACCTGATGTGCATCTTAGTTCTTGGATTGCAGAAACTCTAATGACATATATAGGGAGTAGAGTGCTAAATACCTTTCTTATTACTGTTTCATCTTTGATTTCTCCATTTGCACCACGAGTAACATTAACAACTTCTTTGACTCTTGTGTAATATTGTACTATATTCTCACCTTCCATCATTCTCATGTCATTAAATTTTCCTCTCAAGATTTTTTTATTTGTCTCTTAAGACATTGTTATCACCTACATATATGGTTTTCAATTTGTCCCACATTTTCTTTGCACTATCACAATATTTTAAGTCATCAAACTCGACATAACTTAGGGTTGAGGAAATATCCAACATTGATTGATTGTGTTCTTTCTTCTACTTTAGTTGCTCAGCTGTCAAAGGAGTCGTTGTTACCTTCACATACTCATTGTCCACAAAGTTGATAGAAGCAACACTAATAATAGATATGTGCAACCTTATCAAGGTCTTCTATGTAGGAGACTTCTCCTTGTTTAGCTTTGCTACATCTCTCTTAAACATAACATGCTTTGATTAATAAAAAACATCATCAAATGTAAAACCATATAAAACATTCAAAACAAGTTGACACTAGGATTTTATGTGGAAGCCCAATTTGAGAAAAACCACAGGCAACATGTCACCACTTTTTCACTCTTTAAAATTGATCCCTATTAGGAACCAACCCTATTAAAGGTTTGCAATACACACTATTTAATGTGACCTAGTTAGAGGATTTAATCATCCTGTTAGGAGTGACCTTGTTAGAGGACTTTTATCATTCTATTTAAAATGTCACCTTGTTAAAGAATTTACATAGATTGTTAAGTCTTCGAAATGATTGTTAGGTCAACCTCTGTTAAAAGGTTTTCAATACAAACTATTACAGTGATTAGAAATAAAATAATAGGTTTTGATTTGTATGATTACAACTCACTTTGCAAGTTTAGATCACTGTTTAGTCCATGTGACGAGTCACTAATAAGCTCTCCATTGTCATCTCTATTCTTGATTAGCTTGGAAACCCTTCATGAAATCAATCTTCCCCTTCAACAACGCTTAAGCCTTTAGATCAGATTTTCTTATCAATATAAAAAAAGAGAGAGTAAGTAATCTCCTTTAGCTTCACATTCACTCATGCACTTGTGCGTCTATGATCAACCTTCTTCTACACTCACCTCACACATTAGCACACACACTAGTACTCACACATCTTTGTTCATCTCTATACCTCTTTATATAGGGAATCCTTTCTTTACTATTTTCTATGATCACGGTAGATCTTAGGGTTTACAATCAGGCTCAACATGATTCATTGTATCTATCCATCTTCTTGATATTCCTCTAGAAACTTCTCTAGAATCTATTTGTTAGGTCTCTACCTAATTCTCACTTTAAATTTAATGATCTAACTCATCAATCCTATCTTCAACATGGTTTACATCTCCCAAGAAATCAACTGAGTCTGGGAATCATAATTTCCTCAAATTCATTCTCAACGCTGTTACTTGGCAATCTCAAAATTCTAACACTCGGTCATCATTGAATTATTCAGTGATTGTAAATTTTTTGGCTCAATATCAACTAAGTTTCTTGGCTAATACTAATGCTTGGTCAACACTAGATTTTCTCAACACTTGCTTTGGCTCAGTTGAAACTAGCATCACTTGACATTCCTGAGCTTTTTAATCCATAGTTCAAGTTTGCTTAACTTTCTTGATATAAATAATCACTTTTATTTATCAAATTCTATCTAATCAAATATCCATTGTATCTTCCTTTTAACTCAATCTTTCCTCTAGGTGTTATTATTATGAAAAATTTCTCAAATCCTCTTCATCAATCAAATAGATATGATATTTAGATTAGGTACCAATATGTCTTACCAATAGATTTGACATCAATGCCAAAAATACAACTATCCCAATTGTATGTTTCCAACATAAGTGGAGCCTAAAAAAATATTTATTCACCCAATGGGATATGAGGTTAGTGAAGATATTCTTGAGGGATATGATAAGAAGATGATAGAATAAAATAAATACAAAAGTTACAATATTGCCTAGATGAGGGACACTCAAAGAGAAGTCTAGTGAAGTAAGGGAACACATTTATAGTGGAGCTATAAAAAATAACATCGCTAAAATGGTGGAGATGATTGTAAAAGAGAAAGGTATGACCAAAGAGGAATGATAAGAAACAAATAAGAGAGTTAGTGAAATACAATCTAAGGTTAAACTTGAAGCCTCTAGTAGCAAGGAACCACAAAAGCCTATTACAAAAGAAGAAACAAAACAAAGAGAAAATAAGGAAGACGATGACATTAAAATTATTGATATACAACTTATTCTGAAAATAGTGACACCAAGGAGATTATTAAGAACCTCATTCATAGTTAAGAACAAGGACAAACCAAAGAAGTCCAAAAAAAAACTAGTTACAATAGAAGTAAAAATAGAAAATGAACTTAAGAAAACCCCAAGACAAAAAGAAAAACCTCATGGGACAAGTTAAAAAAAAACCTAAATTGACTATTAAGAGGAAGGGGAAAAAGGATAAGGAAGTAGAAGAAGAAGAGGAGAAAGGGGAATGGATTGTATAAAAAAAAATATGAAGAACAAGAGGTGGACCTAGTGGTAAAGAGAAAAAAAGTGGAAACCAAAGTTAATGAGAATCATTGAAAGAATTGAAGATGATGAGAATTTTGACCAAGTACAATGAAAATGAGCAGAGACAACTTGAGGATTCTACTATGAAACATCTTGTTGAGCTTAAAGGTAGTATACCATACCATCTTTTTGGTAAGTTAGAAGATAGAAGATTGAGAACCATAGAGGAGGACAAAAAGATGAGAGAGGAAACTGTGGGAAAATTATATACATTGACAAGTTATGAATATATGAAGAATGTACTTGAAATTGTGAAACCATTTTTGTGATGAAAGATGAGGAAAATTGAGATTATGGAAGCTCAATATGATAAATCTCAAGAGGAAACTGAGAATGAAATACTTGAAGCTATAAAATATCCTAAAGAAATGAAGAAGAAATTAGTTGGAGTCAATATCAAAGAGCCAAAAATGCTAAGTAGTGATGACAAGGAGATTGAACAATTTGTTATCACAATTAAGAAATTAGATATGTATATAGTAGAAGCATTAGTAACTCATGGTGCAACCACTGGAGATGAAGATCTATTTAAAGATTAGGTCAATACTGATGTTGGAAATTTTGATGAAATTAGAAACATTATAACATAGTTAGTAGCTATAACATAAGACATTAGAGTTGATAATAATGATTAAGGAAAAACAACATATCAAGAGGAAACCAAGGAAAAAGGAACATATAGTCAAAAGTCAACTAGAAAGGATAATAGTAAAGTTGTCCAGACATACCAAGAAGATTAGGACATGAATGCACAAGTAGAGAAACAACAAACATAGGAAACAAAGGATAAAATGACTACAAAGTAGCAAAGAAAGGATGAACATCATGACTAGGACATTCAATAAAGTGATAAGGACTCAATGCCATCTATGGAAAATGAAGAAAGATCTTCATTACCCATAGGAACTGACACTACTAAGAATATCACAACATAACAGATGACAATAATAGAATAAAGGACAAATAAGGAGTAGAGGAAAAAGGTAGAAGTCACTCTAATTTCAACATTAGTACAAACACCTACAAGGTCAATGGATAAAGTCAAGAATATTGCTAGCACACCATAATTTACACTTCAAACTTTATTAGAAAGTCCTAGAATAGTAGGATATTTTACTAAATTGATTAAGGAGGACATGGATGCAAAGAGTTTCATGCAATTATCATCATTTTCATTCACCAATGCTATTGATCAATCAGATAAGAAGGCAATTAGTACTCAAAAGGTACTAGAACTTTCACTAGAAAGATTACAAAAAACTTTCCCTTCCTTAGTACATCTTGAAGGACATAACAAAAAGAATAATATTGAAAAAGTTATTAAGGAATTGGATGCCCATTTTACAATACTTGAAGAGTCAATGAAGATAAAAGTTCAAGAAGATCATGAGGCAAAACTTTTTCACTAGGTATGTGCTAACACTAGGAATGATTTACTAGTCATTAATACCTACATAAAAGACATTAAGGGGATGAATATCATAAGGGAAGAAATTGTATGTTGAATATGCAAAAGAACATAAGAATACTACTGATGTGATAGAGGCTATAAAGGAAAAGGAAGAAGAGTTAGAGAAGTTAGCAAAAGAATTAAAGAAACAACTTAAGCATTATTAAGATGGACAAAAGAATTAGTAAAGCATATGATTGTTTACAGATTTGAAAGCATAAGAAAAATAGAATCATTAGAAGAGTTAATCTATTTAGACATCATTTGTCACCCATGAATGATTTGTTATAGAGGAAGCTGGATACCCTATTACATGCAAAAAGATCATATGAAAACTTTGTTCCTATGGATCTAAATGGAGCAAAATTAGAAATTTATGGTATTTGTGTAGTCATACATGTTGGGGAATCAATCGAGCCAACATGGGATGTAGAATTTAGACCTTAAAGAAGATATTTTCTGATTGCATTAGACTTTTGCCTCAAAGAATAATTTTTGGAAACATAATTTTAATTTGCATATAATTTTTTGACTCACCATTGTCATTGGTGTCAAAAGAGGGAAAAAAGTCAGTTAAAAAAAAAGTTTTGAAGTAGGGGAAAACAAACTACAAGGCATGTATCATTTATATGCTATGGGGGAGTACATATGAACATAGAGTATAGTCAAAGGGGGATTACCACATTAATTATGATGATGATATGTAGAGATGCTATGATGAAATTTTTAAGTTTTTGAAATTTTGAATAACTATCTTTTGGTTATGTGCAAGATCATGGTCGACCAAACTATGGCCTTAAATGACAGTGAAAAATTAGCAAATTAGGGTTTTGTCAACATGACATGTTATTTTGAAGTAGTTATGAACTTTATATCAAAAATTTGTAAGAAAAGAATCTATAGGAAATTGAATGTAGTTTGTAAACTACTAGGCCTTATCTAAAATAAATCATTTGATTGGTCAAAATCTTTGATTTAATGCAGTATTACAAAAATTTCAAGGCAAAAATAAAAAAGGTGTATGTCTAACCGTCTTAATCAAAATCAAATGATAATAAATTTTAATATAATTTTAGATATAATAAATAGACTCATGCCCAGATGTGACACATATTTTTGAATATTTGTATTCCAAAAAAAAATTAATTATGATTTTTCTACTAAATATTTTAAAGAATTAAAAAATTCTTGTGTCTGACTACCTTAACTAATTGAAAACTTGACAAAATTTAATTTTTCCTTTTTTTTTAATATAGTAGGCAAAGCATTGAATGTGACACAACTTTTGGATTTCAAAAATGTTATTCTGTTTGAAAGTTATAGTTGTTTTTCAATCAACACTTTACATTCATCTTCATTAGAAATTAACTAATAAATACTTATTGAACTCATAATTTGACATCAATTATATTGATGGAATCTTGAAAGTGTTCTCAAGAAACCCTTTTTGTTTCATTGAATTTGGATAAAAAAAGTTGTCAAATGGTATGTCAAACTCTCGATGTTAGATAAAGATGAATCAAACACATTTTTTGAGTTGACCAAATAGGCTTGGTAAATGCCAAGCCTAATTATGTACCCGATCTGGTTTTGGGTACCCAAATACTGGTGGCAAAATGCAAACTTTCAAATTTGACATACTAGGGACCGCATTATATGTTATAAATCAAAAGATTTAGAATTATATTTAATATATTTTTTAGGCAAGTGCTTTTGGTTGGAGCTTTAAACCAGTGGGGTCACATTAAGGGGCACCCATCCTCGATGAGAATGTGGCTTCCCAAGGTCTTAATGCCTCCTAGATACGCCTATATTTATACTGCCTAGACAACCCAATCAACAAACCACCTTATTACTCTGATGTATTCTGCCACCTTATGCCTCCATCCTCACATGCCACCTATCCACCACCTTATCTCTCCAAGTCACCAAATCTCCTTATCTCGCCTTGTGGTAAGGGGCCACAAACCCTGCCAAAGTAGCACACCCAAAGTGTGCCTGCGAATGGGGAAGGGAGCTAGGGATAGAAATCGCCGACCATCATGAGCGATGTGTATGTGAAACACCTCCAAAATCCATGTCACCTCCTCCAATCATGGTGCATAGATGAGCATAATCACAACAAGTTGCATGGGTAGGAGAAATCATGACACCAACCCAACCAAAAATCGCAACATGCAAACCTGTCTAGATTCGAATACTAGAACTCCTTCAAGCAAGGCTCATGACTTACCCTTAGGCTACAAGGTCATCCCACACATTTAAGATATAATAATTTGTCAATATCATTATTTCTTATTTTATTATTATATATAATATAAAAATTATTATTCATATATTATTATATGATTTTTTACTATATATTATATAACAACTATTATAATATTAATATTACATACAATATTAAATATAATTACATAGTATATTAGGATCATAGTACTATATATTATTATATAGTATTCTATATCATATAGTATTATAAAATTTATCTATATAACATTAAATATATAAATATAGAATTATAAATATATCATTAAATATATCTACTATAATATTTATTTTAACATAGTATTAAGAAATATTTTGTAGTATTGTATTTTTTATTAAATAAATATATTTTTATTTAATATTATATAATTTAAATATAATTTCTTATATGTTGAAAGGTGTCATATGTTAATCTATGACCCCTTTTAAAACATATGATCAATGATAATATGTCCCTAAGGGTCCCATGACCCTTAGGGACATATGTTGTAATGATATGTGTTGAAAGGGGTAATAGCTTAACCTATGACCCCTTTCGACACATATTATCAATGATAATATGTCCCTAGGGGTCCTAGGACCCCTAGGGACATATGTTGTCATGATATGTGTCGAATGGGGATAGATATTCTAAACATCATCATACACATACTTGGGGGTAAGTAAAATTAGTAAATCACTAGTATAAATAACATTATATTCTACATAAACATATCATCATCATGAATATAATAGTAAACACCATTTGAAGACACACAAAATATGACATCATCATGATAGTAGTAACAACCACTACCTAAGATCATATAAAGTATCATCATTGCAAAAAGTAATCATCACTATATAATATAACCAATTACTCTACATATCAAGGTATTTCATTTCACATATCACTAAGAGATAATATGTTCATAGAAGGGCCTACTAGGGCTTAACCACAGAATATACAATGATGGAAAAGATGATGAGAATCAAATGAGGAAAAAATTAGTTCAAAGAGTTTTATCACCCTAAGAATAGTGAGAGCATATCCCTATTACATTTTACTTGCAAACACAATTGACAAATGTGTTTTTCCAAGCCTTTAACCTATGGAACTAAAACATGTTTGACATTTCAATCATCTTAAAAAGATGAGAGCATAGGCCTAATTATTTTTTTTCACAAATAAAGAGGCTTTTGATTTAGTGTGTTAATTTCTTGACCCATTTCTATTGAAAAATTTGACATGTTTGGGATTTTGAACATCTTAGAAAGATGAAAGCATAGTCCTATTACCATTTTTGACAAACAAGTAAGCCTTTCTACTAAAGATAGTTGTGTAACTTTGAAAAGCCACAATTGAAAGAAATGACATTAAAGAAAAGGTTGAAACCTTGCTCTTTATTCAAAGCTTAAACACACATTTTATATTTTATTTTGATTCTCAGTACTTACATAAGTAATCTTTTTAGATCCTTAGTATCCCCTTGACAAACATTAGTCCAACATAATACAAGCCAAAGTGAAGAAATTCTAAAGAGAATGCACAACATTGGCAAAAAATATATTTGGAAATAAGAATATTAGAAGTTAGTCATAGGAATATTTTAGAAAGTTTAGTAAAGATTAATGATCTTGATGTAGTTTTTATATGAATTACCTCATAAATATTTTCTAATTCATTTTCATAGGAATACGTTTTTAACCTCTCAACATCATCCTCTTGGTAATAATCTAAAATTCTAAATGCAGATTTTTGCATTTTCTTCAATTTTCCCCTTCCAACACATTTCCAATCAAATAAAATTCAAGAAATTAAAAATTTACATGAAAATGTGTAGGCACTATTAAAATATTCATAGATTCTATCTGAATGTTGATAGACATTGTAAGATTGATTGTAGGAGTTGCAAGACTAATTTTGCAAGACTAATTGTAGCACTATAAGATTGGTCGTATGCATTCTAAGACTATGAACAATTTTTTCTTCATACTAATGATTCTTTATTGACTCTATCTCCCTCTTTATATTGAAGAAAAAAAGTTCACAATAGGTGGGCAAGTACAATAACTACTTTCCCTTTGAATTCTTATGAGGTACAACTCCCCTGTTGGATATGCAATGAATCCTTAAACTAAACACACAATCTTGTTTTTAATCAGAAAAAAATTAAATGTAACACAACTCATTCTTAGATGAGTAGTTATTGACAAATGATTATAAGAAGTAATAACTGATCAAGAAAATACAAAGTTCTTCTTGTGTTTGAATATTCATAGATTTCTCAGAAGATAACAATGATACTTGAATCAGATACTTATTAATTAACAAGGATCACCATCAATCAAAGATTTCAAAGAATCACTTTCGAAGAAACTTTCTTAAATTAAATCTTAAACACACAGATTCAGAATACCCTCACAATTCATTCATTGTGGAATGATTTTCGGTTCAAGCACAAGAGATCTACCACATACTAGATAATAATTCATATCTATTATCACTATAAAAAAATAACATTTGGCTATATACTAACAAAGAAAAAAAACCATTATGTTTTCTTTCCTTTATCTTCTAACCTCTATTCAATTTTTTAGATCCACTCTAAATACTTTATGTTAGAGGGGGTCTCCCTAAAAACCCAACCCCTCGACAGTTAACAAAATTAGTTATCAAAAGATAAAAGTTCAACATGGGATAGACATCCCCTAAGTTCAAAATTACTTAAAG
This sequence comes from Cupressus sempervirens, assembly GCA_028749045.1. Taxonomy (NCBI): domain Eukaryota; kingdom Viridiplantae; phylum Streptophyta; class Pinopsida; order Cupressales; family Cupressaceae; genus Cupressus; species Cupressus sempervirens. The sequence goes on from CM053785.1 coordinate 537,899,402, forward strand.
CACATCATAAATAAAACCCATTAAGCTGGTGAACCGTTTCTTTTGTTCCCAACTTGTTCTTCATTTCCACCTACATCTCGCACCAAATTCCACTCGTAGTAGACACCCACAAAGTCATGAAGTGCACTTGAATTGGAAATCCTTAGGCTTAGTAGTCATACTTTCCACATGTATCAATCCCATTTTATTATGCTGAGCTGCCCTATATACTCTAGTAAGTGATCCATATAAAGAGTCAACATAGACTCAATCTGTGTTACCTTTGTAAAATCTACAGGTGTGGGATTAATTAATTCTTTGGTCACCTTTAAATCAGCCTCAAAATATTTGAATAAAGGTTCAATATCAGAGTTCCATGCATAAAATTAGATCATGCTCCTGGGACTTATTGTGTGCACATCTTTAGTAAACTCGATATACATGTGTTTGATTTCTATTTCAATACTTTGAACATTGGTAATATAAGACCTATAGATTGAGCATCTCCAAGTCATGTTTCTTTTTATCACATACAATATACCAAAATATACTATTTTGAAAGGGTTCTCGGATAAGAACCTCTCAAGACCATATTGTTTTATGTCAGAGATGTGTATAACCACGATTGACCATTTACCTTCCTATATTTACCATGTGGGTATTTGTGCTCGTAGATCATTTAGCAGATCATTAGCCTTATTGAATACCATTACACATTGCTAGAGAAATTATTTTCCTTTTTGGCTTACACCATCTATCCATTCATCCATAGTTGCCACCACAACTTTTTCTTGTTGGATTTCTTTTAACAACATTTTATAGTTTGTTAACATTGGGTCAAAGATTTGGGGTGCTTGAGCTAGAGGTAAAATACCATAACCATCTAGGGAATCAATATACTTAGCCATCATATTAATCACTTGCTTTAGTTCTTTCTTTTCCTTTGCATCCTTCTAGAATTGAATCAACATATGCTGACTGGATTCACTCAACCAGTGTTCTTTGGTTTCCTTATTTAATATTCCCAGACCTACCCTTGTGATTTCAAAATATCTGACATTCAAATCTATGGAAACACCTTTGGGCTTATATAGGGAATTTTTTTTGTTACTTCGGTTATTTTGGCATTTTTTTTAAAGTGAGGAAAGTTTTTCATTATTTTAGGCTTTGGGGCCTTAACAATATATTTCTTCACCTTATCCCTTGCAGGTATAGAAACTGGGACCAAGATTATTTTATTGATAACATATTTAGTCAACCAATTGGTATCATTGAGGAAGGTTCAACCCCTGCTAGATCTTTTATGGGTGGGCTCAATGAATCCAAAACCTGTGAAATGCTATCCAAAGTTGCTTGAATTTGTTGTTCATTATCCATTGAACCTTCACCTTATTCTTGATCTACATCAAGATCTATTTTGGTTTTGCTCTAATGTTTCCATGAGGCCTTATTTCTTGAACCTTGACTTGGACCTTGTCCTTTGTGGTATAGGTTGGTTTTGAACCTTGTCCTTTGTGGTATAGGTTGGTTTTGAACTAGTTCAGAGATCACTACCTTCAAACCCTTTTTGCTACGTATAGAATCAGAAGAAAAGATTGTATTAGCACTGGAGGAAGAAGGAGATTCTTGGATTGTATATTGGGTTTGAGACTGAGATGTTCCTTCTTTCCTCTTATGCTGAATTCATGCTTTGGTGTATTCAAGACCAATAGAAGATCTGGGAAGGACCTCATCCAAGTCAGATTGGATAGAGCCCTTATTAGTAGTGACTAGTTTTTGAAATATAAATGTTCTTACTGCTCAGGTTCGAGCTGGATCAAATCATTACCCCATTTTCCTTGTGGTTGATCCTTTAAATTTTAAGAAGAATGATCCCTTTAGGTTTGAAAAAATCTAGACCCTTCATCTGGGATTGGAAAACCTTGTTAAGGAAAGGTGGTGCATTCAAGTGGAGGGTACTGTCATGTTCAAAGTTGCTAATAAATTGAAAAATGTTAAAAGAAATATCAAAAGATGGAATAAGGATACCTTTGGGAATATCTTTGAAAATAAAAGGCAGGTTATTGAGGAACTTAAAGAGATTCATGATAGTATTCAAGTAGAAGGATATGTGATAGTCTCCAGGAAAGAGGAGAGCTTGAAATTGACTGAGCTACATGATATTATAACTAAGGAGGAGATGTATCAGAGACATCGGTCTACACAAGTTTTTTTGAAGGAAGGAGATCAAAATACTAAGTACTTTCACATAACTACATTGAAGCATAGAATGGCTAATAGAATTTCTAAACTTATTACTAATGGGGTTCCTATTGAGGATGAGGAGATTATAAAAAGGGAAGCCATGGATTTTTTCATTAACTTACTGAAAGGTGATCGGAATCTAGATAAGGATAAGTAGAATATGTTTCTTGATTGTATCCCAAAATGCATTTCAGAGTATCATAATAAATTCCTCACTACTATTCTATCTAATGATGAAATTACCAAGGCTGTCTTCTCCTTTGATGGAGAAAAGGCTAGGGCCAGATGGTTTCCCTTTCTTTTTTTCCACAAGTATTGGTGTATCATCCAAAAAGATGTTTGTAATGGGGTTAAGGAGTTCTTTGGATCAAGGAAAATTCTTAAGGACTTGAATGGTATTTTCCTTGCTTTGATTCATAAAAATCCTGGTACTAATTGCATGGATCAGTTTAGACCAATTAGTCTTTGTATCTCTTTTTATAAAGTTATATCTAAAGTGCTAACTCTCAAAATTTTATCTTTTCTTCCTAATCTGATTTCTAGATAACAGAATGGGTTTGTTCATGGTAGGCAGATCTTGGATTCTATCATCTTGGTGCATGAGAATATTCATTCCCTTACTATGTCCAAGAGAGAGGGGTTCTTTCTTAAACTTGATTTATCTAAAGCTTATGATAGGACAAATTCGAGTTTTTTACAAAGAGGGTTGGAAGCTTTTGGTTTTAATAAGAGATTCAAGGAGGTTGTCCTTATGCTGGTTTCTTTTTCCACCTTCTCTATTCTTGTTAATGGATCTCCAACTCCTTTTTTTCAAGCTTCTCATGGTTTGAGGCATGGGGACCCACTTTCACCTATCCTCTTCATTCTCATGGTTGAATGCTTAGGTAGATTTGTGAAGAAAATGGTGTCTGTGGCGGATTTTGTTGGGCTCAAACTCCCGTCCAAAGAACTGACTTGTTCTCATCAGCAATTTGTGGATGACTCTATTGTGATGGGAGAAGCTTTTGTTAGGAATGCAAGAAATATCAAGAAAGATCTTGAGGATTGTGGGCAAGCCTCTGGAAAAATTACCAACTAGAACAAAAGTGTAATATATTTCATCAATGTTAATGATAATAGGCAGAATAAAATTAAAATAATTATTGGTTGTGAGATTGGTACCTTACTGGACTCTTATCTTGGTTTACCCCTTTGTCTAGACCCACATGAGATTTTTTGGAGTTAACTAATTGATAAAATCCATTTGAAGTTCGCTGGGTGGAAAGGGTCCCTCCTTAGCCAAGCTAGTAAGGTTATTGTTCTCAAATCCACCGTACAAAATGTTTCACTGTATACTTTGAGTGTTTTTAGATCCCTAGAAAGTTTTCTTTGGCAATTGAGAAATTCAGAAGCTTTTCTTATGTATGAGTATGGAAAAAAATAAAAGATTGGCTTTGATTGCATGGGAGAAAGTTTTGATGCCTTTCAATAAAGGTGGCCTTGGTCTTAGAAGAGTTGCTTCTATGAATGATTCTTTGCTTGCCAAGTTGATATGGAGATGGAATAAAGAGAAAGAAGAATGGTGAGATATGTCGAATGATAAATACTATAGGGAGAATCAAGATCTTAAACTCTTCCTTAACAATGAGACTTTACAAGGGGGGTTCAATGATTTGGAAACATGCACAAACAAAAAGCAGATCATAAATAAAGGGGTCAGATGGAAGGTGGGAAATGGGAGGATTGTTCTTTTCTAGGATGATATTTGGATTCTTGATCACTCCCTCAGTTCTGATCTAAGATGGAATGGCTTTATGGAGCAATGCTAGAATCTCTTTGGGATTTTTGTTGAAGACTATTGGGAGGAGAATAATTGGGTTGACCTCAATAGAGTGGATAAAAATCTTAATGATCTCAACAAGATTTTGAATGCTGTCTTTTTTAGCCAAGAGGAGGATGCTGTGATATAGAAATATAATCCTAATGGGTTATTTTCTGTGGCTATGGTGTATACTAATGCTTTTGAAGAGCTGGGCTAAAGCTTTCTTTAAAGGTAGGACTCCCAAAGTTAACATATTTTTTTGGATTCTTTTGCAGGATAAAATTCTAACAACAGACAATTTGTTGAAGAGAGGGTTTAACATTGTCAATAGATGTTATCTTTTTAAGAAAGCTGATGAATTAGTTAACCATATGAATATTCATTGTTCTTATACTAGAAGATTATGGGAAAAGGTTTGTGGTTTGTTGAATATTACCTAGGTTTTCCCCCTTACTATTCAAGATCTTTTCAATAGTTGGAAGTCTCTGTCTACTAATACTTTGGTTATGAGGCTATGGGATTTTATCCTCCCATTCGTTTGCTAGGGCATTTGGAAGGAACAAAATCATAAGGTGTTTAGGGGTAAGGAAACTAATCCAAGTGAGCTATTTTGCAAGATTAAGACTATGGTGCCTAAGAATCTCAGATCTTGTGGAAAAGGGCACCAACCTCAGAATTCTTAGGAAAAATCAGTGCTACAGAACTAGAATTTGGATGGTCTTAGTCTAGTGCAAAATAGTCCTAACCTCAGGGATTTGGCAAGATGGGATTGTCCTCCAAAAAATTGGAATAAGAATAACTATGATGGGGCTTTGAAGGGCAACCTAGGAACAACAGGTTGTGGTATCATCATTAGGAATATGAATGGGGATAGAGTGGGTGGAATGGCCATTCCTATTGGGATTCAAACTAACCACGTGGTGGAGGCAAGTGCGGTCCTCTATGGTCTTAACCATGCTAAAAGTTTGAATTTGAATAAGATCTGGCTTGAGGGGGACTCCCTTAATATAACTAATTGTCTTAATATAGTTACTAATCCTTCTTGGACTATTAATAATATTATAGGAAAGGCAATTGATCTTAGCAATTCCTTTGAAAATTGTGTTGTCACTCACAACTATAGAGAAACTAATCAAGTTGTTGACTGGGCAGCTAATGTGGCATGCAAGAGTGATGAAAAGCTAATTTTTAATCAAAGTGATATTGTTCCTATAAAGGTGCTTTTATTGATTGAGCATGACAAAGATAGAAGTAAAAAAAAAAGTTTCATTAATGATGAATATGCCATCAAGAATTAATAATGATATGGGTAGGATTGAGAAGAAGAGGGTTATTCTGAGAAGGATAGGGTATTGTCATTTGATACCACATGGATTATGGGTCTCTTTTCCCACTAAAATCCTTGGCTATAATTTCAACTCTGGTCTTTTTTTGCAATGAGTTCTTTTGAGAAGTGAGAAGCATAATTTTAGTATGAAGAAGATGGGAGGAAGGAGAAAGAGAATGGAACTAACAAGCTGCAAAGAGTGGAAGAAGAAGAGTGAGATTTGGGACATATTGGAGCAAGGGAATTTTATAGGATCTATGGAGAAATTGAAAGGAAGTAACCTTACCATTACACAAAAATTCATCAAAACATGGAAAGAAAGGAGTATACTGGTGGGTAATCAAAGGATGGAGGTTTCTAAAGATATTATTGCTTAAGCAACAAGACTTGACACAAAGGGTTTTAACTTCTATTGGGATAGGAAGCTTTTAGATTGGGCAATTGACGAGTTTATGAAATTGACTAAGGAACACAACAGACTGGTTAAAATTAGTAACTCATACTTTAGCCTTGGATCCATTTCTTTCCCTTGAAGATTTTTTATGTTTGTGGTGGTAGATTATCTTACTCTAGATGGCCACTTTTGTCATGCCCAAACTTCGAGGACATAAACACACACCAAATTTTTTTTTTTAGTTAATAATTAAGTTACCAATAAATTAAAACTAATTCATAATTAAAATTACAACTAAAACTTAACACATATATTAATCAACTAAAAAGATAATAAGTAAGCATTAACACTAATATCTAAAGATGCTCCATTTAATTAAATCCATTTCATTTTCTTTTATATTAGTCAAATCGATAATCAAATAATATAAACTATTATAACACAATAGAATGTAAATCTTAGTTTACTTAGTTAATAAATCATACATTTAACTATAACTAATAGTCATCAAAACTTAACTTACATAATTACAATAAAATCATAAACAATCAATATTAACACTTCTCACAAACCTCAAATCTAAATCTTTTGATATTTAATCAATAAAAGAACATACTGAACAAACTAACATTATCGATCATTAATCATGTTATTATATTAATTTCACAACAATATATTAAAAATTATTTAAATAACAGTGTAAATGTATTCGGGTTTAGATTCATTGAAAATATCTAATCAAAATCAACTATAACTCTCTTAGAAAAATTATCGATTGACAATCTACCCGATATTGGAAAGTCACTTTAAGAAAACCAATTAACTAAAATTAAAATTGAATAAATATATCTAAAATTTATTAACTTAAAAACATTTCGACTATCTTAACATAACAATTCACTATCTAATCTTACTAAATTTAAATTTTATTTACTAACAACTAACTAAAACAAAAGCCTACTAACTAATTATAATTTAATAATACATTAAAACTAGTTAAAAATTATATTTGTATAGACCTAAAATTGCACTAATTTAAATGATGATAGAACCTATAATTTAATATTAATTTAGCACGATACTTAATTCATAACAAAATTAAACTTATCCTTTTAATTATGATACAATCACCAATCAAATACTAATTCAATTCACACTAAATTAAAACTATAATTGCAACTAAACCATATTCCAATATCAGGTAGATTGTCAATCGATAATTTGTCTAAGAGAGTTATAGTTGATTTTGATTAGATATTTTCAATGAATCTAAACCCGAATACATTTACACTGTTATTTAAATAATTTTTAATATATTGTTGTGAAATTAATATAATAACGTGATTAATGATCGATAATGTTAGTTTGTTTAGTACGTTCTTTTATTGATTAAATATCAAAAGATTTAGATTTGAGGTTTGTGAGAAGTGTTATTATTGATTGTTTATGATTTTATTGTAATTATGTAAGTTAAGTTTTGACGACTATTAGTTATAGTTAAATGTATGATTTATTAACTAAGTAAACTAAGATTTACATTCTATTGTGTTATAATAGTTTATATTATTTGATTATCGATTTGACTAATATAAAAGAAAATGAAATGGATTTAATTAAATGGAGCATCGTTAGATATTAGTGTTTATGCTTATTTATTATTTTGTTTAGTTGGTTAATATATGTGTTAAGTTTTAGTTGTAATTTTAATTATGAATTAGTTTTAATTTATTGGTAACTTAATTATTAACTAAAATAAAAAAAAAAAAAATTTGGTGTGTGTTTATGTCCTCAAAGTTTGGGCATGACAACTTTATTAAGATATATGGTCACCATTTCATGTTGGTTAACCATTTTAGGCATAGGGTTAGGATAAATTTACCCTTTTACCTCAAAAAATCTTTGGGCAATTCTATTTTAGCCATTCAAAATGATCCTCAGGGGGATCATGCCTATCATGAGGGGTTAATGGTTTTAGTAATAAACCTTCTAAAATAAAAAAAAGTGGATAGACCCCGACAGAGAAAGAAATCTTTAGATTGTGAGACAGAGGGAAGTGAACCAGAGGAGGAATTTGATGAGGATACAGAATATGATATTGCTAAGGTTGGAATGAAGAAGAGGAAGACAACTAATCCTAGGATCTCATCTAGGAAGAAAAGGAAGGAGAAAGAGATTGAATCAGAACAAGATAGTGATTTTGAAGAGAAGCGGGATAAGGGTATTGAGAAGAGAGGAACATCAATTTTGGGAAAGAAGGGGAAGAATGTTGAAAGAGATTTTTTCCCCTTTGATGATAAGCTCTCAATTAAGAGGGTAGAAAGAAAAAGGGAAAAAATGCTTGATTAAGATATGGATATTGAGAAAGAACTTAAGGAGATGGAGCTAGATAGGAACGAACAAGGGGAGCATGAGGACTTCTTTGAACATAATAGAGATGAGGATGACTAGGGCTTTCTAAAGGGAATCTTTGGTAACCAAGGGTTAATGATGAAGGATATTGGCACCCTAAAGTAGTAAATATAGGACATCTCAAGGGATTTTGATCAGCTCAGTGAGATAACAAGGGGGGAGACAACATTGGGTCAACACATTGATAGACTATCTGAGGTTATAAGCAACATGGAAGAGGTAAAGAATTTGATGAAATGTGTGCCACCAGTTGAAGCCAAGAATCAAAATTTAGATTAGTTGGGCAAAGATCTTCAAAAAAGGACGGATGGTTTGGATACTAGAGTGGGTAATTTTGAGAAAATGACTAAGAAATTAGCAGATCAGAACTACACTATATTGAAGACTATGGCTGACAACTTTAACACCCTGTTGAACAAGCTTGAATAGGGTAAAGGCCAAGACTCCAATTCTATGAAAGAGGACTAGGGCCCGAGAAAGTGCACAAGGTCTAATTCAAGAAGAATGAGGGTGTAGAAGTGAAAGAGTTGGATGCCATGAAAGTATCTATAGAAAATATGAACATCTTGGTAGACCAAGTAGCAGAGCTTTTGAAGACTTTGTAGCTATCTTGGGGATGTCTTTTTGCTTTCCTTTTGTTGTCTTTTCATGTATAGTTGTATTCTGGCCTCTTTTTTTTGGCCTGTTGTGTCTATTCCTTTTTTGCTATGTGGCCTTCTATTGTCTGAGCTTCTCTGCTCTTGTTTCTATGATACTTTGTACAAGGTTTCAGGTCCTTTAAAACCTATTTTTATTTAATCAAAATACCATTGGTTCTTTGCATTATGTTATCCATTTTGGGTTTGGACTAACCAATAGGAGGAACAAGATGATCTTGCTACTTGAGGTATTCAGGTTCAATGACTCCTGAACCATCCTCTTTATCTCCCTTTAGATTTAGTTTCAACTTGAAGGCTAAAACCTGTGATAACACCATCCTAGAATGGCTCCTTCTTTGAACTTCTCTTTCATTGAAGAAATCTTCCCAATAATCCTCTTAGTGAGGTATAGGTGAGAAATGACCTCCCACTTCTAGGAATCTCACAACAAATCCTTTATTGTCGAACCCTTGTTTATCTTGATAAAATTTGAAATCAAGAGGACCCAAATTAGTTCCAATATTTATAACATTCTCTAAATTTTTACATGAAAGATTTCCAATTCTCACTAGAAACAAATTGTCCTTTTTATGTTTAGGTAAAAAATTTATTGATACAACTACCAGCTACTGATAGACCATGACTAGAATAAAATAATCCAAAGAAAATCTAGGAAATTTTGTAGGTTCTTCATCAAGTCTCCCACCATAAGGTCTGTGAACGTGGGAAACTAGATGAACATACTATTGTATACTTGTATGAATTGTAAAACTTCAAGAGAGACCCTTTCTTCCCCTTTGCCTGCTATTTCAAAATATAGTTTACCAAGGAAAACATCACAAACCTTTCTATAATTAGTCAACACTTGGCTCTTCTATAGGTAAGGAAAATAGTTATATATGAAGACCTCATTATTTCATGGTTCATGTGGCAAGGGGGTGATATTTTGAGTACATGCTACGAAATAGATGAGGTAAGAAGATATAAATAAGTCTTTCTTTATGGTTTTTGTCAACTTCAATTGATTCCTTATATAACCTACTATAATTTCAGCCCAATCCAGATATTGTTTTCTATCTATAATAATATCAATAAAATGATACATCCAATCTTCAAAAAGGTATACTTTAGGTGAACCTTTGATTCTATGTAAGAAAACCAATAAATCATGAATGTGAGGCTTCATATAATCTTTATTTATACATTTTGGAAGTCATAAAGCTCCCTTGTAGAATTTCTTAGTCCAATGATTGGCTATGAAAGAATGGTTCTTTTCATAATTGTGATTGAAATGCAATACGATTGGGTAGGGGTAAAATCAAAAAAAGTTTCATGTAGTAACTTGAACATGGAGGTGATGGTGTCTTGGTCTATTGAAAAAATATGCTTATGCCATTTCTCCTAATGCATCAAGACCTAATGTCATAATGGTTAGCACATTCCTAAACTAGTTTAGGGCTAATAACAACTTGAGGAAAAGCCACAACTTGTAATATCCCACTATCCAAAATTTTGCCCATGAATTCAGCTTCCACATTTGACTAAATTTAATCACAAACCTCATCTTTATTAACCCCCCTTAAATTTATATCAATTAAGAAGGGACTCTTGTAATCCATACTAACATAGTTACCAAAAAAAGTAGAGATTATTTCATTTTTCCAAATTCTTGAAGAAAATAACAATGCCGAAATAGGCCCAAAGAGAAGTTTTCTAAGAACTAGAAAGTTGAAGTGAAGAAATGTCAACAAATTAACTTGAACCTATGAAAGTAACTCTTCTGAACCTCCTAAACCCTCAATCCTACATATCACCATAGCTAGTATTCAAAATGAAAATGGACTTGCCCTTAAAGGTGAGTTTGTTTAAAGGATCTAAACACTTAATTAACATGAAGGATAGGATTTTAGAAATATTTAATTGTCTAGAAATTTAAAACAATAAGGCTCTTTGTAGTAATTGCCATAAATAAACATCCCTTCACCCTTCTTGCTTTTTATGTCACCATAATAACCTTGAAATGTGTTAAACCTCCTCAATTTCTCAAGTCTTGTTTTGCAAGAGCTTTCCATTTAATGATTTCGAATAAACCAAACTCCATCATAATTGCCCTTTTTATCGTTAACCCATGCACCATCTTTTCTTTTGTTTACATCATTAGGGCGTACATGGGGTCCACTTTCATATTCATGATGTTTAATGTCTTTCAACTTTGGCACTTTCTTCTATCAGGTCCCACCTACTCATTTTTCAAAAGAATGCTCTTGAAGTGTCAAAGCATTTTGAACCAGGTTCAAAGTGGTTTGGTAGGTTCAAATAAATTCAAAAGTTCAAAAAGGTTTGATAGTTCAGGAAGTTCAAAAGTTCAGAACTTAATTAAATGAACACATTTCAACTAACAAAAAAAGAAGATGACTTAGCTTTAGGATGACTTTGCATGCTATATACTTAGGCAATTTTGAGCCAAAGGGAAAATCAAAGCCAATGGTTCCAAAGAAAATGGAAACCAAAATAAAGGTGGCTCCAAAAAATACATGAACTAACATTGGATGTGATTGGGGACTAGGTTCAATAAAACATAAAGAACTCAGAACTTTAAACACTAAGGGAGACCAAGGGAAAGAAAGGAAAAATGAAACATGACAAAATGAAGCAAAAAAACAAACACAAAATAGGAAAAGAAAAAGGGGAAAGTATGTACAAACAAGACTGAACTTCAAATCAAAACTTATAAAGCTTTATATCTTGTCCATTATAAGTAAATGGTAAGATCTCTCCATCGTATATGCTAGCTTGAAATCATTTGAACCAATTTCTTCCAGTATCACAAAGGTCCCTATCTAGAGTGATTCAAATTTATCATGAACTCCTTTAGGTAATCTATGTTTATCCCATAATAGGACTTCATCACCTTTCATGAACTTCCTTGGTTTTTCTGTTCTATCAAATATCCTTTTAACCTTCAGTTGGTGTTCTATAATATGATTGACTATTTTTTCACTTTCTTCCTCTAACTTGGTTAAATACATAACTCTCTTTTCCAAAGAGCTTTTGAATTACCCATCTTCTACAAATAACTACAATTTTGTTGATTTTAGTTCTAAAGTTAATGAAACTTGAGCACCCATGTCATATACTAACTCAAATGGAATAATGCCAATTGCCTATTTTGGAGTCGTTCAGTCTACCCAAAGTGCTTCATAGAGTTTCTTATGCTAGTTCTTAACATTGTCACTTACCAACTTCTTCATAATGGACACTAAGATTTTGTTTTTGAATTCTTCTTGTCCATTCCCTTGAGGAAAATAATCTAAAGAGTGGGCTAAAAAGATACCATCATCATTATAGAGTGTGGTCAATTCTTGAGATGAAAAGTATGTGGAATTATCAACAACTATCTTCTAAGGTACCTTGAAGCAAACCAATATATATTCCTTTAGAAAATCACTTACTACTTGTGGACTTTTTATCTTTGTAAAGCTCCCTTGTAATTAATTAGCTTGTGGACTTTTCGTCTTCATATCCAAGGGATAATGGTGACCCTTGGGATCCATCAAATTTGTATAAAATATTTTTTGAAATGAATGGATCACTTTTTGGCTTGTAGAACATCTACTATTGCATTTTAACTATTTTCAATTTAGTCACAATACCATAGGTTCTACACTAGGTATTGTAACCTGAATTTGTAATTCATATCAACTTGTGAACTATTTCTTTTGGTGGGAATCACCTCAACCCATTTAGTAAATTAGTCAATTTTTGTCAATATGTATGAATTTCCTACAGTTGAGGCTAAATTTATCAAGCTTACAAAATCCACCCTACTATTGAAAAGGTTTATCAACCACAATTAGTTTCAAGGGTAGTACGCCCAATTGAGGTTTTCCCATGAAAAGTTTATATTTCTCATAGTTATTTGCATATGTATAACTATCTCAAAATATTATAGGCTAATAAAAAAAAATTCTCAAGATTTTAAATGTTGTGATAGTCGATGAGAAATGTCCTCCACAAGACTCATCATGAAAATTCTTTGGAAGTTCTTTCTGTTGAACCTTGTTGACACATTTTAGGAAAGTTCCATTCATTCCCTTTTTATATATAATTCCTTGAGAAATAACATATTTATTTTCTTTAAGCCTCAAGTTCCTTTTTTTGCAAGGTGTCAATATTTAGGGCATTCCCCTTAAGTCAAATAGTGTGCAACATTAGAGAACTAGGGGTTAGTAAAGCTTACCAGAAGGGCTATGGGTTCAATATCTGCACTTCTTTCAAGTGAATTTTTATTTTCTGCCATTAACTTACAAAGTCCTCAACCTCTTACTAAATTTGATGGGTTCAAGGTGAGATCATACCCCTGAATTTTCCCCACCAAATATCCTCTTTTATTCACCCTAATTTCTTGTTGAGTGAGAATGCTTTTGATCACTATGTCAAGAATCTATATTGTTGAAAGAGAATGTAGGATATAGTATCTAAAATGTTTTCCAGAATTTAACATAGCATAAGCCTATTTTTCTATAAGTGAGTACTTAAGTTCATGCTTCTTTAATGGGGAACTCATGAAAGCTATAGGTGCCTCTTCTCCATGATCATTCCTTTGGGTCAAGATTTGTAAGAGAGTATCTTCTAACATGCAACAATATATAATAAGATATTTCTTATAGTCTGGACTAACAAGCATGGGTGCTTTAGCTATAGTGACTTTGATCTTGTCAATTTCCCTTTTGCCTTCTTCATTCCATTTAAAATGATCCTTTTCACTCATCATATCAATTATATGTTTACTAATATTTAAAAATCCAAAAAAAAGGCCCTTTAAAAGTTTACCTAGCCAAAGAAAGATTTTACTCCACTTCTATTTGCAGATAGTTTCAATTGCTAGATAGTGTTGTCTAGTGTGGAGCCTGATTAGTCCCCAAGTGGGAGATTTTTAGTTTGTGGTGATTGATTAGGTAAGTACTATAGAGACTACATAATTCCTCAGTGGGGTTTAGGGCTGAGCTGGGCCTCAAGTGTTTTGAGGCTATTTTATTTACATTTTTGGGTTGACCTATTGTAAATAATTTTAACCCTAAAGTGACATAAATACTCATATAAAATGACTTAGGGTTACAGATTTCATAATGTGTGAGGTGATAATTGCTTCTTGTGGTGATATTGAGCTATAAGGGATTACATCTTGTATTTAGGTTGTAATCATTAGATAATAATAATATTAGACCCGCTATTTAGTGGATGTAGCCTAGGGATTAGGTGAACCACATTAAATCTTGGTGTCTTGTGTTGTCTTTTGTGTGATTTATTATTTTCTAATATTGGTTATATTTGAATGTAATTGCTATTTCCTGTCCATGGTTAATCCTAATAGACAACTCTCACTCTTTTTGGGACTATTCTTATGCCTTTCTTCAAAAAAAATATCCCAGGAGTTTTCCTTCAACAAAGAAGATTAATTTCTTATGATTGAGAGATATATTGTGTTCTCTACAGCTTTGCAACACTACTTATGAATCTCTACAAAGATGATGTTTCTTTCATCTTGAGAAAATGGTGATATCATCAAGGTAGACCACTATGATCTTATTTCTCAAATCTTGGAAAGAGGAGTTCAAAGCCCCCTGGAATGTTGCTCCCATGTTAATTAGATCGGAAGGCCTCCTTCTATAAGCATAGGTTCCCTAAGGAGTTATCAGGTTATTTTATGTTGGTTTATGTCAACTATGTTTATTTGATTATAGCTAGAAAAACCATCTAACATAGACATCATTTTAGAACATGCTACAGTGAAGAACATGTTCCATTACAAACAAAGCATAATTATATTTGTGACTAGCTTGGTTAAGATTATGAACAATTCACACAGATTATAATCTCTCCATTTTTATTTCACATTGGAACAATATTGGCTATCTAGGTAGAGTGATGAATTAGTTAAATTATCCTTGCCTTTAATATTTTATCTACCTCTTTCATTATGGCTTCTGATACTTTGGTATTATAATTCCTCTTATTTTGTTGAAAGGGTATTCCATCTAGTTTTAGGGGAATATGATGTCTAAAATGTCCATCTATGTAGTTATTGAGATCTTCATAGCCCTAGGAAAATACATCTCTGTATTCCAATAGAAAATCCCTTAACTTGATCCTCTCAAAGGGAGAACACAATTTACCTATTGATATCCATTTTGGTTCAAGACTAGTACCAACATTAACTTTGTCATATTCTTTAGCAATTTCAAAATGTACTAACCTTTTATTTGTTGGACTATCATCCCTCTTAGAATTTTTTTTTCTAAAGAAACTAGTCCCTTTGGGATCTTATTTCCCTTTAATTGAACTACACCATATTCAACATTCAAATCAGTCCCTAATTCCTCAATACAATTATTGGAATCTTCAAAATATAGGTAAGAAAAACACCCAACTTAGGCTAGAAAATCTTCAATTTGATCATCATTATTGAGCACCTACCAGTGATCTACATTGTCTAGAATTCTCAGTTGATATATAGTTTTAATTCTAGGGCATCTATTTTAAAACTAGGATGAGGTAAAAGAAGTGACAGTGAGACTACCAAAGAGTCAGCATGAGTATTAATACTTCTGGGAACAACGTTAATAAAAAATGCCTCAAAGGATTCTAGCTCATCTTGTACCTAATTTTTGTATTGATTTAACATCACTTTATTTATTGCATACAAGTTCCTAAATTGATTTACTATAAGCTTGAGGTCTCCCCTTACTACCAAATACTTGATTCCTTGATGTAAGTTGGATTGCTTGCTAGTCCTTTTCTTCATTAAGGGCTCACCTAGGCTTCTCTCCTAGCCTATTAGGGTTCTCCTTAGTCACCCTAACCTCAAGAGGATTTATACCTTATCCTCTTCACTTCCCTACCTAGCTATACCAAGGTTTTTACAACTTGCTTCCTTCCTAGAGACATCTTCCCTTGTCCTTCAAACTCACAATTTCATCAAAATTGGCCATTCTTCCTTCAACATGGAGTAAGAAATGTAATTTTATGGTTCTTAGACTCCTCCTATTCTTTTGGTCTCAAATTCTATAAATTCTATAAGTCTCCTTATCGATTACTTCAAACTTGACAAAACTATCCTAATTAGACCTAGTATAATTAGGCCTCCAAAGTTAGTTTTTGGGATACAAATCCAAAATTATCTTAACAAGGCAGTAAACTAACCTCAAATATTGATAACCTTTTGGGAACACTTTGAGATTTTGTGGGTTTCAGGTACTCACCCTGTTCGTACACCCCTTTGCTATTTTTATGCCTAAAACCAAGGGTTTCAAGCATTTCCAATCAACATCCACTAGGGTCTACTGAATGCATAACAAAACTTGTCTTGGGAACTTTTCCTTCCACATATAGTTCCCTTGTACATCCTTCCTCCTTCTACAACTCTTGGAATGAACTATTTGACAGATTCAGTCCATCAAAATCCTCCTACAAGCACTGTGATTGCTTTTTCATGCAATGAAAGCTTTCGTAGTACATCACTTGAAATATAGAAAACTAGTTTGTCTAGGCCTCTCCTTTTTTATATAAAATATAAAAATACTCCACGTCCATGTCCTTTAGGACCATGATGATTCCATAGTGAGGATTCATGGGGGAGTCATTTTTCACAAAGTTGTCAAAATGAAAACAATAGACTGGCTAGAAGTAAAAGATTTTTAAATTCTAACATAATGAACTCCTATAAAACTATAATACAAAAAAAAGGTACTGTAAGAGCATGAAATACAAGGATCCAATGAAAATAGAAGTTATTCAATCCATTAAAACACTCTTGCAATGAAAAAACTCAATTTTGGAACAACAACTTGTGCCTTTTAATTTTCAAAACTCACTTCTTATAAATTCCAACCCTTGAAATGGTTTTCACTCATGGTATTATAGGTTTATTTAGAGGTTTTAGATAGTAATATTAACTATGAACCTCATTCTCCAAAAATACAATATTTTGTTAAAATCTTGTCAAGCAACTTTTCAAAGTTGCTGACAACTTTTGCATCTCTTAACGATTTTAAAATACATCACTTGGAAACCTCCAAATAGGTCTAGTATGGTCCCTTTATGATGTCTAGGCATGATTTAGCCTTCAAAGCATCAAATTACATTATTTTGACTAATTTCACCTAATTGACAATTTTGCAACAATTTATACCTTTTTGACATCTTTCCCATCTTGAGACAAATAACAATGTATGACCTCCGACCTATGAAAAAGGATGTAAAAAAATTATAGAGGCCAATATAAGTTCAAAACCATACCTTCCTCATACTTATAGGGTATAAGATCCATACCCCTAATCTTCCTAAAAATCGAAGCAAAAGGTAAGAAAAACAACTAAAAAACAACTAGAATGTACTGAGCCTAGTAAAATCCATCTTGGAGAAAACACGCATGATTGTCTAAGGTCCAAACAAAACCAACTGACTTGGCTAAGGTCAGTACAAGATAAAAAACCAAACTATGAAACTAGGACTGGGAGTTAGCCTAGGTTCTCTTGTTGCATACTCCCCTAAACACAAAATTTCAATCCATCCTTGGATTGAGTTAGCTGGTGTCTATACCCAACTTCTTGAAGTCTACTTCCTTGATCCAAGTAGCCTCTGCATCTTCTTTTCCAAGCCACTTGACAAGATGTTCCCAATAATTTGTACTCCTATTCTTCTTATAAACCCTTGAGTTAAGTACCTTTTCAGTTGCCTTAGGTGGTGTAGGAGTTAAGATCAGGTCTTCTACATATTTAATGACCTCTTTAAGTATTTGATAAACATCTAGAGTAGAGCCTTTGTACCTAATCAAATCAACAACATGACAATCTAATGTCTTTATGAAGTTCCACCTTGTAGGCATTGTTTCCATACTTGGCAAGGATTGCACAAGGTCCCAACCTTGTAATATGAAGCTTATGAGGAACTCCCTTCTACAACCTTTCTTTGTTTAGATCAACCATCACAAGATCCCCAACTTAGAATTGTACATCTCTTTTATTGTCATCCACCTTATGCTTGAGTTTCTTAGCATTGTCAGTTAAGGTCTTCCTTACTATTTCATGGACTTCCCTAATGGAGTGGGAAAATTTCTCATCATATCCACTACTTTTTTCATCATCCTTCAACTCTTTTAGTTCAAACACTCCTTTAGGATGCAACCCATAAATAATTTCAAAAGGGCTCTTACCATTTGATTTTTTGACTATATCATTATATGCATATTCAAATTGCCCAATGAATTGATCCCAAACCTAGACATATTCCTTTGTAAGGAACCTCAAAAAGTTTCCAAGACTCCTATTTATGAACTTATTTTGACCATCTATCTAAGGATGATAGGTACATCCAAAAGACAAATTGGTACCTAGTTTGTGCCACAGTGTCTTTCAAAAATCACTCATGAACTTGGTGTCCCTATTAGAAACAATACTCAAAGGTAAACCATGGATTCTTACCATCTCCTTGAAGAAAAAATGAGCAATTTGAAAAGCATCATGGACTATTTTACAAGGGATAAAATGTGCCATTTTGCTAAATTTGTCCACTATTACATAGGCACTATGAAACCCTTGCTTAGTCCTTGGTAACCCTACTACAAAGTCCATACTTAAGCACTCCCATGGCATGCTAGGAATTGTGAGGGGCTGGTAAAGATTGTTGAAGTTGATGAAAAATCAACCCCATAGCTCCCAAGAATCACCTATATGCAAACACCTATCATAGAAATAGAGGAGAAAATCCATGGAGGTTTGAATTCGTAAATCCATGGAAGAGGAAACATTCTTGATGAACAAAAAGAGAAATGCTATAATAAAAGTGAATTAATAAATTACAAAGAGATCAATCCTTATAAAAGGAGATCAAAACCCTAACAAGATATTTTATTACTCTAAGAAAGACCTACTTGGAAGATGTGGCTTTTTCTTTTTGATACATTGTAGACAAAATTCAACATACTGTCTGATATCCCTATTCATTTTAGACCAAAAGTAGAACCTAGTGACTAACTCATGAGTCTTATTGACCCCAAAATGATCACTAAGTGCCACATTGTTCTTTCTTGCATCAAATTCTCCCTCATTGATCCCCTAGGAACACATAGTTGACTACCCCTAGACAAGAAATAATTTTGCAGAGTGTAATAAAAAAACTCACCATGGAAATTGTTCTTATACTACTTACTACCGTGTAAATGTCTACAAAATCTTCATCATCAGCATATAGATCCTTGAAGCTATCAATGCCAATGCTTTACAACTGAACCTCTTATACTGTTAGGAGTCTCCTTCTTAGGGAATTAGCTACCTTATTTTGTACTACCTTCCTTCTTGTGCTTGTTGTTAAAGGTGTAGGCTTGTAGGTATTCCACCCATTTCATGTGTTTGCTACTGAGCTTGTCTTGAGAATTAAGGAAACTAAGGGCTTGGTTTTCTAAATATACCACAAACTCCTTTGGAAGCAAGTAATACCTCCACTTCCTCAAAGCTTGGACTAGAGCATATAAATTAAGTCATAGGAAAAGTACTTCCTCTTGGCATCATTGAGATTCCCACTATGAAAAGCCACTAGCCTCCCTTCTTGGCTTAAGACTACCCCAATTGCCAAATTGATAACATCACACTCCATAGTGAAGTTTTTGTCAAAACTAGGTAGAACAAGAATGGGTTGAGTAGCTATCTCTTCTTGAGTTTCTCAAACCCATAATTTTATTGTGGAGTCTAATGAAATTTTTTCTTTAGCCCACCTTTGATAGTGTTTAACATAGGAGCTCAAATAACACTAAAATGTTTGAGAAGCTTCCCATAATATTGGGCCAAACCATGAAAACTTCTTCCCTCTGTTGCAACTTTGGGAGTAGGCCAATTTAGGATTTCATCCACCTTAATTTGATCCATCTCGAGTTTCCCTTGAGACAAGAAAAAACCCAAGGTATACTACCTCCTACTTCATGAAGTCACACTTCTCCAAATTTATCATTAGCTTTTCCTCATGCAATTTCTTGAAAACAATTTGCAAACTCCTCTTTAGTTTTACTGAAAAGCAATATGTCATCTAAATAGACAACAAAAAACTTACAAATGTAATCTTTCAATACCTTGTTCATAAGCTTCATAAAAGTAGATGGAGTATTTGATAAGACAAATGGAATTACAATCCATTCGTACAAATCTTTTGTGGTCTTGAAGGTTATGTTTCATTCATCCCCTTCCCTTATCCTAATTTGGTGATAACCACTTTTAAGATCTATCTTGGTAAAGTACCTTGCTTCCCCTAAACAATCCATTAGGTCTTCAATCCTAGGCATTGGAAACCTATACTAATGGTGATCCTATTTATGGATCTTGAATTAGTACAAATTATCCAAGTTCCCCCTATTTATAGGTGCTAAAGCAATAGGCACAACACAAGGGCTTATACTCTTCCTAATCAGGTCTTTGTCTAAGAGTTCTTGGATTTGTTTGCCAATTCCCTTATTTTTTTGAGGGGTCATTTTATAGGCAACTTTATTAGGAAGGGTGGCTTTTGGAATAAAATCAATTTGATGGATAATAGGTCTCTTAGGAGGTAGGGTAGTAGGTTTTCCATCACTAATAATATCCTTTTACTCTTCAAGAATTGCTTGCACTTGATTAGGTAACTCATAGATCTAATCTTTAATTGCTTTTTCTTCTTTCTCTACTTTTAGGGGAACTAAGGATTGCACAAAGGTACCAAAAAGAGTCATTGCAGAAGCAAAAGGCTTCTTTTTAGTAGAAGGTTTCCCATAATATTGGGGGAAATAGGTAAAGAAACAATAGAGTCAAGAGTGTAGTTACCCATATCAAGGCTCATCATTTTCAATTGCAATTCACACTCTGTAAAGGATAGTGTCAGCTCATGAGAAGAGCGATTATGTGGAAGCAGTGTTTTTGTAGCATATAGTGTATTGACAAACATTGAGTTATTATTGAGACAACTATCATAGTACCATTAAAAGGGAACTTGATGCACTAATAGTATGTAGAAGGTACTACTTGCATGTCATGAATCTATGGTCATCCCAACAACAAATTGTATGCAAGTGGTATGTCTAGGACTTGGAAAATGACATCCTTCTCAACTGGACCAACTCTGATTAGAAGTTCAATTAGACCTTTGAAAGGTCTTTTGACCTCATCATAGGTTTTTATAGAGATCTTGCACCTAGGGTCAATGGAAAATTTAAACATGCCCAACTGTTGGATCACATTAAATGAAATAATATTCAACCCTGCACCATTGTCTATCAAGACTCGACGAACGTGAGTACAAAAGATTTGGACTTTGACATGGAGATAATGGTTATGGGGATGACTAAGAGCTCAATCATCTTCTTTAGAAAAGGTGAGGTAGTGAGGCAAAGAGGTATGGTTTACCATAGCTTGGAATCATTCTACATCAATATCTGTGGGAACGTTGGTAGAACATAAAGCTTTTTCAAGGATATCCTTGTGTAAAGGGAATAATTCTAACAACTCAAAAATGGAAATTTGAGACGGGGTACATTATAGTTGGCTAACGAGGTCATAGTTGGAGATCCTAGAGGTAGTTGGTTATTTAGAATATGATGCATTCTTAGGATCATGAGAAACTTTTAGGACCACTTTAGATTGCCCCGTAGTGACGACGTTAAGTGGTTCACTTTGTGAAGAGGAAGATTCGACCACTCAAAGTACTACCTTAGGTCTAGCATCATTATGGTGTTGGGAAACATTAGGAAAACCTTAGGTATTTCATCCTTAGCATCATAATTGGGTCAATTTTCATTATTAGAATTAGGCATGCAAAGATACTCAACTGGTTCAATCATGTCGATAAAGTTGTCTGTGTCAACATAGGCATAGTTGATCTTGGCATCATATTTTTCTTAGGAGTCTTAGAAATTTCACCTTTCTCATATTTGGGAAAAGGTTTTTTTAAATATTTATGGTCAAAATTTTTAATGAGGCCATCTATGACAACTTTTCTAGCTTCAATGAGATCTTGAAATACATCTTTGAGCTTGAAACAATTTTTAGTGTTGTGACCCTTGCTTCGATGATAGTTGCAAATGTGATCCTCTCCCTACCATGGGGTCTGATAGGTGGGTCATAGGGATGAGAATTATCTAGTAGAGTAACCATCTTGTTTGTAATTAAGGTTTTTAAGATCACTTTGTAAGGCTCAACAATTAGTTTATAAACATGCCATTTTTTGGTAAACTTGGAGCTCTTTTTAGATGTTTGTGGTTTCGAATCTTCTCGTTGTTTTGTAGAATTGATAGAATTAGAAAGGTTAAATGTAGATTCCATGGTCTTAGGGGTGCTACTACTCTATCATTGGCAATATTTTTTTTATTCCAAGTTTTTCCTTTGTCTTTGCCATTTCCATTGTTATTTTTTGTCTTTGTTCATAAAAATGTCACCCTTCTTGATAGCAACATCCTCAATGTGATATGCACTCCCAAACATTGCATTAAAGTATGTGAACAACCATTTTATTAAGTCAAAGTATAGCTCAAGTACAAGTGTGTTGATAAAAATGTCAATTCTCTCAGCTTCAAGAACTTGCCGAGGGTACCTAGAGTATACGGATCTCCATCATTGAAGGTATGTTGCAAAGAGTTCTCCTTGTTTTTGTTTAATTTGGCATAAGTCCAACATAGTTACAGGATTCTAAATGTTGTAGGATTATTGTTGGATAAAGCATTGTGCCAACTCATCAAATTTTTTGAGAGGGGGAGTTAATTTTGTGAACCACTCCATAGCTTTCCCTCTTAGACTTCTAGAAAACAAACACATAAGGTAGGAGTCTTCATGCATGAAATCCATATTAATGGAATAGAAATGTCTCACATGATCATGAGGTTCACCATTTCCATCGTATTTTCCATACTTAGGAACCTCTATATCCTTAGGAAATGGGGGCATGTATAAAATCATATCAAATGGAAGAGCACATATTGATTAAATAAATGAAGTTTTAGGTGTCTCTTTGGAAGGTTACAATTGTGCAAGTTGTTTCCTAAGTTCTTGCATTTCTTCTCTCAAGATTTCAACCTCAGTAGACTCTCATTTTTGGATTATTTGTTGCACATCAAAATCTTGGGCTAGCTTCCATCCTTTTGTTGCCATATACTGGAATTATTGATCCAAATTTTTCTCTAAAGCTTTTAGCATCAGGTTTTGAGTGAGCTCATCTTATTGAAATCTTACAACATCCTCACTAGTGATATCCTCCTCACTTTCATGATGTGATTATGATTGTCTAGGTGGTGATGGACATGCTCTTATGTTGACTCTAGGAGTCCTTGGAGGTGTGTGATTTCCATTGTTGTCACCAATAGGAATGTGGTAAAAAGGATTATGATAATATTCTCTTCTAGTTCCCTCATTGTGTGTATGGTGGTTAGCTTTAGCTTGTTGATCCACTCTTTCCCTATCATAGATAATTTCCAAAAGTCTTTCATTTTCATGTGCTTGCTCTTCTATGCAGTATTTTATTTTTTTAGGATGCATATTGGTCAAAGTGTTTTCACCCATGGGTGTGTCAAAGGGTGTTCCAAATGGGTTTTGAAAACTATAAAGAGGATTGTGTCGGATGTTGGCTATTTGTGTTTGGCTAGTATTAGGGTCTTTCACACAAGGTTTTCCATGAGGATGCCTAGATAGAGTCTCTAACTATGCAAAAATGAAAGGGGAATGACTACCATTACCAACTTGGAACCTAGTTGTGACCGGCATGTAAGGATGTGTCTTTTCTTAGTAGGATGAGAGAAGTGTTTCAGATTTGAAGCTCTTATAGTCAAGAATAATCACTTGTCAAGGTAGAATAGATGGCTTGTCAAAGGTGCTCAAGAATTTACAACACTACTAACTTGAGCCAAGCAAGCAAGAAAGAAGCTCAATAGTGAATAGCTAGCATAGAATGGTAACTAAATTTTGACAAGTGATCATCAATGATGTTTTAAGACTTGTATCTGACAGATTAAATCCATCTTTTCAACTTTGGAGAACATCTAACATATGAATGTGTGACCAAGACTAGGAAGGACTCAAGTAAAAAGACCTTGGATTAGATAAAGTGGAACACAGACTCTATTTTAATGGTAAAAAGGCTTAGATGATATTCTTTCACAACCTAGGCAATAGTAGGACAACACAATATGTTGTATGACATAGTTTATTATACTTGGGCGACACTTTTTTCTTGGGTGACAGTTTGCACAAGGCAGGATGATAGATTTCAGTATAGCAAGGCGATAAACTCTAAAACAATAGGGCGATACAATTTTTGAAAAATATTGTTGCACAATATTTCTCCAGAGAATGTGCGATAAATTGCTAGTTTTGTGTAATAAAGGACAAGTTTTGACTCTAATTTTGTTGGGTTTTGGTTTGACAGTCAGATAGTTTTAGGACGAAACATTTTTAGGTTTTAGTTCATGTTGAGTAACAACAAGGTTTGCAAACATTAGGGGTTTTTAACATGTCGCAAATAATTGAACAAGTGTAAAAACAACCTTGCCAATATGCATTTGTGATATCATAACAACCTTCCTACCAATTTTATTGAGATGTTTGATTTGTAAGAATGTTAACATAGGTCAACACATTAAAAAATATTAGCCAAGCAATCAACCTTATAGTCATGGTTCATTACTCAACAACTTGGCCCATGCTTGACGCTCCTTTGCCTCACACCTTAGTTGTTGCCCACAAAAGATATTAGTTTTTTCATGGAAGTACCATGAGCACAACCAAGGGATCACAAATGGTGATTGTAAAATCTTGGGTGATTCGGGTAATCCATTATGATCGATCCTTGCACCAAGAAGTTGAGCGACAAAATAAGGTTGCTACTGACCTAGGGTGTTTAGAAAGGGCTTCTATTCATAATGTTCCTCTTGTGCCCAATTAATGGACACGCCACCTTGTGGTGGGTAATAGGCCTCAATGGTCACAAGAGTACCTTAAGCATTCTTGCATAGTGATCTCCTCATGGTCACAATCCCACCAGTGATCACACTAAGAGAAGATAAACAATACGTCTGCTAAGGTTTTGTTTCCTTGATAGCCTTGACTTTATAGTGGGTTGGAAGAACTGGGTATTAGCTTGTCCCCACTTGGGTCATTCCTCTTAGGTTGTCTAAGAGAAGGCCCTCTAAAGGATTCTAGACTAAACAAGAAGTGGATGAAATTTTGAAAGTCAAGATTTCTGATTCACCAAAAGGGTGAAGAGCTTACTCTCCTATTCCAATCACTTCCCCCAAACACACCAAGATGATTCAATTATGCCCTTGCTTTCAAAATCCAAAGAAAAGTCAAGATTTTTAATTCACCACAAGGGTGAAGAGCATAATCTCCTATCACCAAAGAACCCCAATTGCAAGTTTAATGTGCCTACAAAATTGAAACAACTAGTAGATGTCGCACATGAAATAAAAGAAAAAATAAAGCAAGTTTGAGTTTTTATGCGTAGGGAAGCCCTGCAAACAATCATTAGTAGCCCTTGTGTATTTGAAGCTTTGACATGCATTATTTTTTAAAGGCAATTAGGAAAACATCTCAAGGTAACTACCTACAAACACAACCATTAGCCCCACAAGTTAGCTTCAAAATAACATGTAATCTGCAAATAGACCTCTATAAAACCACTACAGACCTAGGAAAATCCAACAAACAACAAGTACAACTAAGAAACTAATCTAATCACTTAATCAACAAGCAAGTTTAGACCAGGTGATAGTTTTTACTAGAAGTATGTTGGGCAATATTTCTCAATATAAGCATGCGACAGTTTCCTTCCGTGTGATATTTTTGTCTAAATCGAGTGACATAACACACTAAAGCTGAGCGATAGAGTTTAGTATGTTAAAATTTGAATTTGATTGAAAAGATCATTGATTAGAAATATTTTTATAAGGGAGATTATTATGTGTTTCAATCATTGTTTTGTCTCTAATGTCAAATATGCTATTTTCTAGTTAGACAATTTCTTATGAGATTCAAGTACTATCACTTAGTTGATTGATGAAGAGGATTTATTCAACAAGATGTAACAAAAGCACCTAGAGGAAAGGTTGAGTTATGATTATGTAATGAAGTACAAGGATTAGTTAAGACAATGATGATATGATGTATTGATGATCTACTTAAGGTTACAAAATGGTTGGCTACATTTCTAAAGTTTAGAAGAATAAGTTAAATAAAGTTTGTTGACCAAGCTTGATTGAGTGGATAGTAGGTGCTGAGAAAGGCTAGTGCAAGCTGAGCAAAAAGTCAGTTAGAGCTAAGTGAAAGAAAATTTTAGTTGATGCCAAGCACTAGTAAAATGTAGTTGATACCAAGTGATTTTACAGTTGATGGCAAGTAACGCAGTATGTGCCAAGGATCAGAAGATTGATAATGTTGAGCTGCTGCATTATGAAAAAGATCAAAGATTTACCAAATATAAGTTGACAAGTTTATTTTCCTGGAACTTGTGAATCAAAAGGAAGATAAGATTGATGAGCTGGTGGCATAAAATTTTATGTAAACTAATTTGGAGGCAAATTCAAATGGATTCTAGGAGAAGTTTCTAGAGAAGACAATATATGGGGTAGATACATTGTATCCTACCTAATCCATCCAAAAACCTAATTTAGATGATGGATAATGAGTGGGAAAATATTTTAATTTCTTTTATATAGGAATGTCTAATCATGAAGCAAAAGAGTTAGAGACATTGGTGTCATAAGCAAGAACCTAAGGAGGAGAAGAAATTAAGGGTTTTGCTTCATCAAGTGACCCAAGAGAAGTGTTGACAATGGCATACTAAGAAAGAAGGCTTAAGGAGATGAATGCTCAAACGGTGAACAAACTATTAGAGCTACAAAGTATGAAAGCCAAGTAAAATTGAGGACTCGACAGAGATCTGTAATCTACATGTGAAGTTGTAAGTTGTATCAGATTAAAGCTGTACTGTTACTCTCTAACAATTGTATCAGTCTAAGGTAAATCATTTGGATTAAAGTTGACCTAACAATTATTAGAAAATCCTTTAATAGGGTGGAATTCCAAGTAAATGGCCTAAATTCCTCTAACAAGGCTCACTTTTAATAAAGTGATTGAAATCCCTTAACCATGTCACATTTAGCAGTGTGTATTGTAACCTTTAATAGGGTTAGCCTTAGAGTCTTGACAATCACAAATCAGAGAGTCTTGAATCAGCTTTCAAAGCTGAATTGTTATTGAAGAATTTTGAGGTGATAAAGTAGAAGAAGAAGAAGAAAAGAAAGAAAAAATATGCATCCAGTGATAGTGATATAGATGAGCAAGACATTGAACAATTGGAAGCACTACTAGCAAGAAGATTTCACAGATGTAAATGTTGGAATGTCTAAATGGGAAGAATGCTTCTAAGAGGGGGGGGGGGGGGGGGGTGTGTGAATTAGAAGTACTAGCCTTTTAACCACTTTTAAACCCTTAATCACATGTAACTTAAATTAATATGCATGCATATAAACATTAAACAATCATGAGAAACAAACATGCATCACCACATAACACTTGAGATTTTGGTAACCCAGAAACCCTCCAGGAATAAGAAAGTAAAACTAGGGTGGGGATGATACCCACAAAATTATTGCAATAATTTATTTCAACCACTTCTGATGGTTTGTCTTCTTAAAGGCCTGCCCTATTAAAGGCTACAACACACTGTTAAATGTGACCTTGTTAAAGGATTTCTACACCCTATTAGGAGTGTGCCTTGTTAGAGGACTTATGAACATTCAACTTGGAATGTCACCCTATTAAAGGATTTACATAAGGTTGTTAAACCTACCTAACTCAATAGGATTTCCAAATTCCTAATACAATTGTGAGAGAGTATTAGAATAATACACCTGAACTGATGCAATCTCTAATACTGATCTCAAGCTCTTGATTTACTCTTCTATCCCTTGATCTCTACTAGATCTGATCTACTGATTGGGTTCCTTGTTCTATTCTGATCAACTGGATGTGTAAATGCTATCCTTTCCTCTTAATTTTTGACACCAATATTCTGCGACAACCTTAATAGGCTCTACTTTTCTTTCTTTCTCACAATTCCTCTCACCTCTCTTACTCTCACATTGTTCAATGGCATCAAGACTCCCTTATAAAGATTAGTGGTCCATCATGCATCCTTGGATAAAATGTTCCCGCTCAAACCCTTGAAATTCACCCATTGGCTGCATGCAATCTCCAATTTTCTAATTGATCGCATGAGGATCACATAGGTGAATGTGAGGATTTGATCTTATCTCCTTATCCTGCTATGAGTCATGCATAACCATTTTACATCTTGGCTTGCGATTGCACAAACTTTTATACTGATCCTACATTGCTCGACACATGAAGTAATACTGATGCTCAACACCATCTATTATGGATTTCTCAGCATCTACTGTAGTTACTCCATTACTTAGCACCTGTTAGTTTTTTGCATTGCTTGACTCATATAGGATTACTGTATCACTCAACACCTGTTGAATTTTTTCTTTGCTCTGCACTATCTATGACTCGGCACATAAGGAAATTCTAGCTCAACTTCCATTGTGTACTTGGCATGTATAGTGAAAAAGATTAAGTGTGCTGACACTCATTTGTCAATCTTATTTATTTGATCAACAATCTCCCAGTTTGACATGAGTGTCAAAAACATTTAACTAATTATTCATGATCCAATCATTATATGTACATTCTTTACTTACAAAATTTCAAAAAGATATTGTAATAAAAAATATACCTTATGACTCCCCCTGAGTTGATTATGCCTTATTATGTCGTGAATTCTGATATCTTGTGCCATTGTGCCTGATGTTCTCTGTTTCTGTCCTGTTCTTGCTTTCTGATCTTATTTGTTCTCTGTTTGATTACCCTGTCTTCATTTGATTACCAAAATTTGCATGTCCCTTGACTCCTTTATTTCTATTTGCAGTCAATCAACTTCAAGCTGAAAAAAATTTCAAAATTTGGCAATTGTGCTCCCCCTTAATATATCTCCTACATTATCTCCCCTTTTCTATATTATCTCCCCTTTTTTATAATATCTCCCCCTTTTTGTGTCAAAGGATCCTAAATAGTAATGCCATGCTTGGCCAAAAATGTCTTATTTACCTCAAGGAGAATTTTGAGAGCTGCATCCCAGTTATTCAATGCAATATCCAATGACTTGTGTTGGATTGCAAGCTCTGTTGCTAAATCAACAAGTCCTTCATGTTTAGAAATATTTGAATCCTTCTTTAGGACTATGTCTACATACATTTTCTCCTTGTGTAATACTTCCAAGTGAGGAGTGATAGAGGCGCTTGCATTTGCATCAACTTTTCTTTAACAGTAGCCTCTTCTGCTGATAATGTAGCTAATTCCCTCTGAATGTTAAGCGTTTGAGAAAAATGCTTCTCACTTTGTGTAGGATTTGAGGGTAGTTGCATATTGGAGAGCTTAAGGTTGCTCTCAAGGCTCAAAATTTTCTGATTTATTTCTTGTGTGAACCTGAAAAAATAGCACAATTTTCTATAAATGGAAAAGATGTTCCCTAGGACAATCTTTACCTTATCCAATTTCTTGGCTAGATCAACCTGTCCCAAAATAATGTTATTGGCTATCTTTTGGTTGAATTTTCCTAGAAACTTCTTCTCTAACCATTCCATGATTTTTACATTTGTATCATGATCTTCATTATTCACTTGGTCAACTATATTAGATAGTTGCTCAAGGATTGGCCTGCTTGAATCTAGAGGTTGTAGGCTGAAGGCATCCATGAATATATCTTTGATCTCATTCATTGCCTGCTTGTATTTGTAGTCTTTCTTCAATGCCTCTTGCCTCCTTCTCTTATCCAATGCACTATGTATTTCATTCATCTTTTCTTCAGTTAGAGTGCTTGAATCATAATAGGATATTTTAATTTCTTCATCAAGCTCAGGAATACCATAATGAATGGTCCTAGCTACCCTAGTAGAACTTGAGCTTGGTGTACTGACTTGTAAGGTTAACTTGTCAGTACTTAGCCACTGAATATATTTGGTAGGAGTTCATGTTCTTGGTAATTCAACCAAAGTTTGTATTGCAGACTCCTCCTTATCCTGTGTTTCTTCCTCATCTTCTTCTTGCATCATTGCTGCTGGGGGCGTATTTGTTGTCTATACTGGTGTACCTGTGGCTTCCCTTGTTGTTGCACTTAGCTCCTGATGAGCTTGCATGGCTATTCTTGGTAGTGATGGAGGTAGTAGAAATGAGAATCCAGTAGTTTGAGTGATTTGAGGTGGTTCTTATGGTGACACCTTGGCTTCTTTGAGTTTATCTACTGACTTTTGAAGCTCATCTACACTGACCAATATGGGACTTGTACACAATTGTGCTTGAAGAGTTGTTTGGTCAAGGATCTTAGTGAGATTCTCTACAGTTAGTGGGTTGATGTTTTGACTAGAGGTGTCAAAAAAATCCTTAATCTTTATGATTTTTGCAGGTGTGATAGTAGAGTGAGGAGGGCTAGGAGGTGGTAGTTGTGTGTCTTGCACACTTTACTACTCATCAGTACCTCTGCTTTCCTCCTCTTCAACCTTTTTCTCTACTTCTATATTCTCTTCTCTCCTCTTCCTTATTTCCTCTGGTTTAGTAGCAGCTTCTTCTTTGTATTCCTCTTCAAATACATCTTCAATTTTCTATACGAATTTGTCCATGATCTGGTGGTTTTCTATACAACTTCTTCAATTTTGTTTTGGAGAATGAAGAATGCCCTATACTTAGGTGTAAACCTAGTGTTATGCCTTTTGACTACTTTACTTATTTGTTCCTTTATCAAATCAGGTAGTATACTTGCTAGGGTTGATTCCCTCATCTCCTTCTCCATCATTAGACATAAATGCCATCTATCTTCTACAATTTTAGACAATTCCTTTGGCAATTATCCATCAAGTTCAAGAGGTGTATACTAGAACTATGCCATTAATGCATAGACTGATTCTTCTATGCTGTTTTGTTCCTCTTTACTGAACTTATTGAAATCAATCTTTTTCATATCACTTAAGTCTCCATTCCTAATCTTTTCACATAATATATCAACTGAAGACTTAGGAGGATGACTTACCTTTTCAGACTAATCTCTTTTTGAGTGGAGGACCTTGTTGCAGCTCTGGTTGTTGGCTTCCTAGATGTTGGTGTGGCAACTTTCTTTGGTTTAGTTTGAGGAGCAAGAGGTGTCTTTGCCTTCCTTTTGATGACTATTCCTTTGATGGGTGCTTCCTTGGCACTCTTATCTTTGTCTTCTTGTTCTGGCTCGTCTTCATCTTTCTCTTCATCACCTACCTCTTCATCATCACTAATCTCGTCTACTTCTCCTACTGCACTTGTTTCTTCAACACCAAATTTCTTCTTTATCTTCTTCACTAGCTTCTCTTTCTTCTTCACTGTTGTGGTAGTCTTGAGTTATATAACAACTCTTGATTTGATAGTGTCATACGTTCCAAATGCCTTGGCATATTTTTCCATTTCCTCTGCAAGTAATGCTGTGATGGCTGCAGAAGTTTGATCAACATCAAGTTCATATCCCAATGGTCTAAGCCATCTTGCTCTTGGAAGGATTGCTTGGATATAAGTATAGTCAATATCAAAAAGAAAGCATATGTCATTTACATGCTTTTCTACCAGTGAAACTGGTATCCTCATTCTTTTCTTCATTGCATTCTTGAAATCATCAAAATAGATAGACATTTTACCATCAAAGCTATCTCCCATGTGTGCAATAAAATCATTTATTTGATCAACAATTGTTTTGTTCTAACTCTAGTTGACTTTTCCAAATGAAGGGAATTCCTTCATTACATAGAAGAACATACAAACTAGCACTGACCCAAATTTGCATTGTGCTCCCTTGGATTTTCTAATAGCTCTAGAATTTTCATTAATCTACTACAACATGAGCTCTGCAAGGTGATAGGTGTGGTCTTTCTTTACAAGCTTATATGCCACGTCCACTGCTATGCAGGGTACACTTTTCAACTTTCTAGACCAATAAAACTTATGTGATATGATCCTTACAACAAAGTCTAGAAGTGGATCAGTTATGGTGTCTATGGTCATGCCTCTGTTATTCCATTTTTCTCCTGTGTTCTTCTTAATTGTTTCCCTTTTGTCACTTCTCAATGTCTTTGGCCGATCTAGGGTTGGAAATATTGTAACCCAATGAACCATTTTCTTAGTTATATTAACTGGTCCTTGCTCTAACCAGAATGATCCATCATGAATTCATCTAAGTATTATACGTATCCACTTAGTTTTGAATACGATTGGAAAAACTAGGGCTTTGGTTAAACCTTTCTTCTCTATGATAGAAAACTCATCTTTCAATATACCATTATCACAGAGTTTATCAAAGGCATTAAAGATTTCCAAGTCTCCTATGGCTCCTATTTTGCAGTTGTAACACTTTTGCACATCTTGAACCATAACAACTTTTTTAGTGATGGCGGATAGGGCACCAACGGGATCATTTTTATATGCAACTTCTGGTATGGGCCTAAACTCAAGTTGTTTAACCTCATTACTAACAAGTTGAATTTCATGGCTTTCCTTCCTTTGGGTCGACTTTGAACTAGATGCCATTATTTTCTGAACTAGGGTTTGATGTTTAAAACAAACTTCACAAATTGTACAACTTGACACTTGAAGGAAATACCTGGTTAGATGCTTAAAATCACTTGGATAGATGCTGAATCGCTGTAAATTGCTGGTTGAAAGCTTGAAAACCACTCATTCGTGCTCTTGGTAATCACTTTTCATTTGAATGACTCAAAATGAAATGATTTTCCCTTTTAAACTTCTCAAAAACCTTGCATTTAATGCATTTTTGTACCTTCACATATCACTCGACTTCCAAAGACTTTTCAACTTGGCATCCACTTGGTAGCTTATTCACACTCAACATCTATTGACTTTGTTAATAACTTGGCCACCACTATAGTCTTACTTGGCAACCAAAGATAGTTTCACTCAGGATCATTATTCAAGTTTTGTCTTAGCATCTTGTCTCTTGCACATTTATACTTTGCAGTGCTTCATCATGGTTTAGGGCTGATGTATGATACTTCCTTATATGTATCAGCTCCCATAGGCTCATCTTGTGATTAGTTGGATGAGAAATGATCACTTGACCTCATGGGTGTAGTGACCCTTCCATTGGATGTACTTGGTCCATCATTTTTCTGCCATGTCTTCTTCATGTCTGTTCTGATGTGTTCCACATCAACCTTTTCTTTTTCCTTATTTACTTCAGTCTTGGGTGCCTTGGCCTTTGTTGGACAATTCCTGCTGACATGTCCAGTTTTCAAGCAACCGAAGCAAGTGGTTTGGTTCAACCATCTTTTATAGTTCCCCTTGAAATGTGTTCTTATGCAATTCTGGGGTATGTGACCATACTCTTGACAATAGTGACAGCTTTGCCTTGTATTGTAATCCCAATTGTAATGGTGTACATAGTTGGCCCTCCTTACATACTGATTTGGTGTTCACATAGGCTTTGTTCTACATTCAAAGGCTCTGTGTCCATACTTCTTGCAAATATGGTAGTGTCCATCAAATCTTTGTGTCCTTGTGACTTTAGACCTGCAGTCTTGTGTCATATGTCCTTGCATGTTGCACTTGTGACAGTAACCCTTGCTTTTGGGTATGTCTGGCTTATTGATCCTTCTACTCCTGCAAACATTAGTAGTATGCCCCTTTTTATTACAGTAATGACAAGTGGGTTTAGAATCCTTACCTTTGTCACTTCTTTTCTCAACACTCTTTGATGATTCCCCGACTTCAGTGTTATTGTATCCAAGTCCTGATGTATCATGGGCTGATCTTGGGGATTTTAGCAACTGTTCAAAGTACTTGATAGCTTCACTTGACTTGTTGAGATTCTTTGCTGTTTCTTTTTCTCTGTTCAATTCATTCTATAGTTGTTCATTCTACATCCTCAAATAGAGATCTCAATATCTTTCATATTGAGTTCATGATGAAGGTTCATCATTTGGGCAAGTATATCCATTAGCATGTTTGAGATCCTTGTTAATTCAATACATTTTTCTTCAAGTCTATTTGCAAGATTTCTTTTGTCATCTTCCATCATAACTCTATCCTCAATTTCTCTTTTCTTTTGTTTAGTGATTTCACATAGTATCATGGTCTATGATTCATGCTCTATCTTAAGAGTTCTTATCTCTTTTGCTTGAACTCTTTTCTTCTCCATCAGTTCTACTATTGCTGCATCAAATTCTTTGGAATCTCCTTTGGAAAATACTTGTGTGGTGTCAATCTCCTTGTAGTGAATATCATTTTTGGCTATAGCTATTTCCTTCCTTCTTTTTAAGGATTTTCTTAATTTCTCTCTAGCTTCCTCTACCTTGTGTAGAGAAAGATGCACATCTATCACCTAGTTCTCAATGATCTTCCCAAGTTTGAAAACTTCCATCTTCAGATCTTTTCCTCCAAGCTGTTAGGCTTCTTCTTGAGAGAAGTTTGCTTTGGTACCAATTTTTGGAATGTCTAAATGGGAAGAATGCTTTTGAGAGGGGTGGGGGGGTGAATCAGAAGTACTGGCCTTTTAACCACTTTTAAACCCTTAATCACATTTAACTGAAATTAACATACATGCATATAAACATTAAACAATCATAAGAAACAAACATGCATCACAACATAACACTTGAGATTTTGGTAACCCAGAAACCCTTCAGGAGTAAGAAGGTAAAACTGGGGTGGGTATGATACCCACAAAATTACTACAGCAATTGATTTCAACCACTTTTGATGGTTTTCCTTGTTAAAGGCCTGCCCTGTTAAAGGCTACACACACTGTTAAATGTGACCTTGTTAAAGGATTTCTAAAACCTGTTAGGAGTGTGCCTTGTTAGAGGACTTATGAACATTCAACTTGGAATTTCACCTTGTTAAAAGATTTACATAAGATTGTTAAACCTACCTAACTCAATAGGATTTCCAAATTCCTGAAAGTATTAGAATAATATACCTAAACTGATGCAATCTCTAATGTTGATCTTAGGCTCTTGATTTGATCTTCTATCCCTTGATCTCTACTAGAGTTGACCTACTAATTGTGTTCCTTGTTCTATTCTAATCAACTGGATGTGTAAATGCTGTCCTTTCCTCTTAATTTTTGACACCAATGTTTTGCGACAATCTTAATAGGCTTTATTTTTCTTTCTTTCTCACAATTCCTCTCACCTCTCTTACTCTCACATTGTTCAATGGCATCAAGACTCCCTTATAAATATTAGTGGTCCGTCATGCATCCTTGAATAAAATGTTCTTGCTCAAACCCTTGAAATTCACCCATTGGCTGCATGCAATCTCCAATTTTATGATTGGCTACATGAGGATCACATAGGTGAATGTGAGAATTTGATCTTATCTCCTTATCGTACTATGAGTCATGCATAACCATTTTACATCTTGGCTTGCAATTGTACAAACTTTTATGCTGATCCTGCATTGCTCGGCACATGAAGTAATACTAATGCTCGACACCATCTATTCTGGATTGCTCGACATCTACTGTAGTTTCTCTGTTACTTGGTCCCTATTAGTTTTTTGCATTGCTCGGCTCGTATAGGATTACTGTGTCACTCAACACTTGTTGAATTTTTGATTTGCTCAGCACTATCTATGACTCAACACATAAAGAAATTCTAGCTCAGCTTCCATTTGTGTACTCAACATGTATAGTGAAAAAGATTAAGTGTGTTGACACTTATTTGTCAATCTTATTTATTTGATCAACAGTAAAGGAAAATTCAAAGGCATGTTACCCATCATTTGTTTCAATTATAATGAATTTGGTCATATTACAACAAGATGTACACAAAAAAAAAGAACTACAGAGAAGGAAACAAGCACATAAATAGAAGAGGAGATAATGGCAAAGACTACATGGACAAAGGTAAGAAGTACGAATTTGATAAGGATGAGGCAACTGCACTTGTGACTTGTGTGAACAAGAATGATAAATGGATCATTGATAGTGGATGCTCACATCACATGACTGAAGACAAAAGTAAGTTCATTACCTTAACTTGTTATGATGGAAATAGTGTAAGGTTTGGTAATGATGCACCATGTTTAATAAAAGGAAAAGGCTCTATCAAACTCACAGACAAGATTTCATGTAACAATGCTTACTATGTTGAAGGATTAGAGGATTTCCTAAGTTGAAGAAAAGAGTTAGAGGATTGCCTAAGTTGAAAAAACCTGATAATATAGTGTGCAAATAATGTTAGCTAGGAAAAATGTCAAAGTCAAGCTTCAAGAGTAAAGCTTATACCTCTAAAGAAATACTACAGATTGTTCATACTGACTTGTGTGGACCAATTGAAGTGCAAAGCTACAGAGGAGATAAGTACATAATGTTATTTGTTGATGATTACTCTAGGATGATGACAATCATGTTTCTAAAACAAAAATCTAATGCTTTTCAAATGTTTAAGTTATACTTCACAAGAGTTGAAAAAGAAATAGGTAAAAGCCTAAATTTTTTGAGATCAGGCAGAGGAGGATAATTTACTTCAAATGAGTTTGAGATGTTCAGTAATGACAGAGGAATCAAAAGACAAACATTTGCACCTAGGACCCCTCCACAAAATGGAATTTTTGAAAGAAGAAACAAATCTATAATGGACTGTGCTAGAACACTTATGATGGAGAAGAATGTTGCTCTAAAATACTGGAGAGAAGCTATAAGTATTGTTGTATATACCTTGAACCATGTGCAAGTGAAGAAAGGTACACATTCAACATCTTTTGAATTATGGTATGGATATCCACCTAATGTGAAATACTTTAAGGTATTTGGAAGTAAGTGTTATATTCTTAAAGATGTTAGGAATGGGAAGTTTGATGCAAAAAGTGATGAATGTATATTTCTTGGATACTCCACAAGAAGCAAAGCCTATAAGTGTTTAAATACTAACACTAACAAAATTGTGGAAAGTGCAAATGTGAATTTTGATGAATTTATAAAAGTACATGAGGCTAAACTTATGAAAGAACTAGAAGAATACAAAACATTTGTATACTTCTATTAAGGAATGCCTACTGAAGAAGATGCTACAAATCAAGTTCTAAACCAACAATAAGTCTCAATAACTACCAAGTCACAACCTATGAATGCCAAGTTACATTCAGGAACCAAGGTATATTCAGATGCTGAGTTGTAGAATGAAGAAAATGCACATTCTAATTCTAAGATCAGTATACATGAAAGAGATGCTAAGATACCTAACAGAGATGCACTCAGTGACACTATAGCTGTGAGACAAAATGTAGTTACAAGAACTAAGCCAAGATTGTCTAAATATGTCAAAAAAAATATCATCCTACTGATCAAATCATTGGAAACAAAGATGCAAGGCCAATGAGAAAAATAGATTGAGAAGTGAATCATGTTTGTTAAGCACGAAGGAGCCCAAAATAGTAAAATATGTATTAGAAGATGATGACTGGTACAAGGCTATTGAAGAAGAGATTCAACAAATAGAGAAGAACAAAGAATGGAGTCTAGTTCCTAGAATAAAAAACAAGAATGTGATTTACACCAAGTGGGTATTCAGAAACAAGCTAGATGAGAATGGTGAAGTGACAAGAAATAAAGAAAGATTAGTTTGCAAAGGATATGCACAAGAAGAAGGAATTGACTATGGTGAGACATTTTCCCCTGTTGCAAGAATGGAAGGAGTGGGAATTCTACTTGTTTATGTTGCATACAAAGGTTTCAAATTTTATCATATGGATGTTAAATCTACATTTTTGAATGGCATACTAGAAAAGAAAGTCTACATAGAATAGCTAAAAGGATTTGTTGATAAAAATAATAAGAACATGGTATGTAGACTGCACAAAGCCCTATGTGGATTGAAGCAAATACCAAGAGCATGGTATGAGAGATTTCATACTTATCTTGTGAAGATTGGATTTAATAGGATTGATGATAACAACAATGTATATATGAAGATAGAAAAGGACAAAGGTATACTGTTATTGGAAATATTTGTTGATGATAGCACATTTGGAGGAGAAGATGCTTTGTGTAAAGACTTTGAAAATCAGATGAAGCAAGAATTTGAAATTTCTATTTTTGGGGAGATCAAATTCTTTGTGGGATTACAAGTATATTAGATGAAGTATGGAATATACATCACTCAGTCAAAATATGTCAAAGAGATATTGAAGACATTTGGACTAGAGGATTCCAAACATGTAAGTACACCTATGGTGATAGAACACAAGTTGTCAAAGAATGATGATTCAACTAAGGTAAATCAAACATTATATAGATCCATGATTGGAAAATTGCAATATGTAGTACATAATAGCCTTGATATTGCATTAGTTGTGGGGATAGTTGCAATTTTCTTTGCTAATCTAAGAGAGAATCACTTGATGGCTATGAAGAGAATAATGAGAAACTTGAAAGGAACATAAGATTTTGGTTTATTCTACAAGAGGAATGAAAAGTTTGAACTAAAAGCCTACATTGATGCTAATTGGGCTAGAAACATTGATGACAGAAAGAGCACTAGTGGAAGAGAATTCTTCTTAGGAAAAAGACTAGTTACATGGACTAGTAAGAAGCAAAGTTGTATGTCCCTATCTACTATTAAAGCAGAATATGTTGCTGCTACTATAAATTGCACAAACATTGTATGGATCAAATAGCTACTCAAAGGAATGAAGGAAGAAATAAAAAATACAGTGACACTTTATTATGATAATACAAGTGCTATCAATATATCAAAGAATCCAATGATGCACACAAAGACAAAGCACATTGCAATCAAGTATCACTATGTAAGAGAGTTAGTTCAAGAAAAATAAGTTAAGATGGAATATCTTCACAAAACCATTACCTAAGGATGCTCATGAGTATCTAAGAGGTAAACTAGGGGTGATACCCCTATCAAAGGCTATGTAAGAAACAAAGGGAGTGCCCTGCATCAAACAAGATGATGTTCATATAATATAAATTGATGTAGTGGATCTTACTTTAGGAACTACCTAAAGTAATCATAGAGCTGAAAATTTTTAATTAGTCACAAGCAAGGTGATAGATGGAGAAATAGAAGAACCTGCAAAAGCCTATATTTGCATACATTAAAGATGTCAAATGTTTGGTCTATGTCTTTGGCATTGTTGTCATAGAGGGAGAAATAAAAGAAACTGATCAAAAGATCAGAGAGAGAGAAAGCAACCAGAGAAATGATCATAACAAAGAGGGAGACATTGATTAGAGAGTTAGAAAGATCATTATCTGAGGGAGATATTCTACTGGTCAATTTAGTATGAAAGAGAGGCATAAGAAGGAACTCAGAGGGAGTTATATTTTCTAACCTAATTAGAAGATGGAAGTTGTTGATAGAGGGATAAATTCAATACAAATTTTTTTCTTGGTATTGTCTTACTATTTTAACCTAGTTAATTTGGTTGAACAAGATGTTCATCATTTGATAAACTTGGTTGATCAGTTTTGTTTGCCATCAATGTCAAAGAGGGACATTGTTGAAATCTAAATCTAATTGAAAAGAGCACTAATTAGAAAGATTTTTGTAAGGGAGATTGTTATGTGTTTCAATCATTTTTTTGTCATTGATGTTAAACCTACTATTTGTTAGTAAAATAATTTCTTATAGGATTCAAGTACTATTATTTAGTTGATTGATGAGGAGGATTTGAGCAACAAGATGTAACAAAAGCACCTAGAGGAAAGCTCGAGTTATGATTATTTAATGAAGTACAAGGATCAGTTAAGACAATGATGGCATGATGTATTGATGATCTACTTAAGGTTACAAAAAGGTTGGTTAAACTTAAAAGTTTTAGAAGAATAAGTTAAATAAAGTTTGTCTTCCAAGCTTGACCGAGTGGATAGTAGGTGCCAAGAAAAGTTAGTGCAAGCTGAGAAAAAAGTTAGTTAGAGACAAGTGAAAGAAAATTTTAGTTGATGTCGAGCACCAATAAAATCTAGTTGATGTTGAGTAACACAGTATGTGCTAAGCATCAAAAGATTGATAATACCAAACTATTGCATTATGACAAAGATCAAAGATATGCCAAATATAAGGTTAAAAGTTTGATTTCCTAGAGCTTGTGAGCTAGAAGGAAGATAAGATTGATGAACTAGTAGCACAAAATTTTATGTAAATTTCTTTAGAGGTGAATTCAAATGGATTCTATGAGAAATTTCTAGAGAAGACAAGATATGGGGTAGATACATTGTATCCTACCTAATCCATCCAAAACCCTAATTTAGATGATGGATAATAAGCATAAAAATATTCTAAT
The DNA here is from genome assembly GCA_028749045.1 of Cupressus sempervirens. Classification (NCBI taxonomy): domain Eukaryota; kingdom Viridiplantae; phylum Streptophyta; class Pinopsida; order Cupressales; family Cupressaceae; genus Cupressus; species Cupressus sempervirens. The sequence goes on from CM053785.1 coordinate 537,939,585, forward strand.
TTCCTTTATATAGGAATGTATGGTCATGAAGCAAAAGAGTTAGAGAGGTTGGTGTCATAAGTGAGAACTTAAGGAGGAGAAGGAATTAAGGGTTTTGCTTCATCAAGTGACCCAAGAGAAGTGTCTGTAATGGTGTAATAAGCAAGAAGGCTTAATGAGATAAATGCTTGAATGGTGAACAAGTTGTCACTGCTTCAAAGTATAAAATCCAAGCAAAACTAAGGATTGAACATAGTTCTTTAATTTGCAAGTGAAGTTGTAAGTTCTATTAGATCAAAGCTCTACTATTACTCTCTAACAATTGTATAAATCTAGGGTAAATCTTTTGGATTAAAGGTGACCTAACAATCATTGGAAAATCTTTTAACAGGGTGGCATTCCAAGTGAATAGCCTAAAGTCCTCTAACAAGGCTCACTTTTAATAGGGTGATTGAAATCCCTTAAATGAGTCACATTTAACAGTGTGTATTGTAACCTTTAACAGGGTTAGCCTTTCATAGGGCATCACTTTAGAAGAGTGCAAAAGGAGTAGCATGTTATTGGCGATTTTTCCCAAATTGGGTTTCCACATTAAATCATTGTGTAAAATGTGTTGATGAATGTGTTATGTTTCATGCTTTACATTTCTACAATTTGATTAGACATTAACTTGCAAGTTTCAAGTAATCACATATTCATTTGAATGTATGTATGAATATGAATGTTATATGGGTTCACTAAGTTAAGAAAAGTTTTATTTGTACATCTAGGCCTTGAATAACTAATTCATCCCCCCATCTCAGTTACTCTAAAATATTTCCAACACAGTACTATCATGCGACACTTTTATTGGAAAAGTATCACACCATAGTTAAAAAAACATTGTACAAAATTGAAAAAATATCACTCGAAAGTTGTGGCTTAAAAAAAAGAAAAGAAAAGTCGAGACAACATGCAGAATAGCTAATAAAAACAACAAGATAAAGGGAGAAAAAAAACAAGCATTCTGCCCCACGGTAGGCACCAAAAATGTACACTAAGAAAGTGCCACACTCTAAACCATTCTATCTAAGTAATTCCATGAATTTGGAATACTTGGATACAAGCTTAGAGCTCCCTATCCACAGAGCAATGGAGTATGATTTTGAATATGAGGGCTCCCAACTGAGCCTTACGAATGTTCTTCTTGCTAGTAAACCATGCAATGGGAGGTTCTATTAGAGACGAGATGCAAGAGTACTAATCTCTACAAAAGATGCCTCAATAATGCATTGCAAATGTGAAGTAAGCTAAGATGGAATTCAAAGTGTAGCTATGTTAACAAGATGAGAGTATTACAATATCCAAACTAATTATGCTATATGAGCTAGACTATTGCAACAAAATAACTAAGCTACCATATAAGATGCTTCTAAACTAGTATGCAATGGTGATGATAGAATGAGACAAGGAATGAGAAGTTCTCCACAAAGCACCAAAGAAACCTGTTATAAAACCTATAGCATAACAATATTCAAAAGGTGGATAGATCCTTTGAGGGGGAAAGCTCTCTCTTTTAAAGTCATATGAATGGTATGGATCAAGGTCAAGATGATGGAAGATCAATGGTGGAGTTCAAAAATAGGAGTGATCGATATGCACACACAAGTCAACCAATAAAATATAAGTTGACTTCCCACATAAGACAAAAGTTACAAAGCCTTTTCTTTTAATTTGTAAATTAGAAAAAGGACTTTATGTGTACACTTTAAGTGGGTTAGAAGGAAGGGGGCTTTTATATAACTAAAAGGGGACATGTTCTTTTAATCAAATAATGAACTTAGGATAGCATAGTCAAACTATAGATTATAATCAGATTAATTGGTTATTAGAAATTTGGTCCCGATAAATGACTAATTAAATTATTTGAAATGCTGAGAAGGGGGCTAATAGTATAGATGACCATTTTTAGGTGATTATAGGTCCCAGATAACTAGTAGGTAGTTTTAGGGAGCCATGTTTAGATGTAGTCAAGGAAGTGTTAATTAGTGGTTAAGATGGGCAAAAAAGAAAAGTTAGCTAGCATTTAGGTTAGGATTTTAAATGATGACACATTTAGTAGCATGTCAGATGAATAGGAGTGGGATGGTATGTTAGAATATGAGTTAGTATAAATAGATAAGATACTAATTAGAGTAAATTAAATAACATAGTTGATAAGTTGTATAGTATATGTATATATTTAATAATAGGGGAATAGCATGATCTAATTAGAAATTAGAATTATATGTTTTGTTAATAGTATGTATAATTTTAAAATTTATAGTGGAAAGTTATGGGTTCTTGGTTATTAGTCAAGGTGATGTGTGTTAAGAGAATGAAATTGATGTAAGAATACTTCATTTAGAGTTGCATTGGATAATGAATGTGTTTAGTATAGGTAGGGGATTAGTTCGGTATTAACATGTACTTTAGTATAGCATAGACACAAAGTGATAACTACTAAGTAATATAATAGAATGTGATAGATTTCTATGTAATTTTGTTAAATATATATACTAAATGAAGTAGTCATGAATGTTATAAGTAAGATATAAATACACATCACCTAGTTGCTAAATATATTGACCCACAAGTATAGTAATTAGTGACTTTGTGGCTGGGATTGAAAAGACACCTATGGCATGTTAATATAAGTATACATAGTTATGGTTTATTTGTTATTGGAGATTATTAGTTATCAATTATATCATGTAAATTACTAAGATATCATTCAACATACTAGATTGACTAGGCATAAGTGGTCCTAGAAGGGCCCTTATCTTATAATTAAGTGATCAATATAATACCTTAACATTATGAGTAAATGCAACATTTTGGGAGTGAGAAAAATGGGTAATTAGATTAATTGTATCATAACTTGAGGGAAGGTAAGCTACTCGAGTTACATCAATGAACTTGGTAATGTGGCAATGAGGTGATAATAATTTATCTAACAGATGTGCAGTGATACTCAAGTCCAATATTGTAATTAAGTGAATTAACCATGTTACTCATTCAAGGTGAATAATATGGATACTTGTACATTTTCAATAAAGGTATCATACATAGTAAAAATACCCTAGATGTAGAATTCTAGGCTATACCTAGTTGAATGCCCTAGCATAAGGTTTAGTAAACCTTTTTGAAATCTAACATTGAGGACCTCAATGTTGAGGCCTCCCTATCTAACATCTATTGTTGTATCCACTAATATCTAATGTCAATATGGGTGGATGCTCCTACCAACCTAGTTAAGATCTGTTTGGTTAAGGTTTAAGGGTATGTCACAACTTTATAAACATAACCATTAGGTTCTTGAAATCGACTGGCAATGTCTATGTTTGATACAATTGTTTAATTGTGTGTTGTCTTTGATGGTACACAAATGTCATATTAGTTATCAGTCAGAGTCTACCAAGCTCAGTTGGTTAGCAAGGCAAAAGATAGAGTCCATCGAGCTTAGAAGGTTAGCAAAGAAGGTTTATAGTGTCTACCGAGCATTCTCAGATTTTACCTTGTGCAGACAGTTGTTATTGAGATTTCAAGGTTAGCAAAGGAAATCTAGTATCTACCAAGCTTACTCGGTCATCAAAGAAAATATGGTAGAAAATAGTGTCTATCGAGCTCTCACAATTAGCAAAGGAATTTTAGTTCTTACCTAGTTCACTCGCTAGCCAAAGGATTTCATAGAATTTGCAGTGTTAACTGAGTTGAGATGGTTAACTCAAGAAACTATTTCTGGACCAGTGTTTACCGAGCAGAGTCAACCAATGAAGGATTTCATTATTTTGATAAATAAAGTTTTTTTTTTAATGTAATATTTGTAGTTGACTAATGTATGGTTTATTGGCAAATGTAACTTGTGAATGAGCCAACTTGATAATCTGAATGGTATATATAAGAGGTCAAGTTGAAAATTCTACGTGTGATGGATTTGATGTGATATGAATGTGAAGGAGGACTGATTATTGTAAGAGAGAATTTTGAACGATGCTCAGAGATCATTGAGGAGCAGCAAAGCTATATTTGATCAAGGAGGATATATTGGTGCAGAATAGAGATCTGTATTCAACAAATTTAGTTGCATCTTATTTAGGTCAATTCATTGTTACTTTCTAATCATTGTAGCAGTGATTCTAAAATCTCTTAATAGAGTTGGTTTAGCAACCATTTTGTAAATCCTCTAACAAGGTGAAAGTTCAATTGAATTGTTCTAAAGAACTCTAGCAAGGCCACTCTTAATAGGGTGATTAAATCCTTAAATAGGGTCACACCTAACAGTGTGTTTTGTAACCTTTGATAGGGTTGGCTCCTAATAGGGCTCACTTCATAGAGTGAAAATTGGTAGCTAGTTATTTGGTGGTTTTTTCCATATTGAATTTCCACATTAAATCTGGTGTCTCTTGTGTTGATGTTATTTACTTTTATATATTGTGAATGCTTAAAGATTAGTAACAAGTTAATCTACCGAGTTACAACATTTTTGTGAATGTTTATCGAGTAACTTGTTGACATCTAAGGGATCTGTGGATTTATTTTTGTGGTAACTGATTCACCCCTCCTCTCAGTTACTCCATCTATAATTCCAACAATTGGTATCAAAGCTTTTGGTACTTGTAGGAAAAGTTTTAAGGACCTAAGCTAAAGATCAAGATGTCTTACAAGAGGGAAATTCCAAGACTTAATAGGGACAACTTCTCAACATGGTAGGGATTGATGATACTTCATCTAACTTCTATTGGTGATACAAGGCTGAAGTACCTTGATGAAAAATATGCAAAACTTGCTAGTATATTATATGTCAATGATATTGCTGAAAAAAAGACTCACAATAACATGATGATAGATATTGCATTTGTACTAAGTTATGAAGAATTGGATGATATCAAGGATTGAAAAACTACCTTTGAAATGTGGAACAAGCTGAAAGAGATCTATGGAGGTGATGATAATGTGAGAAGAGCCAAAGTAGAAAGTTTGAGAGGTCAATTTGATCAAATGAGGATGAGAGAAGATGAAAACATTGCAAAATATGTTTAAAGAGTTAAAGCAAATGTTAGTGCAATCAAAGCAACTAGAGGAGATATCAAGGAGGAAACAATTATAAGTAAAGTTCTTAGAGCACTACTTCCCATTTATGCAATCACAATTTCTTCAATTCAAGAAAGAAGATGTGAAGCAAATCATAAGATAAATTTAGAGGCCATAGTTGGAAGATTGACTGCATTCGACCTAGATAACTATGATAATTATGTTCCAGATGCCAAGAACATTGAATCAACATTTGAAGCCAATCTTTCACTCAAGGAGAAAGGCAAGAAGATAAATGATTCTCAGTCAAACAATGATGAAGAATCAAAACATAGTTTAGATAGTGATCTTGAGGTGGTTGAAGCTCTACTAGCAAGGAAATATTCAAGAGGCAAAGGGAAATAAAAAGGTAAGGTTCCTCTAATCTATTTCTCTCGTGAAGAAATTGGACATATTGATGCTAGGCGCTCAAATAAGCAGAACAAGGATGAGAAGAAAGGTCACAAGTGCAATGGCAAGAAAGACTTCAAATCATTCAAGGACAAAGGTAAGAAAACATGTTTCATATCTAAAGATTCTAATGATTCTCATAATGAAGAAGAAGATGAAATTGTTTACATTTTTGTAAAAGATGAGTCTGATAATGATGAGGAAATGGCACTTATTTCTCATGTGAGAAAAAATGATACATAGGTTATAGATAGGGGTTGTTCTCATCAGATGACTAGTGATAAAACTAAGTTTGAACATTTTGAAGACAATGATGGTGGCAGTGTGAGATTTGGTAATAATGAACCTTGTTGCATAAAAGGAAAAGGAAGAATCTCACTAACCAAAGAGCTTGTATGTGATAATGTATATTGGGTAGAAGGACTAAAACACAATCTGTTAAGTGTGGCATAGCTACTCAATAATGGATTCAAAGTGGAATTCATGCATAAAAAAAAAAGACTATTGGATGGCAAAGGAAAGCTGATTAGATCAGGCACTCAAACAAAAGGTAACTTGTTTTATCTTGAACTTGGTGAATGTTCATGTTTTATTGCTCAAGTTGAAGAAAGTTCGTTATGGCATAGGAGGTTGTGTGATGTGAACTTTGATAACTTGGTGAAAATAAGTAAATTCAGGAAAGTAAGAGGCATTCCTAACATAAAAAAACCTGAGGTTCGTCTATGCAAGAATTGTCAAATTGGCAAGATGGGAAAGACTAGCTTTAAAAATAAAAACTATCAGTCTGAAGAAGTTTTAGAAATTGTGCATACTGATTTGTGTGGACTTATTGAAATTGAAAGTTATACTGGTGAAAAGTTCTTCATTCTTTTTGTTGATGATTACTCAAGAATGATGACTGTCATGTACCTAAGAGAGAAATTAGAAGCATTTGAGAAGTTCAAATAAAATTTGGCCAGAGTAGAGAAGGAAATAGGCAAAAGACTAAAATGCTTGAGGTCAGACAGAGGTGGTGAATTCATTTCACATGATTTCAATAACTTTTGCATTAAAAGGGGAATCAAAAGGTAGGTTTCAACACCTAGAACTCCTAAACAAAATGGAATAGTTGAAAGAAGGAACATATCTATCATGAACTGTGCAAGAATCTTAATGATTGGAAAGAGCATTGTTATCAAATATTGGAATGAAGCTATTAGCATTGCAATTCATACCTTGAACCAAGTACAACTGAAGAAGGACTCATTCAAAACCCCCTATGAGTTATGGTATGGCTACAACCCCTATGTAAGTTACCTAAAAGTAGTTGGAAGCAAATGTTACATTTTGAAAGAATCTAGAAAAGGTAAATTTGATGTGAAGCGTGATGAAAGAATATTTTAAGGATATTTTTACAAAAGTAAAGCATATAGATGTTTGAATTTGTCTACTCACAAAGTCATAGAAAGTGCACATGTGAAAGTTGATGAGTTTGCAAAAAGAACTGAAGAAGAAAGAAAAAGAGAACTAGAAGACTACATGAGATTTGTTTTTGTTGAACTTGATATAGTGCTAGATACACCTGTCAATCAGAAATCTTCAACTCCTGAGTCTTTACTAATTGAGTTGTAGGAAGTTCAAATCGAGCTAATACCTACCGAGTTGTAAGGACCCAAATTGCAAATAGAGGCTACCAAATCAATAGCTACCAAGCCCAAGCAACTAGAACCAGAAGTTAAAACGCAAGAAGATAAAAATTCAAGTCATTCAAAAGGCAAGGAGCCTATGCTAGCCAAGTATGTCAAGAGGCATCATGTACCATATCAAATCATTGGAGTTAAATATGAAGGAACTATGACAAGAAGTAAGTTGAAAGGCACTTGTTTACTTGCTGATTTTGAACTTAGAAATGTCAAAGATGCATTAAAAAATGAAAGTTGGATTGAAGCTATGAATGAAGAGATAGAGAAGATAGAGAAAAACAAAACATGGACTCTTGTACCTAGGCCTAAAGACAAAAATGTGATTGGAACTAAGTGGGTATTTAGAGACAAGTTAAATGAAGATGGTAAGGTGTCAGAACCTTACTTGCATATGTTGTATACAAAGGATTTAAAGTTTATCAGTTGGATGTCAAGTTAGCATTTCTCAATGGTATACTAGATGAAGAGGTTTACATTGAACATCCTGAAAGTTTTATTAATGCAGACAAGAAGGACATGGTCTGCAAATTACATAAAGCATTATATGGTCTAAAACAAGCCCCTAGAGCATGGTATGAAAGACTGCATAACTATCTTATTCAGATTGGTTTTCAAAGAAATAATGATAATAGTAGCTTGTATATCAAGGAAGGACCAGATAACAAGATTGTTTTGGTAGAAATATTTGTAGATGATACTTTGTTCACAGGAAATGATGATCTTTGCAATAAAAGCTCAGAACAAATGAATAAGGAATTTGAAATGTCAATGTTTGGTGAGATCAAATTCTTTGTTAGTCTTCAAATTTAGCAGAATAAGAATGGCATCTACATTCCTCAATCTAAATACATCAAGGAGATACTAAAAAAGTTTGGTATGGAAGACTTCAAACTAGTTGGAACTCCTATGTGTACTGGATTGAAACTTACCAAGGATGATGAATGAAAGAAAGTGGATCAGGCATTGTATAGATCTATCATTGGAAAGTTGTAGTATGTAGTGCATACAAGACCAGACATTGACCTTGCAGTTGGTATTGTAGCAAGATTTTCAAATTTTTTTTAAAAAAATCACATGATGGCAATAAAAAAAATCATGAGATATTTGAAAGGAATTGAAGATTATGGATTATGGTATAAACTTGGAGGAAATCTGGATTTAAAAGTTTTTACTGATGTAGATTAGGTAGGAAATGTTGATGACATAAAGAGTACAAGTGGAGGAGCTTTCTTTCTTGGAAAGAGGTTGGTTTCTTGGACAACTAAAAAGTAAAATTGTACATCCCAGTCCACAATAGAAGTAGAATATGTTGTAGTAGCAGTAAACTGTTCAAACATTGTTTGGTTCAAACAATTATTGGAAGGCATGAAGGAAGAAATCAAAGAACTTGTTGTTATGTTTTGTGACAATACAAGTGCAATTAACATATCCAAGAATCTAGTGATGCATTAAAAAACAAAGCATATTGCTATAAAGTATCACTTTGTCAGAGAACTGGTGTAGGATAAGGAGATCAGATTAGAATATGTCCATACAAAGGAACAAATTGCTGACATATTCACAAAGCCTTTACTTAAGGATGGATTCTTGTATCTAAGAGGTAAGTTAGGGGTCATTCCCCTATCTGAAGCTCACTAAAATATAGTTTTAGTGATGCATCAACAGGAATAGAATTAAAGATCTATCAGTTGATGCAACAAAGTAATGAAGACATTGCATATGAATCAGTACTTAAGGTACATTGAATTTCATTTGAGTTGTGTTGTCTTTAGCATGTGTTGTCAAAGACAGAGAGTTTACTGTTATATCTTTTTGAAACTTGCAAGAAAAGAGAGTTTATGCAAGAGGGAGAGATTACTATGAAAGAGGGAGATTATTGTATTTGACAAGTTTTGAGGAATGAAATGTAAGAAGGAGAAGCATTCTATCAAAGAATACTCATTTTCAAATTTCATTCTGCTATGACATGTTGTGTTGCCATCAATGCCAAAGAGGGAGATTGTTATCAGTCAAAGTTTAACGAGCTCAGTTGGTCAACAAGGCAAAAGAAAAAGTCCACCGAGCTCAAAAGGTTAGCAAAGAAGGTTTACAATGTCTATCGAGTATTCTTAGATTTTACCTTGTGCGAATAGTTGTTACCAAGCTTTCAAGGTTAGCAAAGGAAATTCAGTATCCACCGAGCTTACTTGGTCATCAAAGAAAATGTGGCAGAAAATAGATACTACCGAGCTCTCATGATCAATGAAGGAAGTCCAGTTCTTACCGAGTTCACTCGAAAACCAAAGACTTTCGTAGAATTTGCAATGTTAATCGAGTTGGCATGGTTAACTCAAGAAATTATTTCTAGAGCAGTGTTTACCGAGTAGGGTCGACCAATTAAGGATTCCATTATTTTGATAAATCAAGTTTATTTGTTTAATGTAATATTTGTAGTTGACTGATGTATGGTTCATTGGAAAATGTAACTTGTGAATGATCCAACTTGATAATTTGAATGGTATATATAAGAGGTCAAATTGTGAATTTTAAATGTGATGGATTTGATGTGATATGAATGTGAAGGAGGACTAATTATTGTAAGAGAAAATTTTGAAAGATGATCAGAGATCATTGAGGAGCAACAAAGCTATATTTGATCAAGGAGGATCTATTGGTACAGAATAGAGATCTGTATTCAAAAAATTCAGTTGCATCTTATTCAAGTCAATTCATTGTTACTTTCTAATCATTGTAGCAATGATTCCAAAATCTCTTAATAGAGTTGGTTTAGCAGCCATTTTGTAAATCCTCTATCAAGGTGATAATTTAGTTGAACTGTTCTAAAGACCTCAAGCAAGGCCACTCTTAACAGGGTGATTAAATCCTCAAATAGGGTCACACCTAACAGTTTGTTTTGTAACCTTTAATAGGGTTGGCTCCTAACAGGGCTCACTTTAGAAGAGTGAAAATTGGTAGCTAGTTACTTGGTGGTTTTTCTCATATTGGGTTTCCATGTTAAATCTAGTGTCTCTTGTGTTCATGTTATTTACTTTTATATATTGTAAATGCGTAAAGATCAGTAACAAGTTAATCTACTGAGTTATAGCATTTTTGTGAATATTTGCCGAGTAACTGGTTGACATCTAAGGGATCTGTGGATTTATTTTTGTGGTAACTGATTCACCCCCCCTCTCAGTTACTCCATCTATAATTCCAATAGTATAGCCCTTTCTTGTGAGAATCCCTAAGTTTTCTTTCAAAAAAAAATTGTAGTTGTTTTTTTGCCTTGAAATTTTGGGCATGACATATCAAGTTTAAGGCCCATTGTTGAAATGGCCAATATGTCATAGAGGGAATAAGCTCATGACTAGGAGCATGAATCAAATTTCCATGAAGTTAACATTTCTTATAGGATTTAGCATAACAAACAATGTCATATTGCATGGTTGGCTAGTAATAACTCGCCCTAAGAAATTTTTGAGTAAGTGCAAGTCGATTAGAATGTACCCCACAAATGTCATTGTGGACTTTGGCTAGTGCCTTTTCAGATCGTCGAGCTCTAAACACCCAAGAACTGTTCCATCTAGACTCTTCCTATACAAGTCACCAGAGACCAAAGTGTAATGTGAAGCATTGTGGAGGAGTTGGCATTTTTGGTTGTGCATGAGGGTTTCAGGAATAACTTGATCATGCAAGTAAGAGAAAATAGTAGCATAGCGGGAGGAATCATGACCTACAATGGTGCAGATCACATGGTTATCTGAGGAATCATAGGAATGCTGACATATTTCTTCCACTAGGAACTCAAACCATGATTCATGTTCTTGCAATTGGAGGATAGATGCTAGAGTGGCCATAGGTTTGGTAGCCTTGTTTTTAGCTCTAGGAATTTGTTGGAATGCCATAAAAATGGAATAGTTCCTTAGGGCATCAATCAACTTCTTGTAGGGTATTGACTTGTCATCCTTTATTTGATATTCATTATTTACTTGATTTATGACAAGTTGGGAATCTCCATAGATGTGCAATTTAGTGATTCTGTATTCAAGAGCCATTTTTATCCCATTTGTTAATGCCTCATATTCCACAATATTGTTCATGCAAGGGACTAGGATTTTGTAGGATTTTGGGATTGTATAACCATGACATGAAATAAACAAGACACCTACTCCAACTTCATTCTGTGTATGAGAACCATCAAAGAATATTTTCAAAGTTCTCTCAGTGATGTACATAGTTGAGGCATTTGGAAACTCAATTTGCATAGGTGTTGTATCCTCTACTAGAAAATTAGCCAATTGGTCAGCTATGGCATGCCCCTTGATAACTTTATGTTCAACATACTAAATGTCAAATTCTTAAAGAACTGTCATCCATTTAGCCAGATAGCCAGTAAGGGCAACTTTGCTAAACAATCAATTTTAGCAATCAAGTGAACTGTATGTGCCAACATGTAATGTCAAAGTTTTTGAGAAGCAAAGACCACTGCTAGGCAAGCCTTCTCAATGGTGCTATAGTTCATCTCATAAGCCACCAAAGTGCAACTGATGTATTACATTGCACATTCTTTTCTAGACTCATCGTTCTGTGCCAATAACACTCCTAGAGAGGAAGTTGTAGCTGAGATCTACAAAATCAAAGGTTTTTTCAGAATGGGTGGCATTAATACAGGAGGTTTGGCCAAGTATCCTTTGATTTGGTCTAGAATTTGTTGGCAATCTTCATTCTAGATGTGAGTAGAGCCTTTGTACAAATTCTTGTTAAAAGATTGAGCTTTATTAGCCAACTGAGAAATTAATCTTCTAATGGATTGTAGACATCCTTGTAGACTTCCAAGTTGTCTAATATTTCTTGGAGGAGGCATTTTCATGATTTCTTATACCTTTTTAAGATCAAACTCAATGCCTTTTGCTGATATAATGTAGCCTAGAAGTTTCACAGATGTGACACCAAGGGCACACTTTTTTGGATTTAGCTTAAGTTGAAATTGTTCCATCTGGTCCAAGATCAAACTAAGGTCATCAAGATGTTTGTCTCTTTTTTTAGATTTTTCTAGTGTGTCATCAACATAATCTTCCATATTTTTATGCATCATATTTTGGTAGATGGTGGTCATTTCTCGTTGATATGTAATACCAACATTTTTGACCCTAAAGGGCATGACATTCCAGTAGAAGGTGCCCCAGGCACATGTGAAGGCTATCTTTTCTTGATTGGTTGGAGCTATCTTAATTTAGTTTTACCTAGGAAAGCCATCCATTAGGGAGTATGTTTCATAATCCATTTTCATATCCACTATGATGTCTATGTTAGGTAGTGGAAAGTCATCCTTAGGGAATGCTTTGTTTAGATCTCTAAAATCAGTATAGACTTAAATAGATTTATCATGTTTAGACATAGGTAAAATGTTGGAAATCCACTCTGCATAATCAATAGCTTTGATAAAGTTTGCATTTAGGAGTTTTTTCAACTCTGCTTTGACCAAGAGTGCTACATGTGAATGCATCTTTCTCAGTTTTTGTTTAATAGGTTTTACACTAGGAGAGATAGATAAATGATACATGATAAGATCTATGTCAAGTCCTAGCATATCTAAGTATGTCCATGCAAAATTGATCTTCTTGTCTTGAAAGAATTTGGCAAAACTCTCCTTTTCTTTAGTTGACAGTGATTAAGACACATGGATAATTTGGCATTCTACCAAGTACCTCATTTGTAGGCAACTCAAGAAGGTTTTCATCATTGGATACATCTTTTCTTTTACTTTTTTTAGGTTTAGATACTACCACAAAGTGGTTTTCACAATCTAATCACTTGTTTTTTCTTTTAATTTTATGATTGAGGTACTTGATATTAGATTACGTCATGTTAACCATTGGCTCACTGGTGGAAGAAATCATGGGTTCAATAGCATTTAGGTAGCAAGTGATCTCATAGTCATTTTGAAAAAATGGTATTTCAGGTCTTTGATGTTGAACTAACAAATCTATAAGATCATGGTAAAGGAAGGAGAGAAATGTGGAAGCATCAAGGTTGTCAATGCAAAAAGAGTCATCTCTAGTGACATGCAAAGTCAAGCCTATAGTCAACATGACAAAGGAATCTAGATTGGGAATAAACGTAGAGGGACCAACATGATCCACTAAAGTAGTTTGCTAGCCAAACTCGTCTGACCCTATACTAGACTCTTTGACTACATTTGATTGGGTTGCATAAGTTTGAATGACATCCATCCCTAATTCACAAGATGTGTCTGACAAGCTTTCCCATTCATACTTGTTAGAGTCTGTACTCTGATCTCTAGCAATTAAGCAAGCAATGTTTTGTCTAATCCATCCTCTGTTTAAGTCTTCATAGTCAGATTCCTCTTATTCATGTTGTCAAGAAGTGGAAGCTTGAACATTATTGTGGGTAGTTAGTTTTTCTTCTCCCCAAAGGAGAGAAGTGAGAGGCATAAAATCCTCATCTTGTAAAGTGGCAGCAACAAAGGAAGGATTATCATCCTTTGATTCTCTAGACATGGGTACTCTTCTATCAAATGTTGGTGTTTCATCTTCTAGCCCAAAACCTAGGCCAATAGTATGTCGAGTGTCACAACCTTGAGTATGACTTAAAGGTTTGAATATAGTGTTTTTGTTACCAATTAAGAACCCATGGCCCTAATATCCCATGTTTGTGAGAAGTTTATATCCTTTTTCATAGCATTTAGGAGAGATGGGATTAATGATTGTGATTTCTGCCTCATCTTCCTCTTCCCTATATATCCAATCTTTGATTTCTTGTTCTGCTTTTTCTGCTTCTAAGGGAACTGAGGATTGAACAAAGGTGCCAAAAAGAGTCATTGCAAAGGCTGAAGGCTTCTTGTTGGCAAAAGGTTTCACATAAGATCGAGGGGAAATAGGTAAAGCAACAATAGAGCCCAAAGTGTACTTGCCTGTGCTTAGGCTCATCATTTTCATTTTTTGTTCACACTCTGTAAAGGACAGTGTCAGCTCATGAGAAGAGCAATTATGCAGAACCAATGTTTTTATAATAGGTAGTGTATTGATAGACATTGAGTTGTCATTGGGGATAACTATCTCAATACCATTAAAAGGGAACTTGATACACTGATGCAACATAGAAGGTACTGCTTGCATGTCACGAATCCATGATTTTCCCAACAACAAAATGTATGCAAGTGGTTTGTATAGGACTTGGAAAATGATATCTTTCTCAACTGGACCAACTATGATTGGAAGTACAATTAGACCTTTAGAAGGTCTTTTGAACTCATCATAGGCTTTTATAGTGATCTTGCGCCTAGGGTCAAAGGAAAATTTAGACATGACTAACTATTGGATCACATTGAATGAGATGATGTTCAAACCTACACCATTATTTATTAGGACTTGGTGAATGCGAGTACAAAAAAATTGGACTTCAACATGGAAGGCAAGGTTGTGGGGATGAATGAGATCTTTGCCATCTTCTTCAAAAATGGTGAGGTAGTGAGGTGAAGAAATATGGTTCACCATAGCTTAGCATCATTCTACATCAATATCCATGGGGACATTCATAGAATGTAGGGCTTTTTCAAAGATGTCCTTGTGCAAAGGGGATAATTCTAACAACTCAAATATTGATATTTGTGTTAGGGTACATTGCAGTTGGCTGACAAGGTCATAATTGGAGATTGCTGAGGTAGTTGCTTGTTTGGATAATGGCGCATTCTTAAGATCATTAGAAACTTTTAGAAGAACTTTAGATTATCCCCTAGTGACAATGTTAAGTGGTTCACTCTATGAAGAGGAAGATTTTCCCACTTCAAGTACCACCTTAGGTCTAGCATCCTTATGGTGTTGGGGAGAATTTTTTGTTCTAAGGACAACCTTGGGTCTTTCATCCTCAGCATTGTAGTTGGGTTGATTGTCAAATTTAGAATTCATTGTGCAAAGATACTCAAGAGGTTCAATCATGTTTATAATGTTGTATGTGTTAGCATAGGCATAGTTGATCATAGCATCACGATTCTTCTTAGTAGCCTTGGAAGTTTCACCTTCATCATATTTGAGAAAAGCTTTCTTGAAAGCTTTATGGCCAAAATTTCTAAAGACCATCTATGAAAACTTTACCAGCCTCTATGAGATCTTGAATAACGTCTTTGAGTTTAAAATTGTGTTTAGTGTTATGACATTTGTTTCTGTGATAACTACAACTATTATCCTCTTGCCACCAAGGATGTCTAAGAGGCGGGTCATAGCGACAAGAATTGTCTAGCAATGCTACCAATTTTTTTCCAATGAAGTTTTTTAATACCACTTCGTAAGGTTCAACCATTGGTTTATAAACATGTTGCTTTTTAGTAAACTTGATGTTCTTGTCATATGTTTGTGGTTTTGAACCTTCTTGTTATTTTGTTTCATATATGGCATTGGAAGGATTAAATGTAGGTTCCTTGGTCTTAGGAGCATCCATTAATCCATCATTGACAACATATTTATTCTTGTTCCAAGGTTTGTTTTTGTCCTTGCCATTTCCATTATCATTTTTCTCTTTGTTCACAACAATGTCACCCTTCTTGATAGAAATATCCTTGATACAATATGCACTCTCAACCATTGCATTTAAGGATGTGAACAACTATTTTCTTAAGTCAAAGTATAGCTATGGTACAAGTGTGTTGAAAAATATGTCAATTTTCTCAGCTTTAGGAACTTGTTGAGGGTACCTAGAATATAGGGATTTCCATCTCTAAAGGTATGTTGCAAAAAGTTCTTTCTATTTTTGTTTGATCTGGCACAAGTCTGACACATTTACCAGATCTTGAATGTTATAAGAGTATTTTTGGATAAATAATTATGCAAGCTCATCAAATTTTTTGAGAGGTGGAGTCAATTTTGTGAACCACTCATAGCTTTCCCTCTTAGACTCCTAGGAAAAAAACACATAAGATAGGAGTCTTCATGCATGAAATGCATGCTAATAGCATATAAATGCCTCACATGATCATGAGGGTCACCATTTCCATTGTATTTGTCATACTTATGAACCTCTATATCCTTAGGAAATGGAGGTATGTATAAAATCCTATCAAATGGAAGAACACATATTGATTCAACAAGTGAAGTTTTATGTGTCTCTTTGGAAGTTTGTAATTGTGCAAGTTGTTTCCTTAATTCTTACATTTCTTCTCTCAAGATTTTAGCCTCAATGGGCTCTCATTTTTTTATTATTCTTTGTACATCAAAATTTTGGAGGAGTTTCCATCATTTTGTTGTCATATACCAAAAATATTGGTCCTCATTTTTCTCTAAAGCTTTGAGCATCAATTTTTGAGTGATCTCATCTTGTTGAAACCTTATGAGATCTTCACTAGTAATCTCATCATCACTTTCATGATGTGATTATAATTTCTTGGGTGGTGATGGGCACTCTCTTGCATTCACTCTAGGAGTCCTTGGAGATGTGTGATTTCCATCATTTCCATTGAGCATAATGTGTTCAAATGGATTGCAATTATAGCCTCTTCTAGTTTCCTCATGGTGCGTATGAGTGTTAGGCTCAGCTTGTTGATCAAATTTTTCTCTAGTGTGGATATTTTTCATAAGTCTTTCATTTTCATTCACTTTCTCTTCTAAATGATGTTTGATTTTGGTAGGATGCATGTTGGTCAAAATGTTTTCACCCATGGGTGTATCAAAGGGTGTTCCAAATGGGTTCTCAAAACTGTAAAGCGTATTGTGCTAGATGTTGGCTATTTGAGTTTGATTAGAATTGGGATCTTCCACCCAAGCTTGTCCATGAGGGTGCCTAGGTGGAGTCTCTAACTATGTGAATACGAAAGAGGGACGATTACTATTACCAACTTGGAACCTATTTGTGACCGACATGTAAGTACATGTCTTTGTTTGATAGGATGAGAGAAGTGTTTCAAATTTTAAGCTCATATAATCAATAATAATTACTTGTCAAAGAAAAATAGATGGCTTTTCAAGAGTGTTCAAGAATTTACAACACTAGCGACTCAAGCCAAGAGAGAGAGAGCAAGAAGCTCAGTAGCAATTAATTAGTATAGAACAACAACCAGATTTTGACAAGTGATCATCAATAAAATTTTGAGACTTACATCTAATAGACTAAACTCATCTTTCAAACTTAGGACAACACCTAATATATTTATTTGAGACCATGCCCAGGAAGGAATGAAGCGACAAGACTCTAGATCAGTAAAAACACACTGCAGACTCTATTTTGACAACAAAATGACCTAGGCGATATTCTTCTAGAATCTAGGTGACAATAGGACAATGATTTGTATCGTACAACACAATTTATAGTAGCAAGGTGATACTTTCCTTTGGAGTGACAATTATTTTTAAGTAGTGCAATAAAACATAGTATGACTTGGTGATAGACCTAGGAGGAGCCAACGATTTTTTTTTTGACAAAAAGTGTCATGCAATATTTCTCTAGAGAATGTGCAATCTTTTGCCCATAAATTATGAAAAGGATAGTTTGGACTCAAAAATTCACATTTTTAGTTTGACAATCATGTAATTTCATATTAGATAGTGTGAGATTTTAGTTCGTGTCAAAAGCATAGCTAGTTTTGCAAATAGTAAGGGTATTTTAGCACATCTCAAATAATTAAACAAGGGTCAAGACAACCTTGTAAATAAGCATTTATGATATCAAATTAGCCTTCCTACCAATTTTATCGAGATGTTTGATTTGTGAGAACATTTACACAGATCAACACATTTGAAAATACTTGTCAAGCAATCTACCTTAAAGTCATAGTTCATTACTAAACAACTTGGCCCACACTAAGTGCTCCTTCACCCACAAGAGATATTGGCTTTGTCATGGAAGTTCCATATGCACAACCAAGGGAACATATATTGTGAATATAAAATCTTGGGGTGATCTGGGTAGTCCACTAGGATCAATCCTTGCACCAAGAAGTTGAGCAGAAAAAAAGGGTAGTTACTAACTTAGAATGTTTAGAAAGGGCTTCCATTCATAATGTTCCTCTTGCACCCAATTACGAGACACCCCACCTTGTGGTGGGTTACAGACCTTGTGGCCACAAAAGCACCTTAAGTGTTCCTGCTTAGCATTTTCCTCATGGTCCCAATCCCACAAACAATACATCTACCAAGGTTTTGTGTCGTTGATAGCCTTGAGTATATAGTGGGTTGGAAAAGCTAGGCTCACTTGTCCCCACTTGGGTTGTTTCTCTTGGTTTCCTAAGTGCAAGTCCTCTAAAAGAATCTAACTACAACAAATTGGATCCACTTTCAAGAGTCAAGAATTCTGATTCACCACAAGGGTGAAGAACATACTCTCCTATCTTGATCATTTCCCCCAAACATGCCAAGAAGCTTCAATTATCCCCTTGCTTTGAAAATCCAAAGGCAAGTCAAGATTTTTGATTCACCACAAGGGTGAAGAGCATACTCTCCTATCACCAAAGTATCCTAATCACAAGTTTAATGTGTGTATGAAATGAAAACAACTAGTATAATACCACACATGGAATAAAAGAAAACAAGAAAGTTTGGTTTTTATGCATTGGGCAGCCCTGCAAACAAGTGTTAGTAGCCCTTACACATTTGAAGCTTTGATGTGTGCTCTTTTCAAGAAAATTATGCAAATTTTTCAAGGCAACAACCTACAAGCACAACTATTAGTCCCAAAATAGCATAAAATAAGAAAATAGACCTTTGTCAAATAGTCATAGATTTGTAAAATCTAACAAATGACAAGAAACAACTAAGAAATTGACCAAATCAGCGAAACACCAAGAAAATTCAAGCTAGGCAATAATTTTTGCTGGAAGACTATCATATGATACTTCTCAATATACCCATGCGACAATTTTCCTTCATGTGATATTTCTACTTAAGCTAGGTGACAAAACTTACTATGTTGAGGCAATAGAGTTCACTAAGACCATGTGATACTTTTATCAAAAAAGTATTGCACGATAGTACAAACAAATGTTCTACAATACTAGCAAAGTATCGCTTGAAAGTTACGATTGTAGAAATAAATAAAATGCAAATAGAATGTTGAAAATTCAATAAATGTAGTGAGATAAAGAGCAAAACTAGGATGCTCTACCTCATGGTGGGCACAAAAAATGTACACTCGAAAGGTGTCACACTCTAAACCCTTCTATCCAAGTGATTCCATGAGTTCAAAATGTTTAGAATGCTTGGATGCTGGCTTAGAGCTCCCTATCCATGGAGTGCAAGAAAGTATATTTGAATGTGTGAGGGCTCTCAATTGAGCCTTAGAAATACATTTCTTGCTTGTAAACTATGTAATGGGAGGTTCTCTTAGAGACAAGATACAAGAATGCAAATTTCTGCAAAGAATGCCTCAAGAATGCAATGCAAATGTAGACTAAACTAGTATGAACGTGCAAAATGTAGCTATGTTAACAAGAATGAGATTGCTACAAATCTATCTATTGTGCTATGTGAGCTAGATTATAGTAAAGGAAACTAGATTATCATGCAACTACCCTAAAATTCCATGGTATGAGAGAATATAGACAAGAAAATGGAATTTCTCCACAATAGCTCTCAAGAATTCGAATGGTAAACCTGCAACATAACAATACTCAAGAGTGTGGATCCTTTGAGGGGGAAAGCTCTCTCTCTTTTAAAGTCATATGGATGATGGAGATCAAGATCAAGATGGTGGAAAATCAAGGGTTGAGTTTGAAAATGAGATTGATCCATGTGCACACACAAGTCAACTAATAAACAAAGAGTTGACTTTGCATATGAGACAGAAATAGTCTTTTCTTTTAATTTACAAAATATAAATAATGATTTATATGTGCACATTGAGTGGGTTCGAAGAAAGGGGAATTTTATTTAATTAAAAGGGCACATGTTCTTTTAATCAAATATTGAACTTAGGATAGTATAGTCAAAACTATAGGTTATACTAAAATTAGTTGATTTATAGCAATTTGGTCTAGGTAAATGATTAAATAATTTAATCAAAATGTTGAGAAGTGGGCTAATATTCTAGATGACCATTTTTTAGGTGATTCCAACCACCACCTACCACAACAAAAGAGGTAAGAAGTTTCCATGGGTTAGCTCAATTTTATAGGAAATTTATTACAAATTTCAATGGTATTTATGCACCATTGCTAGATATCATTAAGGGTGCAGTGAAAACTAACATTAGGTGGACTTTTGAAGTAGCAAATGCATTTGAAAAGTTGAAGGAACAAGTAGCTACACAACCTAGCCTTAAACTGCCTAGTTTTGAGAAAGTGTGATGCAAGTGGGATGGCAGTAGAGGGTGTGTTGAGTCAAGAAGGTAGGCCAATAGCCTTCTTCATTGAAAAGCTAAATGAAGTTAAGAAGAAGTACTCTTTTTATGACTTGGATTTGTATGCTTTGGTTCAGTCTCTTAGAGAGTGGAGGCATTACCTTCTACTTAAGGAGTTTGTGATATTTACTAATAACCAAGCCATTAGCTATATCAATACCCAAGAAAATTTAAGCAATATATATTTGAAGTGGATGGAATATCTTCAAGCATTCACATTCACCATCAAGCATAAGAAGAAGTAGATGAATAAGGTTGCAGATGCACTAAGCATGATGATGTTGACCATTCAAGAAGTTTAACTCCATAGAATTTGGTATAGATAGTTTCAAGGACCTCTACAAAGAGGATGAAGACTTTTCTGAAGCCTACAAGGTGTGCTCTAAATTTCAGATTCACTTTCATAGTTATTTTGTTGATTATACTTTGCAAAATGACCTATTGTTTTAGGGGAACTAGTTATGTGTTCCTAAAGGTTCTATGAGAGAGAACCTTATCCAAGAAAAGCATAACGGAAGCCTAAGTGGACATTTTGGCATCAACAAGACCCTAGAGTTAGTTCAGAGGTTCTACTATTGACCAAAGTTGTCAAGAGATGTGACAAGATATGTTGAACAATGTGTAGTGTGTATGAAGGAAAAAGGAAGAGCTAGTAATGCAAGTTTGTACCAACCTTTACCAGTCCCTAATAGGCCATGGGAGTGTGTTATCATGGACTTAATTCTGGGATTACCTAAGACCAAAAATGGTTGTGATAACATATATGTTGTAGTGGACAAATTCAATAAGATGGCTCACTTCATACCTTGTAAGACTACCCACGATGCTAGCCATACAGATCATCTATTCTTATATGAGATTGTAAGGATCCATGGACTACCCCTAAGCATTATGTTGGATAGTGATTTCAAATGTACGAGTCATTTTTGGAAAAAAATGTAGAGTAGGTTGGGAACTAACATATCTTTTGGATCAACTTACCATTCTTAGATTGATGGTCAAACTAAAGTGGTTAATAAGACACTGGGTAACTTGTTAAGGTTCCTAACTAAATATTATGGTCAGACATTGGATGTGATCATTCCTCAAGATGAGTATGCATATATTGATAGTGTGAATAGAACAATAGGCAGGATCCCATTTGAGATTGTTTATGGGATGCATCCAAGGGGTGTGTGTGAATTGAGAGACCTTGGAGCTATGGAGTATAGGAGTGGGAAGGATGAAGACTTCACTCAAAAAATGAAGGAGATTCAAGAACAAATGAAGAAGACTATACAAGGGACTACACAAAAATTAAAGGCTAAAGTGGATGAGAAGAGGAAAGATGTTCAATTTTCAGTAGGGGGCTATATCATGGTACATTTGAACAAGTCTAGGTTGTAAAAGGGAATACCTATCAAGCTACAAATGAAGAGAGTGGTACCTTGCAAGATCATAGCTAAAAATGGAGCTAATGCATACAAGGTGGATCTGCCTAGTGACTTGAACATCTCACTAGTCTTTAATGTGGCAAACCTAACCAAGTTTAAGGGGCCTTTAACTGAAGTAGATGTGAACATACATGAGGTTAGAAAGGATGTAGCATTTGATATTATACCTTCCAAGATACAGATAGAGGTAGAGAAAGAAGACTACTCGACACAAGGTGTACATGAAACACCTCATCAAGTGCAAGAATAATCCAAAGTAAGATGCAACATGGGTTGTAGCTATAGATTTCAAGAAGAGGGGAATAGTTGATGAAATATTTCCTATAGGAGTGACATGATTTTCTCTTGTGGGGATGGTGCAGGAGCACCTAGGAAAGGCTATCTAACAACCTAGGGTTCGTAATTAAGTTTTGGCTTATAGTGGCCTTATCTAAGCCACTAGTGAAATAAAGGGGGATAGAGAGTCCTAGAGTAGGACTTAGCCATTAGGAGGTCTATTTGGGTCTTCATTACTACCTAGTTGTCTAAAGTTGCTAGGTAATGTTCAAATTGTTGTCACCATTGCTAAGGATGAAAATTGTGCATCTAGAGGGATAGATTAGTCAACTAAGTGGTGGAATGATGTTTTCATGTCATAAGGGACATATCTAGGTACTTGGTAGAGTTTCATGTAGTTTGGACCAAGTTTGGCCTAACTAGGACAAAATTTATAAATTTGCTTGACAATTTTGCAAAACTATAAAGGTTGTCATGACAATTTTTATTACAAAAAGTGCAATTTTGATTAAATGGTTGAATAACCACCTCAACATAGGTTGGAGAAGGTGTAATGTATTTACATAAGACATACTTCTATCTATAACAAGGGTTGGATGGAATTGTGAAAGAATTTTGTTGAATGAGAAAGCATATTTCAGTGTTATTTTACCACAGTACGAGACTTTTGTTTCTTGAGGGCATTTGATGGATTGAATTCTATATTGTACCTTGTTCATGAGTTGGTAGATGTTGTTAAATAGTTTTGTGTGTGATTAGATATGTTTTTGAATCCATTTCATTTCATTTTTGTAAAAATTCTGGTTTGTGCACTGTTGCAATCCTAAACCAAACAGTTTGTGAAGATTGGTGTCATAACTCACCTTTGAACCATGGCATCTGTACGATACCTTGGAATGTATGAGGTGACTCCTTGTACTATAGGCATGCAATATCTTTGGCCTTGGAAATCTTTTTTGGCCTTTTCATAGTGATGCCCTATGCAAACCAAGAGAACATAGTTAGGGATCATAGAGTTTGAAACAACAATTAATGGGATTGAGTGCAATGAATGCTTTAGTCCAAGTAGATGGAGAGAAGGATATAAGAGTGGAGAAGCCTTGTGCTGAAATAGAACTACTGGTGACATGTTAGGAAAAGGATTTGATCAAACCCTTGTGAATTCTGTCAACAAATTCAAAAACCCTTAAATTTAGGCTTAAAATTAGCATCCCTCTATATAGATGGGTTGGAAAAGTAAGACTACGTGAATCTCAAAGGTCTTCTAAAAGGGTATCAGAATATCAAGTTAGTTTTCCACCTCATTAAACCTTTTTTTGAGTTAAGTGCCAAAAGGTGAATTTGGAGGCCTAATTACTTGTAGCCCTACTAGGCCTAATTTGGATCAATTTCTTTAAATTGATAGGAATTTCATTGGATTCCTGGTGGATGAGCATTGGAATGGCCTCAAGACCCTAGAGACAATCCTCTCTCTCTCTCTCTCTCTCTCTCTCTCTCTCTCTCTCTCTCTCTCTCTCTCTCTCTCTCTCTCTCTCTCTCTCTCTCTCTCTCTCTCTCTCTCTATGTTGAGTAGATTATGACCATGTGTGGGTGTTTGGTGTAGATGATCTAGTAAGGCATCTTAGTAGTGTTGATTAGATGAAGTTGAGTTTTACATTGGTGTGGACAAGTTGAAAGAGGAAGGGATTGGGAGTGTGATCCTCCTAAGTTAGGGTTAGTGCTAGAACTCTAAGAGGATGGAGAAGAGGCCTATAGAAGACCCTAGGAGAAGTTAGAGTTAATGAGCAAGACTTATCCTTACATCAAGAGGAGAATAAGAGACTGAAACCACACCAGGGAGGGCTAAAAGGTCTCAAAATCAAGTGTGTCCATTTTAAGACGGTATAGGACTATGCCAAGATTGATGCACACGAGTCCATAGAATAGATACAACCTATATCTATTATTTCTACTATACTAGTTGTCATAATTAGTCAAGATCAAGGACCTCAAGATGTAAGTGATAGTAATGTCGAGAAAATAAATGTGTTAGCCACTGAAGAGAAAAATGTACAAGTGCCAGACTAGTAGAATAATTACAATTCAGGAAATGTAAATGAGAATACTAAAGAAGATAAGAATAAAAATAGCCAAAATGATCAAATGAATTAGTCCACTATAGGTGAGTGACCAAGTGCCCTAGGACCTCAAATTGAGGAAATAAAATAGGTTGTGCAACTAAGTTCCACATGTGAACTCATTACTAATGTTGAGAAGGAAAAGGAGAATGTACCTAAACAACAAGTGACTACCACTAAGGGTCAAACAACAATTCTAGAGCATACTCAAAAGAGGAGATACATAGATCAAGCATAAATTTACAAAAGTTAAAGGTCTATAGATGACAATGTCAAGCTCCAACATCCCTAACTCAATGGTCAAGAGAATAACAAAGAAAATAATCAAGTTTCTAATGGGAATTCAAGGTAAGCTTGATAACTTAGATGAAGTTATTGTGATCCCCAATTAGGGAAAAACTAATTTTATCTATAATCAGATGAAGACATTGAGTGAGTTGTTAGCAAGGAAGAACAAACAAGAGGAAATGAGAAGAGAATATTAATAGAAGCAACTATTACATGAGATCAAGGATATATTTCTTGAAACCATTGATGTTAAAAACTTGAACAAAATGTTAGTTCAAATTATGGAGAAGTTAAATGAACCTGATATAGACATGAGATAAAAGCTTATGTAGAGGTCATAAAGAAAATTTGAGATTAAGGTGATGGAGAAAGTTGCAACAAAAATTGTAGTTAAACAAGTTGAACTTTCTACCCTTGTAAATGATTTTGAGAAGATAGTCCAAAATGTAAATAAGTTAATTATGAAGATATGATATGTCCCATCATTTATAAAAGAAATAAGAGACCAAATGGAAAAGATTGATGTTGATGTAGTAGTGTGGGGACACATTGACCTTGGATGCAAGTTCAAGCTTAGTACATTTTTCAAAGTTGAGATTTTTGCAAGGCAAGCAATCTGAGTTGCTATAGGAAGAGAGAAAAATAAGGGCATTTATTATCATAGTTTAAGCTTTGTTGTCACCTCATTTGGAGGGAATTATTGGTGTAAATAAGTATTTACTATTCACACTTTACTTAAGTTTACTTAGATTAATGCATTTACATATTAGTTGTCATGTAGACACCTAGGAGTTTGGATATTCATATGATTTTTCATGTAGAAAACATAGTATTTTGCACTCTAATTGAGTACATGTGGCCTAATACATCTCTTTATGAGATACACCTTTTATTCTTATCCTCTCATTGTTACATGTACATTCATACACAATGGATGATAATCCACTCTTGGTGGACATGTGCTTATTTGTTATGCTTATCTCTTGTATGACTCCTAGACATATCAGTTGCCTTTATATAAAAGACACTTCTATGATGTATTTATCTAAAATCCATTATTATTTGATCATTATTGAGATTCTCACTTGATCATCTCTTGTCTCTCTTGTACCATCTCTTGTGGTTCTAGATCTTGGCATTCCATTATTGCCTTAGGAAAATTCTTACAATAATGCAAAGACATTTGCAAAAAGCCAAGGATATGATTTAGAGTAATCAAAATCTATCCATTACAGATAATATGGTAGACTTAGCTACCTGAATTGAGATTGAATGACATATTCTTGAGACACTCAAGACTAGTTGGGATACTACAATGGACCTAATTTTGTGTTGCCCAAGTCTCAATTCATATCTTTTTGCTTTAGCGTCTTGAGTCAAGTCAAGTATCAATGTCTTAAGTTTGAGTCTAGATTGCCCATAGGATGGCTTTTTTTCTCATCATTCCTTTGAGCTAACCTAATGCGGGGAATCATATGAGCAATGCATTAGTTCGAAGCTACGTGATTACGATTTGGGAGGTTTTTATGTGTCATTCTAATGACAAGAAGGTCTAGATCTTCTATTGATTTGTTCCTAACCATGATAAAGAAAAAGATTCAACATTACATTATGGTTTCCATAAAAGACATTGCAAATGAGCAAGATCAGTGAGTAGAAGAAGCAGTTCATGTGGAAGAGAACATTCAAAACCCTCTTGGAGTCAAAATATGAAGATGTGAAAATATGCATCGTTAATTCAATACATGAATGGTTTAGATGAAATCATAATAAGCTACATGGTGGAGAAAAGTCAAATGAATGAAATAATGTACATCATTGGCTAGTTGACAAGTCAAATAGTTTAGAAGATTAAGTCCAGATTATTATATGAAGACTAGACTGACAGATAGTATTTTAAGATGGAATTATAATCAGCCTTAGAGATGTATTTTCCTAACTGTCAGATCAAAAGCACATCTACACTTGTCATTATGTCACTTTCCAAAGTTGCAAGAAGAATAAAAAAAGTGACATAATGAAGATATGACACATGGAGAAGATGGGGCCCATTGTGTAGGCAAAAGGGTGAATAACTAGGGCCAAAGGCTCACCCAGCTATCCAAACTAGCCTGCAAGAGTTAACACAATAGAAGCAAACACAAGGAACAAAAACCAAAGGAGAGAGAAGAGAAAATACTTCTATTGATTCATCAAGATATCTTCATACATGCCCAGCTATAAGGCCTTCTGGGTTATGGCTTATTACAAATACATTCACATTCAAAGATCCAATAGAAAATTCACACTTTTAGTTCTGCTCTCTAATCTTCTTTTCAAAAGCTTCTCCCAAAACTTCTTCTCAAAAATTACCTAAATCTAAGCCTAAATACTCTATATATACTTGCCAAAATAGCTTACAGAACATTGTAGAATATAGAGAAGCTACAAGTCAGCTCTTAGAAAATATAACTACCTATACCAAAATTAAATGCGAGTAAAGTCAGCCCAAATAGGAACCAGACACAGATTACTTGACAAAAGAAAGCTTTCCAAAACTAGCACTCGACATACATTGGGTAACTTGACACATGAAGAAACACTCGGCATGCACTGAGTAACTTGACACATGAAGAAACACTCGGCATACACTGGGCAATTCGGCACATGAAGAAACACTCAGCATGCACTGAGTAACTCAGCACATGAAGAAACACTCGACATACACTGAGTAACTCGGCACATGAAGAATCACTCAGCATACACTAGGTAACTCGACACATGAAGGAAGGCTACAGTAACTTGACACCAACTGTAGAATGAACAAAAATGAGTAGGATAACAAGGCAACACAAGATGCTCCTACATCAGACAAGTGGGGTTGAAAGAAATGATTCTCCTGAATCACTGAGATGTCCCAACCTGAGCTAAATCCAACTCAAATTGAGAAATTGATAAAGCATCTTCAATAGGTCTGTTCTTCCACTTCATCAAATATTCATAGTAATCTTTTCCTCTTGTACTCTTGCCAACTCTCTGATCAAATATATGTTTAACTTCCTCAATCTATTTCTTAGGATAATCATCTAGTATAACAACTTCATCCTCTGACTCATGATACTTATACAAATCAGAAATATTAAATAAAGGAGATATATCCATGTCATCAGGTAACTCAACTTCATAAGCATTACCACTGTCAAACTTCTTTAGGATCTTACAAGGTCCAAATTTCTTCATCGTTAGCTTGCTATATATTCCATTTGGGAATCTTCCTTTCTTTAGATGAACCATCACCTCATCACCAACTTGAAAATCATGGTGTCTTCTAGACTGATCAACATTCTCCTTATACTTCTGATATCTTTGTTCCAACCTCAACTTCACTTCCTTATGTAAGGACTCCATAAAATCAGAAAATTCTTCTCCTACAGTGCTTTTCTTTTCTTAACCAGCAACATCTCTCAAATCTGATATACCTCTAGGATGCATTCCGATAACAATCTCAAAAGGTGTCTTCCCTGTACTCCTATTCACAAAATTATTATATGCAAATTTAGCTTGTGCCAATACCATCTCCCAATTACTTGGCTTATTCCCAACTAAACATCCTAGCAAATTATCCAAGCTTTTATTCACAATCTCTGTCTGTCCATCTGTTTGTGGATGGAATGTAGAACTAAACTTCAATTCCATACCCATCTTCTTCCACAAAGTCTTCCAAAAATAACCAACAAACTTACTATCTCTATCTGAAATAATGCTTCTTTGTAATCTATGCAATCTCACAATCTCTTTAAATAAAAGTTTAGAAACATGCTCAGCATCTGATGTCTTCTTGCATGGTATAAAATAAGCCATCTTAGAAAATCTGTCCACTACAACAAATATGGAATCATACCCTTTCACTATTTTAGGCAATCCAAGAATAAAATCCATACTAATGTCAGTCCAAGGTTTTCCAGTAACAGAAATAGGTGTATACAAACCAGTATTTTGACTCACTCCCTTTGCAACTTGACAAATTCCACAACTCTTTACAAATATATGAACATCCTTATACATTTGTGGCCAATAATACCTCTCTTTCAGCAAACTCAATGTGTTATCAATTCCAAAATGTCCAGCTAATCCACCACTATGCTTTTCCTTAATCAAATTCAACCTCATAGGACTTCTAGGAATACACAATTGGATAACTTTGAACAACATACCTTCTTAAATGAAATACTCATCATACTTACTTATGTGATCTGTCAGATTTGGTGCTCTACACTCTCTTCATGCCTCAGAAAAATCAGGATCAACATCATATAACTCTTTCATCTCATCAAAACCAAGAACTTCAACCTTCATTTCAGTCAACAAAGAACGTCTTCTACTCAATGCATCAGCAACTTTGTTAGTAACTCCACTCTTGTGCTTGATCACAAATGTAAAACTCTACAAATACTCAACCCACTTCATATGTCTTTGATTCAATTTATGTTGACTTCCCAAGTATTGTAAAGCTTTATGATCAGTATACAACACAAACTCCTTAGGCATCAAATAATGTCTCCACTTCTTCAATGCTTGAACAATAGCATAAAACTCTTGATCATACACAAAATATTTCCTTTTAGCATCATTCAACTTTTCACTAAAGAAAGCAACAGGCTTACCTTCTTGACTTAATACAGCTCCTATTGCATTACCACTTGCATCACATTCAACTTGAAATACTTTGTTAAAATCAGGTAAAGCCAATACAGGTAACTCAACAACCTTTTGTTTCAAAGTCTCAAAACTCTTATCAGTTCCATGTGTCCACTTGAATTCCTTTTTATCTCCCCTCATTGTTTTAGTCATAGCATTACAAAGAGTACTAAAATTCTTTATAAACTTTCTATGAAAACTAGCCAAACCATGAAATGATCTTACCTCAGTCACATTCTCAAGTGTAGGCCATTCCAAAATTGCTTTAACCTTCTCAGGATCCATCCTCAATCCATTAGCTGAAATCAAAAATCCTAAATACACAATCTCCTCTTGCATAAAAGAACACTTTTTTAGATTAATCAACAACTTTTCCTCTTTCAACCTCTACAATACTTGTCTAATATGCTCAAGATTTTCTTCCTTATTCTTGCTGAATATTAGAATATCATCCAAATAAACAATCACAAATTTACCCAATAATCTTTTTAGGACTTCATTCGTCAACCTCATGAAAGTACTAGGTGCATTAGTCAAACCAAAAGGCATAACCAACCATTCATACAAACCATCTTTTGTCTTGAAAGCAGTCTTCCATTCATCACCTTCTCTAATTCTGATCTGATGATAGCCACTCTTCAAATCAATCTTAGTAAAATACTTTGCTCCACTCAAACAATCCATTATGGCATCCATCATCGGCATAGGAAACCTATATTTCACTGTTTTCTTATTAATGGCTCTAGAATCAGTACACATTCTCCATTCTTTTTAGGTGCTAATATAGTAGGTACAACACATGGATTCAAGCTTTCTCTGATCAAATCTTTTTGCAACAACTCATGCACTTGTCTATTAAGTTCTTCATTCTTTGTAGGTTTCAATCTATATGGTGCTTCATTTGACAAACTAGCTCTAGGGATCAGATCCATACAATGACTTATACTTCTTACTAGAGGTAAACCATCAGGAATATCATCATCAATAATTTCTTTATACTCATTCAACAACTCAGCAATTTCTTCTAGCACTCGGTCAATACTACCATCTGTCATTCGGTCACCATTGACTAGCACTCGATTAACACTATTTTCTTGCACTCGGTCTCCATTGCCAAAACTTGGTTTTCTTGGAATTATAGCAAAACATACTTGATTCTTTTTCATTTCCTTTTCAAATTGTTTCCCATTAACCATGCAAATTTTTACAGTAGTACAATTAACCTCATCTAGACTTTCGATCAAAGGCAACAATGTTTGTTTCTTTCGATTTACCCAAAGAGTATATTGATTCAATCTTCCATCGTGTACAACATATCTATCATATTGCTAGGGTCTACCCAATAAAATATGACAACAATCCATGGGCATAATATCACACAAAACTTCATCAAAGTAATGTCCAATTTTGAACTTCACAAGGCATTGCTCACTTACCAATATCTTATGCTCATCTTTGATCCATGAAACATGATAAGGTTTGGGATGTTTTAGCCTATGCAACTGCAACTTTGTAGCTAGCTCTTATGATGCCAGATTTGTAGAACTTCCATTGTCAATGATCACTTTACAACATTTTCCAACCATCTTACATCTTGTCTTGAAAAGACTTCTCCTTAAAACAAGTTCCTCATCACCTCCCTTATTACATAAGGTTCTCACCATCAAATTTTCTCCAGCCTTAGGTCCACTTGGTGAACTCTCAATCTCTTCTTGAATCATAACATTTCTATTATTTTGCCCACCTTCAAAAGATCTACATTCAAAGGATCTATGCCCTTCTTTGCCACATCTAAAAAAATTACCAATCTAGAATAAGAATTACCTCTTCCTTGGTAAGAATTAGTTCCTACTCAGTAATAATTACCAATTTTCCATTCATTCTTGCCTTTGTCATCATTCTTCCATTCAGATTTACCTTTATCCTGCATAGAACTATCAGATCTATCACCTTCTCCATAAGATCTACTTCTGCCTCTCTGGAATCTACCACCTTTACCTCTCTGTCTTTATTCATGCTTTTTTGTAAAGATCTCCTCAACTTTCAAGGCATATTGATATGCTTCTTTTACACTTTCTAGCTTCACAAAACTTATTTCATCTTGTATTCTAGATCTCAATCCATTAATGTACCTTGCAATTTTCTCAACATCATCATCCACATGTCCAAATTTGATGTCTAATCTATAAAATTCCTCGATATATTCTTTTATAGTCATGTCCTTTTGTTTCAAATTTTGCATCTTTCTCAACAAGCTAACTTGGTAAACAGTAGGAAGGAATTTTTTCTTTAACTTGTTTACCATCTTTGGCCAAGTTCTGATCTTCTCCTTTCCTCTCCTTTGTCTATCAGTTTGCAAGTGCTCCCACCATAGTGATGCATGACCTTTCAGCCTAGTGACTGCAATCTTCACCTTTCTATTATCAACAGTGTTTTCATACTCAAAGAACTTCTCCATATCAGAGATCCAATCCAGCACAGCATTGGTGCCCAATTTTCCATCATAAGGAACAACTTCTACAACAGGATTTGAATTCACTCTAGCCAATACTCTCAACAATCTTTCTTCATCTTGATCTTCTTCAGGTTCTGGATTATGCTTTGGTGCTGCTACTTCATCATCACTTACATCATCAAGATGTGCTCCTCTCCTCTGGGATATCTCCACAACATCTAATCTGGCTACAATTTTTCTCAACTGATCCGATATAGCATTATCAACATTATTTCCTCTACCATGAACCATCTTCACAAATCAAGTTCTTGCAAGATCATAACCCTCTGCAAGTTATAGGTCAAATCCACAAATCTGCCACCCTACAACCAAATCCAAATTAGGGTTCTACATGATCCAATCTCCACAAGGATGAACCTCAACCTCTAATACCAACTAATGTAGGCAAAAGGGTGAATAACTAGGGCCAAAGTCTCACCAAGCTATCCAAACCAGCCTGCAAGAGTTAACACAATGGAAGCAAACACAAGAAATAACAACCAAAGGAGAGAGAAGAGCAAATACTTCTATTGATTCATCAAGATATCTTCATACATGCCCAGCTATAAGGCCTTCTGGGTTATGATCAATTACAAATACATTCATATTCAAAGATCCAATTGAAAATTCACACTTTCAGTTCTCTCTAATCTTCTTTTCAAAAGCTTCTCCGAAAACTTCTTCTCAAAAATTACCTAAATCTAAGCCTAAATACTCTATATATACTTGCCAAAATGGCTAACAAAACATTCTAGAACATAGAGAAGCCACAAGTCATCTCTCAGCAAATATAACTACCTATACCAAAATTAAATGTGAATAAAGTCAGCCCAAATAGGAACCAGACACAGATTACTCGACAAAAGAAAGTTTTCACAAATTGGCACTCAGCATACACTGGGTAACTCGACACATGAAGAAACACTCGGCATGCACTGAGTAACTCGGCACATGAAGAAACACTTGGCATACACTGGGTAACTCGACACATGAAAAAACACTCGGCATACATTGAGTAACTCGGCACATGAAGAAACACTTGACATACACTGAGTAACTCGGCACATGAAGAATCACTCGGCATACATTGGGTAACTCAGCACATGAAGGAAGGCTACAGTAACTCGACACCAACTATAGAATGAATAAAAATGAGCAGGATAACAAGGCAACCCAGGATGCTCCTTCATCAACCCATGTTACAAAGCAAAAAAGGATAGTTAAGGCATTTTTGAATCTTAACCATCTAATCTTGGAAATCTATGATTATTACATGGTTGCTAATGATAAACACAAACCCTAGGTTGAGGTTGAAACTGAGTGAAAGGAAAAAATCCCACCATCATGGTCAAGTTAAGGTATCCCATGGTCAAAGTTGTGATAGAGAGAACATAGAAATCACATGGTTACAGGTTAAGAAAAGACAATTAAGTTTAATATTGTGAAATTGCAATCATGGTTAATGAGTGGTTGTTGCCAATTCACCACACTTAATGAAATAAAGGCATGCTAAGTTCTGACCTAGTGAAAAGGTTAATGTCAAATTCTTTAAGAAATGAAATTGTGCCACTTGTCTACCATGACATGCATAGCTAGAAAGTGGATCCACATTGCAAAGTAAAAGGGTTAACATCATATTATCACCACCATCAGATCGGAAAAAGATCTACGTTCGATGCTATGTCTCTATGTAAATTTTCTCAACTCTTATTCATAGCAATGTAATGATAGTTCAACACGTGTACACAGAAGGACTTGTAGAGGAAGTTATAAAAGAAGGATTATAATGTTTTAATCAGGATCATTGGTTTAAGATTGATGGCCTGAATCCAAAACTGTAGTGACCTTTGGAATATGAATAATACAGACTTGGCACAAAACAACAAAATATGAAGAAAACAACAATTTTCTGTAGGATTTCTGAGATTGCATGCAGTTGAATAGTCATCGGGTGTTTCCATAAATACTATGGATTCATAATCACGAATAGAAATGATGCCACCTGTTCATAATTTCATATTTTATTCTCTTTTCTATTTTGTGACTATTTCTTTGTTGAACTAAAGGGTAACAAAAAACTATAAATGCAATCTCATTTGACAATACAATTGTTAACAAACTTGACGGTGAATTGATCTGTAATTCCATTTACCCTATTTTCTTGTCATGTTTTGTTGCCCATGAATAGATTAGTTCTACATTAAGAGTTGAAAGACAATCGTATGTGATTCTATGATAATCATATGGTCCATTTCATTTTTGTAATTACAATGAAGGTGATTCCACTTACTTTCTTCATATATGGTTATGTTTCTTCTCTTGTTAATTTCATGTCATGTTAGATAGTTTCATTGGGAGATGAAAGATAAATGTGTATGAATCTATTAGTTATTGGCTAGATTTTATTTCATTCAAGGCTAATAGTGAAAGCAATTCCATTTGGTCTCATTTGCATATCTCTTCATTCCTCTTCTGTATTTAGATGGTTAATCTGTAGCTAGAATAGAAGTAAGGGTTAGAAATATCAAGATAATCTACTAAAATCATTCCATTGGGTGTGATAGTTTATTCAAATCCATCTTGCCTAAATTGTTTGTGCCTACAAAAAATTTGGTTATCCTTTACTGATCTTAGGTTAAGAGCTCATAATATCAAAAATTATGATCTCATAAAAACATATTCATTGCATAGCATAGAAAATCATAGGGAGTTGTACCTAATAAATCAGAGGG
The DNA here is from genome assembly GCA_028749045.1 of Cupressus sempervirens. Classification (NCBI taxonomy): domain Eukaryota; kingdom Viridiplantae; phylum Streptophyta; class Pinopsida; order Cupressales; family Cupressaceae; genus Cupressus; species Cupressus sempervirens. The sequence goes on from CM053785.1 coordinate 537,974,085, forward strand.
TAGTGATAGAATACATACATTGACCTATTTGTTGGCAAAAATTATGTTGTCTCTCCAAAACATTAGGTAACAAAAAGCCAGGTTATAAAATCTAATAGGAGGACAAAGTGTTAATCAACAGTTTTTGGTGACTCTACTGGGGAGATTTAGATGAAAGCTTTGAAATTTTATTGATTTGCAATTTAATTCCATATTTTTTAGTTGCAAGAAAGGACTTGTGGTAGTTAGGTGTTTTCCATAAGAACTTGATGCCAGTTTTACAGCCTCAACCTACTAAAGAAAAGAAGCAAATCAAAGTTGAAGAATAGTAAGGTAAATTTAAAACACTATTTTATCTAATACACCCTAGATTCCAAATTTACCAAGAGTGCCAAGGAGAAAGGAAAGATTGACCCAATATACAAAGAGCTCAAGAAGGCCAATTTTTCTATCCTTGAAGACCTTTGCAGAAGAGGAAGAACACATGCAAGGGAATATGTAACCACACAACTCCAAAATACTCTCTTGTCTGCAATTGTTCCTCCTAATAAAATATAAAGAAGCCAATCTTCTTCTCCTCTTTTTGCTAGGACTTCCATTGCCACTGCTTTTGATGCTTTGTTGTTGATTGGTGCAAAACTTCCACTTTTTGTTACTTCTCAAACAAACCAGAATATTATACCAGCAACTATGGCACGACCATGGGGAAATGCTATTGGTCCTCTTGCCCTTGCAACTAATAATGATTTTCTAAGAGCATCAAGGAAGAACTTTCCAAAATTTAATGGTGATGGTTCCACTTTTTTAGAACAACACTTAAGTGCTTTCCATAAGGCTTGTGGTGTAGTAAACCCTCAACATGAGGATGTGGTTGTTAGGATGTTTGTAGATATACTTGTAGACAATGATGCTGATTGGTTTCAAGACCTACCTATAGGACACATCACAAATTGGGATACTATGAAACAAAGGTTTTAAGAACATTAAAAAAGTACAAAAGATGCACAAGTATTGTTGTTGCAATTGGCATAGATAAAGAAAGAACCATAAGTTTCTATGAGAGATTTTAATGCAAGATACAATAAACTAATCAAAAGAATTCCTGCTACAAGTGCACCTAGAAATGATAATAAGAAGACTTTCTACATTAGCTCTATGCCTCCTAGTTTGGGATATCAAATTAGAAGAGAAATTATAGAAAACTTGTAAGTTGCCTAGACACTAGTTATGGAGATGAAGGATGATATGATAGCTTCTAGTAAGTGGAAAAGAGAATTCTAATATAGAACCATGGGTAATACAGCTATTCCTTCTAATAATACAGAGGCTATGTTTTAAAAATTATCTAATGAGCTCATTTCTTTGAAGAAACAAATTAATAGGCCTACTTATTCTTTTCGTCAACCTCATCAAGAAGGTTATAGAAACCCAAATGGAGGTAAAGCATTACAAATACCACCTATTCAATAAAGATTAGCAATTGAAGATGCCCCAAAAAGACAAAATATGTGTGGTTTTCACTTAAGGGTAGATCATGATGGAGATACATGTGTTGATATAATCATATATAGGTAGATGGTGAATAACAGAGAACAAAAAATTGAATATCCTGAAAGTGAGGATGATCATGCTCCTTGTGGCGACTTTGAAAATTATTTCTTGGAGTATGAATTAGATTCAAAAGTAGAAGGTGACTATTTTGCTACTATAGAAGGACCTTAGTTAAGAACAATGACTAGAGGTTAGAAGAATAGAAATTAGACTAACAATTTAGTTCCTGTCAAGAATAATGCATCATCAAACAAAGCTGATAAAGATATTGGCATAGTAACTTCATCTTCAGAAACAGAGCACAAAGGTAAGTCAATTAATTCCTTGACATCATACAATATTGTAAAGAAGTAAGAATCTAGATATCTCCAATAGATTACTTGAAGTCTAATCTTGATCAATTGAAAAGATTATTTGAGCATTGTAATAATAAAGATGTAGGTCATGTTAATATTAATGCTAATGTTGATCATCATAATGAAGCTATCATTAGTGGAACTTCTTTGACTGATGAAGATTTTGTACACCCTAAGCTTTTTAAAGAAGAAGAACCTCTTTTCTTAGCCACATGACCAAATGAAAAACCAAATCCCTTCTACATTTCCTTGTTCATCAATAGAAAAAGATTGAATAACTACATCATAGATTCAAGAGCTTCTGATAATGTAATGCCTACTTTAGTAGAAAAAGCTTTAGGATTTCCACTGACTAAAACTTTTGGTAGATGTTATTCAATGTGTAGTGCCTACCCTCGTTCACATCTTTTCTAGACTTGTTGTTGCTATTATTAGCAGACTATGTAGACTAGTTTTATGTTGATGGTTTAGTGGTGTTGTTTTGACACTATCAGATATTATAATAGGGATTCAGTTGATATATGATGAGATCATTTAGACTTTACATTTCATGTATGTATGATGATCATTACATTATTTTCAGTTATTAATGATGATTAGTTAGATGGTTTATTATCTCATGTGTTTTATTATGGTTACTTACCCCATACTTGCATGTGTATGGTGTGCGTGTTTTCTTATTGTATGGCATTTCTGATGTGGTTAAGGAAGGGAGTCGTAGTCACCTGCTTAGTCGGGATCTACATGATGCACCACTTCCTGCCATTGCCTGTTTAGCTTAGCATTTTATATTGTATGTACATGCATGATTTTTCTGCAAGTTGCAGGTACCGGGTATCAACTTCCTTGAATTGCTAGGATGAGCGTACCCTATTATACTATCTCAATGATAAGAGAAGGGAGATAAATTCTCAAGTCCAAATCCCAAACCTAAAAACCATTTGTCCTAGTGAGTTAGGACAAGTATCAAAGTTGAATACCCTTTAGATTTATTTTGTATGATTTGTTCTATGATGGGTTTTCATATTTTATCTTGGAGGTCTATGGTGAATTTTCCATTAATTAAGTCTTAATAAATAGATTTAATTAATAAATTATTTATTTGAGAAAATTAATAAAATATCATGATCTTTGATATTTTGATTGTAATTAATTAAATGCGAATTATTGGGGAAAGGAATTAAATAAAAGAAAACTAGAAATTAAAATTAATAATAATTATAAAATAATAATAAAGTAATAAATAAAATAATAATAATAAAAGTTATAAAAATTATAATGAAAGTTATAAAATTTAAATAGAAATTATTTAAGAGTAAATTGGAGTTATAAGCTTGCATGGGAATTAACATGTGTCAACAACACGGGGGTTAGTGCATCAATTAAGCACAAGGTGTCTACAATTCTATGACTCATCAAAAAAGAATTGGAAAAGACCCATGCTTAGTTGGTGACACCTTTCAGTGGTTTCAAGAAGCATTCCAAAAGTTTCTTGAGAGCTCTTTATATTCAGGCATTCATAGAAGCTTAAAAAAAAAAAGAGCATTTTGGAGTGCAATTGGAGCATTGGAGGACTCGAGAACTCTAAAGAAGGGAGGAGCTTGTTCTGCAAATTTTTTTGAGGAAGAGCGATTTAGCATCAGAATCCGGGTAGATTCTTGTGATTTTACTTATGCTATTTTTGCATCATGCATTCCCTGTCTTCTTCGTGTCTTCCATATGTCTTCTGAGGAAATTCTTATGCAATTCTCAATATGGTAGCTAATTTTATTTGAGAATTATATATGCTTAGATCTAGAATGAACACGGGGCTAGGGTTTAAATTTGTAGCCAAAACCATCAGATGATTTAATGGATAAAATTTGAGATCAAAAGATTATAGAAAAATTCTGAGAATTGGAATTTTGTGTATATATATGTTCATATTTTTAAATCTGCATATATATATATATATATATATATATATATATATATATATATGCATTATTTATACATATACGTTTCACCGCAAGCAAATGTTGCATCGCGAATTACATTGGAGGGGTGCGTTTTAATAAAACGCAACTTAAAAAAAATATATATATATGATAAATTTTGAATGGACGGGGGAGAAATATATTTCCTCACCCCCACCGGTGGCCACATTAATACGGACTGCGGTCGCAGAGTACCTGCGGTCTGCAGTGTACCTATGACCGCAGTGTACCCTGCGACCCGCAGGTTTTATATATTGTATTGGCGGTGATTATTATATCACCGTTGGTTTGAAATTAAAAAAGTTTGATTTTATTTGCAACGATATCTCATATGATATTTAATTATGAATTTCAATTTCGTTTGCATTGTTATTAGATATTAAATGTTATTATGTATATATATATATATATATGTATATAAGTATATATGTATATATAATTATTTATAAATGATTATTATAAAGTTCTAAATTAATGGATTACTCTTTTAATGATTAAAATATTGATATTGAGCTTGTCAATTATGAAGAGATAATAATAATTAATTTAATTAAACTCAATTTAATTAAGATTAATTATTAGAATATATAATCGAAGTTTTTGATTCATTGAGAATGTCAATTTTCAAACAATGTCATATAAATCAATTAGAAAATTGAGTCTAATGGAGAAACTTTTATCTATCAAACATACACATGGGTTAGGTAAAACGTGAAACTTCTCCACTTGATTTTTATTTGGAAAAATGTAAACTGAGACTATTTAATTCAAATTTGAAAACTTAGCAAAACCAAAACATGTGTTTACATTGTGTATTCTTATGCTATTGTTTTGGGTTTTGGGTTGACTAGTTTAGGACGTCTACCAGAGGCTTGGGGGTTATGTGATTGTGATGATGTTTTAATCTCGATCTTTATAAACCCAACCATGGTTATGTGATGGAATGCTTTATGTATTGGATGTGAATACTGATTGTTATAGTTGAGATTCTTATGTATGAGACACTTGACTTAACCATTATTTTTGGTCATCGATCAGTTAACCTTGGTTATTTTCTAGTCGCCATGATGGGACTGTAATGTGGATTTATTCTTGATGATGTCATGTGGTGACATGTTTGACTCAACCATTTTTGGAGTCTTCGATCAGTATGATTGAGATATATTTTAGTTATTGAGAACCATTGGATACTTTGATTATCAGTGATACTTCAGTTGCCAATAGAGAGTTGTTGTGGTCATGATTTTCTATGGATGCTTGCTCATGGAGATTTGATGCTTTTATGCATATTTGAAGATTTTATTTTGGATTATCTTTTGTGATTTTGAGATTTATGATTCCATGAGCATTAGGGTAGGATATCTGCATGTAGTGATGGGAAGTGGCTTGCAATGGGGGCCGGAGCCCTAAGAGGCTGTCAGGGTAACTCATTGTAAGTTGGATTAATAAGTGATAACATTCACACCTAATACTAACTGAATGAACCTAAAAAGATAAGAGTTTTTGTTCTCGCCCATGCCTTGAGTGCTTGTATAGGCTAGGATGGGAGTGGTGAGAACGCATGGTTGCGACCTTGCATTCCATAGTATGCCTTGTTAGTATGAGAGGATACTAGTGGCCGCATGAGATCTGTATGGACTCGTGGAGTTTAGCTAACTACTAGGGTAACTTGTACGAGATAAATGCGATGACACTTTCCCGCTTGCATAGTAGGTTCCTACATGTCATTGTGTGCCTCTGGGAAGTAGATGTTAGTTTCGTGATTGGAACCTTTGAGTTAGTATACTTTTAGGATTCCTGAACTATAGAGATTTATGCTATGAGATTTTGACAACTTGTTTGGGACTTGAGATTATCTCCTCAACACGGTGGGAGTGGACCACTTAGGTACCACGCAGTCGGGTGGTAGTGTATTTTCCACTCTTATCATTTGAGATTCATTGAGGCATCGTGGCTGATGCATCCTTCGTGATGGTGGATATGTATCCTTTTTCATTGATGATTAGCATATGCTAGATGATGTTATCTTATGCTTATATTTGCATGTTAGATTACTTTCTACATATGATGTTGTATATGTTAGGAGTGACATTCCTACTATGTTATTAGCGGTGATCTCTTCGGTGATTTGGGATGTTACGCACGGAGGGATGGCTAGGGCCCACGATGGTCTAATGATGCTATTAACGATTGGGAGGAACCGTGCACTTAGTTTATTTTATGATGGATGTATATGTCTTCTATGATGATGTATCATGTGTATCATGTGATTATCTTTACTTTGATGTATCATGGATTAGAATAGGATGATGTACCTTATTCTACATATGTATATTCTTTGAGCTTGTCATACCCTGTGACATGTACAAAGGATGATTGAGCATTTGAAATGTAATGTTTAAACATTGGACTTATCATTATTATTTCATGTGGTTGTTGTACTAGATGGATTCATGTATGTAATTCAACGTTAAGGGATCTTAAAGAATGTAATCGGTTATGTAAGTTATGTTTACTTTCAGATGGACATTTCTATTGCTTCCGTTATCAAGTACAAGTTATATGTGGTATTTACTTTCATGTTATTTAAAAAAAAAAAAAAAAAATGTTACCAAACTTAGTGAAATTCTAGGTTAATTCTTTGGATCCCTTGGCGGGGCATTACACAATGGATGCAAAACAAGTGCCTTTGCTTGGAAAAATAAAATATGCTCAAGTTTCCCTTGTTGCCTATCCTTCCAAAAGGCTAAAATTTACTATACTTGTGGCAGACATCTCTACAAGCTATGTCATGCTCCTAAGTAGGAGTTTCTGTAAAGACATGGGGGGAGAAATAAAACTAGACTGGTCTTGTGGCACTATCCAAGTTGGAGATAAAAAGGTAAAGCTAGAACTAGAAGAAAAGGCAAAATTTATTGTCCTAAAATCAGATGATCCTAGGTCTCAAATCTTGTATCATGAAATATAGTTTGGTAATTATGTTTTTCTCTGACACCCCTAATATATCAAAAGAATTAGAGCAAACTAAAGGTGACCAGTTGTAGATTTTTGAATTTGATGGAAGTTATGCTAATATCGATTTGGGTGTAGGGGTAGTATTGACATCACCTAGTGGGGAAATGACTTGCTTGGCCTATAAGTTAGATTTCAAAAATACTAACAATATTGTAGAATATGAAGCTCTTCTCCTTGGAATAATGAGAAAAAAAAAAGGAGTCAAGGTACTTAAAGCTCAAGAAGATGCAAAGTTGGTGGTGAGACAATTCAAAAACCAATATGCAATAAATAACACAAGATTGAGGAGCTATCCTAATAAGGTGTGGGATGAAATTGAGGGTTATGATGCCTTCTCAATTACATCAATACTCAAAGAATTCAATTCAAGAGTTGATTCTTTGGTAGTTTCTGCGTCATTGCTTCTACCACACCCTTATTTCAAAGATCAAGTTTATAAAGTAAAAGTTTTATTCAGACCTAATGTCCCTAATAATGAAGATCCATGGAAGGTGTTTGAAGATGATAAACACATACTAAAATTCATTGAAGGGGAAGATCCTTTTGAATGCTTGTATTTTGAAGGAAGCACTAATGCAAATGTTGATGATTTAATGACAAGTGATGAAAATAAAATAGAGTCTGATATGATTCAATTGAAAGGTAATAAGATTCCACCTCATCTTATCTCTTTAAATTTTTTTTTGATACACATGATGCATACATAAAGAAATAAAGAGATGAGAAAGGAAAACTCTATGGTGAATATGATGGAATCAATAGAGGGACATAAGTCAGCCCAAAGATGATAAACATATGCAAGTGTTGCACACCAAAAGAGAGGATAGAGATCAGGAAATTACTTTTTGAATTTTAAGATGTATTTTCTTAGAGTTATGAAGACCTACAAAATTTCATGGGTGGACAGTTCAAACATGAAATCCCTCTTAAACCAAAAGCAACATCATTCAGGAAAAAACAAAGAAACTATAACCCTATAGTTGAAGGAGAAATCTTCAAGGATATTAAAAAAATGTTGTAGGCTAGGATTATATACTCTATTCATCATTCCACTTAGGTTGCTAATATTGTGCCAGTGAGGAAGAAGAATGGAGAGATGAGGATTTGTGTAGATTTCAAAAATCTAAATCAAGCCACACTTAAATATAATTTTTCTCTCCTTAATATGGATCATCTTTTTCAAACTATTGTAGGATTAGAAATTATGTCCATCTTAGATGGATTTTAAGGATATAATCAGATTCAAGTAGATGAAGCAGATTAGTTCAAAACTACATTTACCACACCATGGGTTAATTTTTCCTACAATAGAATTCCTTTTGGCCTAATTAATGCAGGTGCAACATTTTAGTGTGGTATGAATTTGGACTTAGAATATTTGAGAGATATAATTATTGTCATATACTTTGATGATTTGATAGTCATTTTCCAAGAAGAGAAAAGATCATAGCAAATATGTAAAAATTATGGTGTCTCATTGAATCTAAATAATTCAGTATTTTGTGTGACAAAATGCAAGCTACTTCATCATATTGTATCCCAAGAAGGAGTGAAGATTGATCTAGACAGTTAAAGCTATCCAACAATTAAGGCTTCCATTGAGTAAAACTGGAGTGAAGTCATTCTTTGGCCAAGTAAATTTCTTGACGAGATATGTTCCTGACTTCTATGAAATAGTTAAATGTATAGTTGATATGACGAAAGGCAATAAAACTTTCAATTGGAATGATGTTCGGAAAAAGGCTTTTGAAGATATCAAGGGTACTCTTTCCAAAGCCCCTATGATTCTCCACCCTAATTACGCCAAAGAGTTCATCATTTACTGTTATGCCTTAGAACATACAATGTTAGCTATATTGATGCAAGAAAAAAAAAAGAGAATACAAGATCCAATTTCTTTCATGAGTATACCATTGAAGAATCAAGAATTGAGATACTCACAGATTGAAAAACATGCATATGTAGTGGTGAGAGCCCTTAACATTTCTAGGTTTTATGTGTTGCATTCTCATTCATTGATACATGTGCCTTCTTGCAATAAAAAGTATTTAGACACAACAAGAGGTTGGTTGTAATAATAGAGGAGTGTGGATAGAAAAAGTCAAAGAATATGATATAGAAATAAAGCTAGCCAAACTTGTAAGATGTAACACACTCTGCAAAGCCTTAGTGAAAAATCAACTATTCAAAGAAGAAGATACTCCAAAAGCTCTTATAGTAAGTTTTTAGGATCCTTGGTTCTCAAAAATTGTTTATTTTTTGACATATGGTGAATGCCCTGATGGATTAACTACTAAGCAAAGAAGATATCTAAAAACAAAAGCCTTGAAGTATGTGATTCATGAAGATGTCTTGTACAAGAGAGAAATTGATAGAACATTTTTGAGATGTGTGGATAAGGAGTAGCATGTAAAATTGTTGACATCTTTTCATAATGAAGCATGTGGAAGACACTTTTCTTCTACTATCACTACTTTCAAAATTCTAAGACAATGTTATCGTTGGCCTAACATGTTTAAAGATGCACATAAGTGGGTTGCTAATTGTGAGAAATGCAAGATGTTTACTAGGAAACCTCATCTCGATTCCTTACCTCTTAGACCAATGGTAATTGAAGCTCCCTTCCATCAATGGGGTTTAGATTTTATAAGCCCAATAAATCCTTCTTCCAGTCAAGGACATTCATATATATTAACTGTCATAGACTATTTCAGTAAATAGGTTGAAGCAAAGCTAATGAATAAAACTTCATTAGAAGTTGTACGTGATTTTCTCAAAGAGCATATATTGATCAGGTTTGGAGTCCCTAAAAGTTGATAATGGATAATGCATCTTATTTTTCCTCTTCAGAGATTATTGAATTTTGTTATGATCATGGTATTCAAGTTGGGCATTCCTCTGACTATATCCCTCAAGGAAATGGGAAGGCTAAGTCTAGTAATAAGAATTTGATCAATATTTTGAAGAAAGTGGTCTCAGATAATTAGAAGAGTTGGCATAAGAAGATTCATGATGCTTTATGGGCTGACAAAACCATAGCTAAAAGAGGTATTGGTATTTCACCTTTTGAATTGGTCTATGGAGTAGAGGGTAATTTTCCATTGCCTCTAGAGCTGGCTGCATGTAAATTAAAGACTATGATTGAAGAGGATATTTTTAAAAATGGATTAGAAAAGAGGATCCTATATCTTACTAAACTATAAGAAGAAAGGGAAGAGATGGTCGATAAGATCACTAAACATCAAGGAAGGATAAAGAAGTTGTTTGATAAAAGAGCAAGGCCTAGAAAATTCATGGAAGGTGATTTGGTGTCACTATGGGATAAGAGACATGAGCCAAGATGCATGCATTCCAAATTTCAATCCTTGTGGAAAGGGCCATTTTAGATCATACAAGTGGATCAGAATAATTGTTTCAAGTTGGCATATCCCATTGGAGAAACCCTACCATGTTCTTATAATGGGAAGGACTTGAAGTTGTATCAAATGCAAAATTGAAAGTAGGTAACTCCTACATAGTAGCTAGATAGGTAGGTTTTCCTTTCATGCAACTTGATTTAGCTTAGTTTCTTGTTTTCCTAGGTAGTTTTTTGTTATTTTCCTAGTTTAGTTTGTTCTTTTTATTTTCAAGTTGTCACCTTTTGTGTGGAACTAGAGATTGCTAGAGTTATTTCAAGCATTATCATGCTTAAATCCTTAGACTGAGCTAGTTGTTGCCCAAGTTTCAATTCATATCTTTTTGCTTTAGGGTTTTAGTCAAGTCGAGTATCAATATCTTAAGTTTGAGTCTAGATTTCCCATAGGATGGCCTTTCTTCTCATCATTCCTTTGAACTAACCTAATGTGGAGAATCATATGAGAAATGCATCAATCCAAAGCTAGGTGATTAGGGTTTAAGAGGTTTTTATGTATCATCCCAATGAAAAGGTTTGGATCTTCTATTGATTTTTTTCTAACCATGATAATGTCAAAGATTCAACGTTACGTTATGGTTTCTATGGAAGACATTGCAAATGAGCAAGATCAATGAGCAGAAGAAGCAGTTCATGCAGATGAAAACATTCAAAACCCTCCTAGAGTCAAAATATGAAGATAAGCAAATATGTGTTGCCAATTTAGTACATGAATATTTTAGATGCAATCATAATAAGCTATGTTGTGGAGAAAAGTGAAATGGATGAAAGAATGCATGCCATTTGCCAGTTGACAAGTCAAATGGTTTAGAAGATTAAGTCTAGATTGTCAGATGAAGACTAGATCGACAAATAGTATTTTAAGATGGAGTAAATGCACCAAGATGGTGTACATAAAAGTGGACACCCCCCAAAAAAAGTGAAATTTTCAATAATCTGATTGGGTTTTTAAAAACCCAATCAGGTTATATAAAATTTCAAAAAGTAGCTAGGATTGGTTACCAAACCTAGCAAAAATATAGTAAAAACAAAACTTGATTGGTTTTTGAAACCTAATCGATTTTCTAAGATGAAAAATCTATTCAAAACCCAATCAGGTTATCAAAAACTTGATCGGGTTTTGAAGAAATAAAAATAGGGTCCACTTCAAAAGCTATAACTTTCACATCCAAACTCTGATTGACTTAGTTTGAAATGCATTGGAAAGATATTGAGGAGATCTACAAAATTATGCAGCTAAAATAATAGTAGGAAATCAATACTTTCCTTTCCATCCATTATAATCAATCATGGTCTAAAATAAGTAATCATCATTTTCCAAACATGGGGTGAATAGGTAGGTAAGAGTATTATGATAGTTTTTATCTTTCTATCATCTGTCCCACTCCCTCTATCCCTTTCTCACACACAAAATCACTCACTCATTCACTCACTAACTCCTAATCTCTCTCTTACTAACTCTTAGCTTCTCTCATTCTCACACCAACTCCTAACCTCTCTCTCTCTCTCTCTCTCTCTCTCACACACACACACACACACACATCCCCCCCCCCCCCCCCTCTCTCTCTCTCTCTCTCTCTCTCTCCATCCTAATCCATTCTCTTCATATTTCTCGCTCTCTCTATCCATCTACAATCCCCTCTCACTCTCTCCATCCTATCCCACTATCTCTTCCCCCCTCTCTCTCTCTCCCTCTCTCACTCTCTTATCCTATCCCCTCTCTTTCCTCCTATCACTTGCTCTCTCTCCCTTTCCCTCTCTGATGCAGGAGCATCCAGAGGTATAAGGGCAATCTTGTGTCACCCCAAAAAAATGTACTTAGACTTAGTTTCTGTTTCATGTGTTTTCATTTCTGGATACCCATTTGGGTCAAATAAAGGTTCCAACTCTCACAGTTCCACTATCAGTGTTCTAGGATAGAGTATTTGAATACCTTGGGATATGTGTAAATGTAAAAAAAAAGGAGTATGTAATTGATCCATCATTTTGGTGGACTAGGAGGTGTAAATTTTCCAGATGAATGTAATTGTAATTTAGAATATTCCAAAAAAAGAATCAGGTCAAAAGGCCCCACGGTTTGAAAGTTATCGCAATTTTTTGGGTTTTGGAGACCTCCTAAGAATGCTTCAAAGTTAGGTTAGGGGCATTAAATGACCTCAAAAAGGGTCAAAAAATGGGGGATGAGCGAAGCTATCCATAAGGCTATAGAGCGCTTCGAGAGCTTTTTGAAAATGTAAACGGTTCGTCAATCGGAGCTACAATTCAAAAGTTATGCCTCCCGAAAGTTCGATTACCGTTTTTGGATTCTTCTAGATTTGCGTCGACTTCCAACGCAGCTTCTGGAGCCTTCTATTTGGTCGGTGGATGCCTACTAGCACTTTCTAGAATGTATTCCTAGTCCTTAACCCTCCAAGGTCTATTTAAAGACATTTCTGGCATTGTAAAAGGCAATTCGGAGTGGAGTTTGAGAGGACGTACTGATAGGAGAAATTATCTCCAGATTTATGTTATTGTAAGCCCTTAGGGCATGTTTTGAAGTCTATTTTCTCTGTACTAAATGTATTAGCTTATCTACAAAGTTAATAAAATTTCCCTTTCTTGTTGTGCCCATTCTGTGCGTGGGTTGTGTCCCCATTACTCTCTCTCTCTATCTGAACCCTAATCCTGAACCCCCCTCTCTGATCCTTAAAATGGGAACTTTATGTAGAGAGAGAGAGAGATAGAGAGAGATAGAGAGAGTAGGGGATAGGAAGAGGGAGATAAGATAGGATAAGAGAGAGAGAGATGGAGAGAGTGAGAGAGAAATGAACTGATAGAGAGAGAGATTAGGGAATAGGATAGAGAGAGTTAGAGAGATGAATTGATGAAGAGAGAGGGATTAGGGGATATGATAGAGAGAGAGAGAGAGATTAGGGGATATGATGGAGAGAGAGAGAGGGATAGGAAGAGGGAGAGGGGATATGAAGTGATGGATAGAGAGGGATGTAGGAGAGAAAGAATAGGGCATATGATGGGGAGAGAAAGAGAGAGAGAGAGAGATAGAGAGAGAGAGAGAGAGAGAGAGAGTTTAGGGTTTAGTAAGAGAGAGGGGGCTTAAGGATTACTTGGTGAGAGATAATATGTAAAGGTAACAAGTTAGATAGTGTATGAGAGAGAGAGAGAGGTTATTAGTTAGTTAAAGAATGTGAGAGGTTAGGAAAAGTAAGAGATATATCTTACAATTTATTTAGTTAGTAAGTGATTGTGTGTATTTGTTTTTGAGAGAGAGATAATTAACACTATGTTAGCATTCATGTTTACCTATTGATTATGTATTTCAAAAAAAATGACTACCTATTTAGATCATGCTTAATTCAAATTGATGGAAAATTTAATTTTGAGGACATAGGATTGATTTATCTACATCATTTTGTAAATCTCTTCAATATCTTTCCAACACATTTTGAATGGAGTCAATCAGACTCCATATGTGAAAGTTATAGCCTTTGGAGTAAAGCCTACTTTTAGTTCTTCAAAACTTGATTGGGTTTTGATTAACCCGATCAAGTTTTGAATGCAATTTTTCGCTTCATAACCCAATAAGGTTATTTGAATCCTAGAAACTTGATTGGGTTATGGCTTGGTGATAGCATAGGGAAACGACCCAAATGCTTGGGAGATTGTTTTCACTCCAATTTTTTTCCTTTAGACATTTTTTCATCTTCTAAGATGAATTCTCATCTTTGGCTTCATTAAGTTTTCTAATGGTGAAATGAGTATCTCTAAAATCACCACCATAATCTTACACGTCTTCTTAGCTTTCTAACCATATAATTTTTTTCTTTTTTTGGACAACATTAACATTGTAAACTTTAATTACTTTTACCAATGCCTTGACATTCGTCACAGACATATGTCTACCATTTTTTAAATAATTTTTTATATACTTAACCAAATTCAAAATAAATTATATATTATTGTTCTACACTTGATTCTATACACTTTTAAAAAATTCATTTTTGATTATTTTGATGTAAGTTATGCTCAACACACAAACAGGTACCAAAATTTTAGAATGTAGTTAGTTCAATAATTCATTAAAAAAAATACTCATCATAAAATTACCAAAAAATACACAACTTCTAGATATCACTCTTAACTATCATCCTACCAAAGGGATATGCAAGATACTAAATATAACTTGACCTTTTGTGCTACACATGAAAACAACTATGTTATGTTTTCTAAAAAAATCAGGGACTATTTTTGTGTGTGCAGGGTGTAACCCACCTAATCTTATACATTTTGTAAAAACTCTAGTAGTTTAGAAAGTAGATTCAGAGTACTACAATTTATATGTTTTATACATCTTGTCATTTTTAGTGGATGACCCTCAAATTTCTCATCCAAGTTCAAGTTTACCTGATGTCAGAAAAAAGGTGTCCACTTATACCCCCTTTTTGTACAACATTTTGGTGCACTCACTCGATGGAATTATAATTGACCTTAGAGATGTATTATCCTAACCATCATATCAAAAGAATATCTACACTTGTCATTATGTCACTTTCTAAAGTTACAAGAAGAATAACTAAAGTGACATAACAATGATACAAAGCATGGAGCAGATGGGCCCCTGTTATAGAGCAAAAAGGATAGTTAAGGTATTTTTGAATCTTAACCATCCAATCCTAGAAATCTATGGTTATCGCATGGTCGCTAATGATTAATGCAAACCCCAGGTTAAGGTCACAACTAAGTGAAAGGAAGAAATCACACCACCGCGGCCAAGTTCAAAGTTGTGATAGAGAGAAAACAAAAAATTTGCATGGTCATAGGTTAAGAAAAGGCAATTAAGTTTAATGTTGCGAAATCATGATAATGGTTAATGAGCAGCTGTCGCCAAGTTGTCATGATTAATGAAATAAAGGTATGCTAAGTTGCGACCCAGTGAAAAGGTTGATGTCAGATTCTTCAAGCAGTGAAATTATGCCACTTGTCTTCCATGACATGCATAGCTAGAAAGTGGACCCTCATCGCAAAGTAAAAGGGTTAACATCGTATTATCGCCACTATTAGATCAGAAAAAGATCTACATTCGACGCTATGTCACTATGTAAAGTTGCTCGACTATTATTCAAAGTGATGTAACAATAGTTCAACATGTGTACACAAAGGGACCCATAGATGAAGTTATAAAGGAAGGGTTATAATGTTTTAATCACGATAGATGGTTTAAGATAGATGACCCGAATTCAAAACTGCAGTGATCCTTGGAATGTGAATAATATAGACTTAGCATGAAACAATAGAATATGAAGAAAACAACAATTTTCTATAGGATTCGTGAGATTGGATGAAGTTGAACAGTCATTGGGTGTTTTTGGAAGTAATATGGATTCATAATCATGGATGAAATGATGACATGTGTTCATAATTTCACATTTTATTCTCTTTTCTATTTTGTGATTGTTTCTCTATTGAACTGAAGGGTAACATCAAACTATAAATGTAATCTCATTTGACAATACAATTATCGACCAACTTGATGGTGAATTGGTCTGTAATTCCATTTACCCTATTTTCTTGTCATGTTTTGTTGCCCATGCATAGATTATTTTTGCATTAAGAGTTGAAAGACAATCATATGTGATTCTGTGATAATCATATGGATTCCATTTCATTTTGGCAATTATAGCGAAGGTGATTCCATTTACTTTCTTCATATATGGTTTTGTTTCTTCTCTTGTTAATTTCATATCATGTTAGATAGTTTCATTGGGAGATGAAAGATAAATATGTATGAATCTATTAGTTATTGGCTCGATTCCATTTCATTCAAGGCTAATAGTGAAAGCAATTCCATTTTCTCGCATGTGCATATCTATTCATTCCTCTTCTGCATTTAGATGGTTAATATGCATTTAGAATAGAAGTAAGGGTTAGAAATCTCAAGATAATCTACTATGTACTGTCACTCCATTGGGTGTGATACGTTATTCAATCCATCTTTCCTAAATTGTTTGTGCCTACAAACAATTTGGTCATCCTTTACTGCTCTTAGGTTAAGAGCTTATAATGTCAAAACTTCTGATCTCATAAAACATATTCATTGCATAGCATTGCAAATCATAGGGAGTTGTACGTAATAATTTGGAGGGTAGTGATGGAATACATTGAACCATTTGTTGGTAAATATCCTTTTCTCTCTCCAAAACATTGGGTATCAAAGAGTCAGGTTATAAAACCTAATAGGAGGACAAACTATTAACCAATATCTTGCAATGACTCAAACCATTTTTGACTAAGTATTGTTTACTTCCTGGTCCCCATCTTACTATTAGAATTAAACCATGACAAAAAACAATGGAGAAATGTACATAGATCAGAGATCACAAGAACGGAAAATTTTGTATACTTAGGAGTAGAACATTGTATATAGTTACCGAGCAAAGGTATGGCGTATACAAAAAGGGGGAGTTTCAATTTTGAAGGTTTTTTATGTATGAATTTTTGATAATGATAAGTGTTTTTTCCACTAAAGCCAAAGGGGAATATTATTGACCCTAAATGCAGTTGTCTATTAGTGAAAAATACAAGTACTCCTTTACTCGACAATGTTGATTGGTCGTCACTATGGATGAGCCACTATATAGGCCAAGATATGAAAAGAAGTGAATAAATTCAATATGTGCCACAGTTGTTATAGTTTTTGAGTATATATAAGTGTCGTTGAGAATTTTAGCAGTTGTCAAATGATTCAAGAGGCAACATGCATCCAACAATCTAAAAGGAAGATTTAGCTATAGTTGAGTCAAGTTCATGCCAAGGGACAACATAAATGAACAAGTAGAGCCAAGTGCTAGAAGCTATATAAGCCGAGTAACAATATTTTTGTATTTGAGTTTGGAATAACTCAAAGTCATAGGTAAACCATTTTTCCAAGTTGGAAGCGTGTTTATATGATCAAGCAGTCAATCATGGAGGTGTTTATGCTTATAATTATGGATCAGTAATCCCTATGTTGTGGGATCAAGCCATTAGAAAAATGGAAAGGTTAAGCACCAAAAAGAATGAATCCTAATTGTTGATCAAGATCTAAAAGCTTCATTAGATGGCTATTTAAGAAGGACTGAAGACCTAATTTTTTTCTATTGAAGTTGCAAGAGAGAGAATTGTACGATTGAAGGTGAATAAGAGGTTGAAGCACAAAGGAGACCAAGCAGTGCAGAGAGGACATAAAGTATATCTATCACATTGAGGTGATTGAATATTGTAAAGAGAAGATTTGTCATTAGCAGTCAAGTGCAAATTGAAGGATCATGGTACTAATTACATTCTAGAGTGGTCTTAACAGGCCTATTGTAAATCTCCTAATAAAGTGCTCACTTTACTGTGATGTAAAATCCTTTATCCAAGGTTAACTTAATAGTCTTGTAAGCTCTTAGTAGGGTAGACCCCTCATAGTGTAGATCATCAGAAGTGATCAAACTTTGTATCCCTAACATGCACACTTTAGTGCTGCAGCAGTGAATATTTTGTGGGTGTCATCTCCATCGCAATTTTACCTTCACCTTGGAGTGTTTCTTCATTACCATATCTAGTGTTATGTGTTGATCTATTGCATATATGTGCTATTCACGTTATTAGATGTTAGATCTAATATTAAATATTGATATATGATAATGCATGTTAAGATTAAGGGATATGTGGTGAATCAAGTGTGAATATGATTCATGTTTGAAGTGATAAAAGTGTTATAAATCTCGATTCCCAATATTAGAAAAAAGTGAAGGAAAAGGAAATGATGTTTCATTTACTAATTTTAGTTTATAATTTTAGTTAATTAAAGTACAATCATTCTTAATAAATTTTAAGTAAGAAAGGGCCCTGAACCTAATACAAAAGAACCTTATAATAAGATAGAAAATCAACAAAAAAAGGGCATTGATCCCAAATAACCAAAATCCTTAGAGTCAAAAAAAAGCAAAGACCACAAGTAGTAAGTCAAGAACAACCACTAGTTCATAGAAATCATCACAACAAACCATTATAACATTTTGATTGTATAATAAGAAACCCATATCAATATTAGGTAGGAACATCCCATACAACTTGATGAAAATTTTATTTAGAGGAAAACATTTCCATTAACAATGAACAATGACTTAGGGAATACAATCATTAGGATCACCATTAAAATTGGAAACAAGAGGATAAAAACCCCTTATAGGATTTGTCAACACAAGGATAGTGGTTACAAGGTTTGAGATCATTTCCCAAAGGGTGAAGTTGAACAAGAGCTACATATAGAGAAGGATCCACATGGATAGATGATGCTAGAACAACAAAATACTATTTAACATCATCCTAAGAAGAGTCATAATCATAAAAATTTAAAGCTTGGACAATCAAGTGATCACCATGAGCATCCTTCCACTAAGTATTAGCATTGTAAAATCACTAGAGAACACAATTCATGGCCAAATTTCCTATTAAGAAATAATGATGAAATTGAACAAAGAGACCATCAAAATTCAATGCTTGTATCCATGACCTATGCCCCACCATCAAACCACATCACCACGAAGTATCTTAGATGCCTCAAAAGTAAAATGGACCATGAAAACTATAATTGTTATCATATACTTATTAATTTATTTGTTTCTACTAATTAATTTATATTTAATTTTATTTTTAAATATGATCAATTTTTAGGCATAGATATTTAAGTTCTTTTATATAATATTTTTTATTTCTTTGTAAATGTCAAATTTTTATGGTATGATAAAAATGTGCATGTCTTAATTAATAAGTTAAGTAGATCATGTACAAATGTAATTATTTTTTGTTACCAATTATAATTATTATTTTTATAATGAATCTACAAACAATAGAAATTAATAATAATGTAATGTAAATTAGATATCTAGTTTTAAATGTTAATTTAAACAAATATTTGCTGCATTATTCATTTGGTATATATACAAAGTCTTTTTTGTTGAAATTACATCAATATGAAGGAGATTCTTATTTCTTAGAATTTTTGTTATTATTCTTTGATTTTGAACACAAATGTATTTTGAATAAATCATAACAAAATAAATATGCTAAAATATATAATTTATGGAATGCTTATTTTAGGAGTCATTCATCAAAATTCCATGCCCTCACAACTTTGTTTAACTATGAAAAACATGGCATGAATTAGTAATTTTTGCATAATGACATTTTGTTTTCAACATGGAGGGAAAGGGATTCTTAGAATTGTTTACAATAACTGAGGGTGGGGGGTTGAATTAATTACTCAAGGTCCATAACTACCATTTGAACAATCATACATTAATCATTCAATCTTTTACTTATCCTATTATAGCTCGGTCTCTACTGAATAGTAATAAACGAAATTACTTGTAGTTTATTGTCCTAAGATAATAGACTTTGCTAAATGTAAAACACCACAAAATATTCAACACAATTTTGATACTAGGATTTAACATGGAAACCCACCAGCAACATGTCATGACTTTTTTCACTCTTTCAAAGTGAGCTCTGCTAGGAGCCAACCCTGTTAAAGGTTACAATACACACTGTTAAATGTGACCTGGTTAGAGGATTTAATCACCTTGTTAGGACTGACCTTGTTAGAGGACTTTGATCATTCCATTTAGAATGTCACCTTGCTAAAGGATTTACATAGACTATTAAGTGCTTCAAATAATAGTTAGGTCAACCTTTATTAAAAAGGATTTCAATACAAACTATTTACAATTATTAGAAAGAAAACAATAGGGTTTTGATTTGTATGATTACAACTCACTTTTGTAGTTTCATATCACTATTCGGTTCATCTTTTGATTTGCTGATAAGTCCCTTTTTCAATTCTGTCTCTTAACTCGCTTGGAAACCCTTCAAGAAGTCAATCTTCTCCACATCAAACTCAAGTCTTCTACTCAAATTTATTTATCAATTTTAGCAACATCTGGGTAAGCATTTTCTTCCTCTTTCTTTTCTCTCAGACACACTTGTGTATTCACCCTTGTGCACCTCTATTCCAACTTTCTCTTTGCACATACATCTAAAGTTCATCTCTATACCTCCTTAAATAGGTAATTCTAGCTTTTCCATTTTCCATGATCACCGTAGATCTTAGGGTTTGTGATAAGGTTCACCATGTTCATTGCATCTGTCCATCTTCCTTCTTTTCTAAAAACTTCTCATCCATCAAAATTTGATCGTAGCTATTATACCTAATCCTCTCGTTGAATTAAATGATCTAACCCATCAATATTATCTTCAAGACACTTTTCATATCCCAAGAAATCAACTGAGTTGGCTGGACATCACGATCCCTCAATTATATTCAAAATATTGTTACTCGACAATCACTAAGTTCTGACACTCGGTCATCACTTAATCACTCAGTCATTGTAGAACTTCTTAGCTCAACATCAAATAGCTTGCTCAGTCGATACTAATTCTTGGTCAACACTAGATTTTCTTGGCTTGCACTAGAACTCAGTCAATACTAGCATCACTTGACATTCCTTGATCTTTTAGTCTATTTCTTAGTTACGCTTTACATCCATGATATAAAAAATCACTTTGTCTTATCAAAGTCTAACTAATAAAATTTCCATTGTAGCTTCCTTTTCATAACTCAACCTTTCCTCTTAGGTGATATTGTTATGAGTAATCTCTCAAATCCTCTTCATAAATTAGATATATATGAGATTTAGATAAGATAGCAATATGTCTTATCAGTAGATTTGACATTAATGAGAAAATAAAAATTATTCCAATTGTATTTTACCAACAGCCTCCCTCTTTGGCATTGACGACAATGTCTCAATACATCTTACAATACATATATGTGTAGGAATATAATCTCCCTCTTTGTTACCATGCAATCCAAAAGATTTGACCATCACGAGTGATTAGTATCCTTAATTTCATTATGATGCTCATCTCTGTAAGTTCAAAAACTCCCTCTATCATTTTGTATCATTCTTCATTCTCTTTTATGATATTCTCCCCCTGAGGTTTATCTATTCTTCTTTTGGTAATTCTCCCTCTTGGGTACATCTTTCTCTCTCTCTTGGATACATCTCCCCCTCTTTGACAACAATGCCAAAGAAACTTAGAATTCTTGGATTCAATTACTTTATGCATCTTGATCATGTAGATATTTACATGTCTGGCTAAATTTTGTGTCATCTGTCTATGACTAATCGGTTATGCTGGTCTACTTCACTACCTTAGGCATCTCCTAAAGTAGAGTTGTTTGCATCAATGTGAATAATATTTTGATTAGCACATTTGATGCAATGCACCTTATCTTCTTAACTTTCTTCTTTTAGGGGAATCAACCCTAATTTAACTCTAAGATATTCATAAGCATCTTTACATAAGGCTTTAGTGAATATTTTTGCAATTTTTTCTTTGCTGTGTACATATTCTAACTTCAATTCTTTGTCTTGAATGAGTTTTCTCAAGTAATGATACTTGATAGCAATGTGTTTTGTTTTAGTGTGCATCATTGGATTCTTTGAAATGTTAATAGTACTTGTGTTATCACAATAAATAACCACTAGACTTGTAATATCTTTTTTCATTCCTTTCAACAATTGCTTGATCCACATAATGTTTGAACAGTTTAGTGAAACTAGCACATACTCGACTTTAGTTGTTGATTGGGAAATAAAATTTTGTTTCTTGCTTTTCCAAGGCACCAATCTCTTTCCTAGAAAGAATGAAACTCCACTAGTGCCTTTTCTATCATCAATATTTCCCACCCAATCAAAGTCAGTGAATACCTTCAATTCAAATCTTTCACTTCTCTTGTAATACAAGCCATAGTCATATGTACCTTTCAAGTATCTTAATATCCTTTTCACTGCCATCATGTGATTCTCCCTAGAATTTTTTTAAAATCTAGAAACTATCCCAACAACTAATACAATATCAGGTAGATACAATGAACAATATATTGCAATTTTCCAATCATGGATCTGTATAGTGTCAGGTTCACATCAGTAGATTCATCATTTTTAGATAGCTTATGTTCTGTAGACATATGTGTGCTTTCTAGCCTTGATTCTCGCATTCCAAAAGTTTTTAGTATCTCCTTGATATATTTGGACTGAGTAATAAAAATACCAAACTTCACTTGACATACTTGCAATCCAACAAAGAACTTGATTTCACCAAGCATAGACATCTCGAATTCCTGCTTCATTTCACTTAGCAAATTATTTGCAAAGTGTTTTTTTTCCTCCAAATATAATGTCATCAACAAAGATTTTAGATCGCAAAAAATTATTGTTCTTACCAGTCTTCAAATGTAGGTTATTGTTATCATTTGTCCTTTCAAAACCAATCTTCAACAAATAATTGTGTAGTCTCTCATACCATGCTCTTGGGGCTTGTTTCAATCCATAAAGAGCTTATTTTCAATTCACATACCATATTCTTCTTGTTTGGGTCCACAAATCCTTCAAGTTGTTCAATGTACACTTCTTCCTCAAGTATACCATTAAAAAATACAAACTTGACATCCATTTTATATACCTTAAAATTTTTTTAGATTGAGTATGCAAGCAGAAATTTGAATCCTTCCAATCTTGCAATAGGAGAAAAAGTTTCTCCATAGTCAACTCCTTCTTCTTGAGCATATCCTTTGCATACCAATCTTGTCTTGTTTCTTGTTCCTTCACCATTTCCATTCAACTTATTCCTGAAAACCCATTTTGTTCCAATAACATTTTTATCTTTTAGTCTTGGTACTAAGGTCCAAGTATTGTTCTTCTCAATTTGTTCAATTTCCTCAATCATTTCCTAAATCCAATCTTCATTAACTAAAGCATCCTTCACTGATTTGGGTTCATATTCACAAAGTAAGCATGTACCATCTTTGAGTTTGTTTCTTGTCATAACACTAGATTTTTGCATCTCCAATTATTTGTTTAGGTTTGTGATGTCTTCATACATATTTAGCTAGCACATGTGGTCTCCTTCTCTATTATTCAATAGGTTCATCTTGAAAAATAGTCTCAAGCTCATTTGTTCTTCCTTGTTCAAGTTCTGGTCCAAGTTCAACATGCTCAACATTGTTGGAGTAATAAGGCATTGGCTTATTAATTAAATCATTTTGATTTAATTATTAAGTCACTTATTATCTCTAGTTTACTTAAGCTAAACTTTAGGCATATAATAATTAATTTTTTTATTAATTATTATTATGCAACCTAGGTTAGACCTTTTTAGGGTTTCAATATCCTTTATAAGGATGATCTCTCTTTGTAATTATTGATTAATTCACTTTTGATAATAGCAATTTCTCTTTTTGCTCATCAAGAATGTTTCCTCTTATGTGGATCTATGAATTCAAGCCTCTATAGATTTTCTCCTCTCTTTCTGTGACAAGTGTTTGCATGCAACTGATTCTTGGTATCTATGGAGTTGAGCTTTCATTAACTTCAACATTGTATTAGAGCTTTAGATCTTCATGCCCCTGTTATGTTTATGAGAAGTTTGGATTGGCTTTCAGATTTATGGTTTTTCTTTTAGAGGGTTTCATTTTTCAAAGTTATTTTATATTGAATCTGGGGGGTTCACTTATTTCGGATCACTTTGAGCCTAAACGAACATCGCTATTGAGCTCAAAGCACCTAAAAATGCTTATTTTCATATAAAATTTGTCCAATTTGGACATAGTTAGAATTTGAGAATAAAAAATATTGCTCCCAGATTTGGCAATTTTCTGATTTTCAGTACACAAATTGAGATTCTTTTTGCACACAAATCAATATTTTCATTGTGATAATTGAGATTCTGTGGCATGTAAATCAAGATTTTTTGGTACATAAATCAACATTTTTGGTGCACAAATTGAGAATTTTGGCATGCATCTC
This sequence comes from Cupressus sempervirens, assembly GCA_028749045.1. Lineage (NCBI taxonomy): Eukaryota > Viridiplantae > Streptophyta > Pinopsida > Cupressales > Cupressaceae > Cupressus > Cupressus sempervirens. Next base: position 537,998,266 of record CM053785.1, read on the forward strand.
AAGATTTCTTGGCACAAAAATCAAGTTTTTTGGGAGCAAAAAATCAAGATTATTGCATGTAAATCAAGATAATTTGGTACGAAAATTACTATATTTGGCATGAATGCTAAGGTAATTTTGGTACTAATGGGCATGCTTCCCAAGGCAATAATTTTCTTCAATTTCAATGCTTTTTTTTACTTGCCTGTGATTTTTTGGTCATAACTTTATCATTCAAACTTTGTTTTTTGCAAATGAAATATCCTCAAAAAGCTAGTTCCAAGCCCGTTGTGATGGTGCAGTTTATTTGGATTTTTTTATGTTGTTTAGTTGTTGGTTTATGAAGTCAAAGTTAGATTTTTTATTTTGCACTCTAAGAGACATATCTTGAGAAATTATATTTTCCAGAGTCTGCTCCAAGCACATACCATTCAATTTTTTTACTTTTTTGCATTATGGTGGATATCTTGGTTGTTTTAGGTCCAGATATCGATTTTGTTTTTTTACATTTTTTTTTCATGGGTTGTACTATCTCTTGTATCACCCTTATGTCTCTTTTGATCTTTGTTGACATTCTTTTGTAGTATTTTTGCAAACACACTAAGATAAAGTGCCACACTATTGCATTTTGGGATCTTGCACATCTTTGTGGTTTGTTGTACTCACACTACATTATAAATTTCTTTGGGGGGTTTTGTGTTGGCCATATTCGTCATCTTCCTTTTTCAAGTAAGTGTTCCTTCCACAACATTATCCTCATGATGTGTTGATGACACGTGCCATTATAGGTGTTTGTACTTCTTTTGCACTCTTGATGTTCTTGATTCTTCTTTCTATAGGAGATATTGCATTTAGTTTCAATGTTCATGTCTTACCTCTCAACATTATAGGGGGTTATGTTGGTTCTATTGATTTCTTGGTTCGATGGAGTGAGCTATGTATTCAATATTTGATCCTATGCACTAGGCAATTGTGGTGGCTAGATACCTATGAATTTTGGTGAAATGGATCATTTACCATATTGGCATTCTTTCATTCCTCTTTTTGGAGGCCATGAAAATACCTTCCATCTTCAATTGATCAACTCTTTAGACTTAGTCTTCTCTATTTGGTCATGTTCTATACAGTGGAGGTTCTTCAGATCAATAGTTTGACAGTGTTTGCAGCTTCATCCTTCAATGGTGTTCTTCATGATCATCCTTTTGTTCCTATCTTTTAGAACATTCTTTCCATTTCTTTTTGGAGTAGTGTTTTTCCCATGTGGTTTTCTCTATTTCTCACATTTTTGATGGTTTGGTTGTGCTTGGGTACCTCATCAAGCCTTGTTGTCAGGACCAATTCTTCTTTCAATAGTAGTTTCTAGGTTTTTAGCTACTCCCTAAGTTTATCTTAGGGGGGGAGGGAGGGTGTTAGAGTAATAAGATATTGCTTTATTAATTAAATCATTTTGATTTAATTATTAAGTCACTTATTATCTCTAGTTTACTTAAGCTAAGCTTTAGGCATATAATAATTAATTCTTTTATTAATTATTATTATGCAACCTAGGTTAGACCTTTTTAGGATTTTGACACCCTTTATAAGGATGATCTCTCTTTGTAATTATTGATTAATTAACTTTTGATAATAGCAATTTCTCTTTTTGCTCATCAAGAATGTTTCATCTTCTGTGGATCTGTGAATTCATGCCTCCATAGATTTTCTACTCTATTTTTGTGACAAGTGTTTGCATGCAGGTAATTCTTGGTAGTTGTGGGGTTGAGAATTCACTAACTTCAACATTGTCTCTCTAATGGTCGACATTGCCTGTCTGTGACTCAACATCTTCAACTTGTTGCCTGACACCCACTATCTGTTGCTCAATAACCTGTTGTTGCACCTCGTCATTTCCTGTCTATTGGGAAACTACATCTTGATTTGCTTGTTCATTTGGAGTGCTTGGAGAATCATCATCCACATAGATGAATACATTGTAATCTTAAGGTTCTTTACATGTAAGGTGATTTCTTTCTACAAACTCATCAACTTTCACATTTGCACTTTCCACAACTTTTTTAGTGTTCGAGTTTAAACACTTGTAAGCTTTACTCTTGGTGGAATACCCTACGAATATACCTTCATCACTCTTTGCATCAACTTTTCCATTCCTATAATCTTTGAATATATAGCATTTACTTCCAAAGACTTTGAAATATTTAATATTAGAAGCATATCCATATCATAATTAAAAAGGTGTAGCATTTGTACCTTTCTTGACTTGTACTTTGTTCAGGGTATAGACAACAGTATTGACAACTTCTCTCCAATATTTTTGTGATACATCCTTCTCCATCATCAATGTTCTTGCACAATCCATTATTGATCTATTTCTCCTTTCATCTATCCCATTCTAAGGAGGGGTCCTTGGTGTTGACATCTATCTTTTAATTCCTCTATCATTGCAAAATGTATTGAGCTCATTGGAAATGAATTCACCACCTCTTTCAGATCTCAAACACTTCAAACTCTTCACTATTTATTTTTCAACTCTAGCTAAATACCTCTTGAATAACTAAAAAACATCAAATTTAGCTTTAAGAAATATCACAATCATCATCCTAAAATAGTCATCCACAAACAGAATGAAATACTTATCTCCACAATAGCTTTGAATGTCAATAGGTCCACATAAGTCAATATAAACCAATTCCAAAATTTCACTAGATGTATATGTTTTGCTCTTAAAACTAGACTTGGTCATTTTTCCTAATTGACATTGCTTACACATAGTATTGTCAGGCTTCTTTAGTTTTCACAATTGTCTTACTTTCATCATTTTACTAATATTCACCAAATTGTCAAAATTCACATAACATCTTCTTGCTGTGCAAACAAACATGTCTCATTAAATAAATCTAGATAGAACAAGTTACCTCTTGTCTGATCACCACTTCCAATTAGCTTACCATCAATGTCACATATCTTGGTCTTTCTATGATGGAATTCAACTCTATATCCTGATTTGTTTAGCTATGAAACACTCAATAGATTATAGTTAAGTCATTCAACCTGGAAAACATTGTCACACTTGATATTGTCAGTCAATTGAATTGTACCTTTACCTTTCACAACACATGGAATTTCATTACCAAATTTAACACATCCACCTTTGCATGGTCCAATATCCTCAAATTTATTTTTATCTCCAGTCATATGATTATAGCAACCACTATTAGTTATCTAGCTATTGTTCTTGTTCATATAGGAGATTAATGCAATTTTCTCATCTTCATCAGAATTCTTTCATAGCAACATAGACAACTTCATCATCGTTACTTTTAGATTCAGTGTCAATTTCTTCTTCAACAATATAACAAGACTTCTTACATTTGTCATACTTGTTCTTCTTGTAATCTTCATCATCTTTTCTTCCTTTGTACTTACTTTCCTTTCTTTCATCCCTTTCTTCTCTACCAGGACACCTAGCAACAATATGACCAACCTTGTTGCATGAAAAATAATTAATAGGTAATTTACCTTTGTAGTTACCTCTGCCTCTTCCAAATCTTTTTTCAATAAGGGCTCCAAGTTTATCAAGGTCATCATTAGAACTGTCACTATCACTCTTTACATGTTTTCCTTTCTTTTTGCTAAGAAATAGTTGAGACTTGAAAGAAGATTCAATAGTAGCAGGTGTGTAGTTATCAAAGTAAGACATCTCAAAAGTAGTAATTCTACCAATTACACCACCTAAATTCAAAGTGTTAATTGGAGTACATCTCAATTCTTGAATTGCAGAAACTATAATGGCATATATGGGAAGTAGAGTCCTTAATACCTTGCTTATCACTATTTCATACTCAATTGTTCCATTTGTACCTTGAACAACATTGACAACTTCCTTGATTGTTATGCAATATTGTACTATGTTCTCACCTTCTATCATTCTCATGTCATCAAATTTACCTCTTAGGCTTTCTGATTTGGCTCTCAAGACATTGTCATCTCCTCCATATATGGTCTTCAGTTTGTCCCACATTTTTTTTGCACTATCGCAACCCTTTATGTCATCAAACTCGACATAACTTAGTGCTGAAGCAATTTCCAACATTGCCTAATTGTGTTCTTATTTTTCTTTTAGATGTTGAGCAATCAGAGGAACGTTTCTTATCTTCACATACTCATTGTCCACAAAGTTTATAGCAGCATCATTGAGACTAGATATATGCAGCCTCATTAATGTTTTTCCATGCAGGAAAGTTCTCCTTGTTCAACTTTGGTACTTCCCTTTTGTGACTCATGATTTTTAGCTTTAAGTACCTCCAAAATTCTCTTTGTAAGCATTGAGCTTTGATACCAATTGTTAGAATTGTTTAAAATAACTAAGAGGGGGGAGTCTTGGATTAGTTACTCAAGGTCAATAAGTACCATTTGAACAATCAAACATTGATCATTCACCAATTTGCTTATCCTGTTGTAGCCTGGTCTCTACTGAATACTGATAAACAAAATTACTAGTAGTTCACTATCCTAAGATAACAAACTTTTCTGAATGTAAAACATGTAAATGTAAAATACCACAAAATATTCAACACAAGTTTGACACTAGGATTTAACGTGGAAACCCAATTTGGGAAAAACCACCAGCAATATGTCATCAATTTTTCACTCTTTCAAAGTGAGCTCTGTTAGGAGCCAACCCTGTTAAAGGTTAAAATACACACTATTAAATGTGACCTAGTTAGAGGATTTAATAACCCTATTAGGAGTGGCCTTGTTAGAGGACTTTGATCATTCCATTAAGAATGTCACCTTACTAAAGGATTTACATAAACAATTAAGTCCTTCAAATTACTACAGGGTCAACCTTTGATAAAAAAAGGATTTCAATACAAACTATTTACAATTATTAGAAAGAAAAAAATAGGGCTTTGATTTGTATGATTACAACTCACTTTTGCAGTTTCAGATCACTATTTGGTTCATATGTTGATTCACTGATAAGTCCCTTTGTCAATTTTGTCTCTTAACTTGTTTGGCAACCCTTCAAGCAGTCGATCTTCTCTAAATCAAACTCAAGCCTTCTACTTCAATTTACTTATCAATATTAGTAGCATCTGCGTAAGAATTTTATTCCTCTTGTTTCGCTGTCACACACACTTGTGTATTCACCCTTGTGTGCCTCTGTTCCACCTTTCTCTTTGTGCATACATCTAAAGTTTGACTCTATACCTCCTTAAATAGGTAATTCTAGGTTTACCATTTTTCATGATCACCGTAGATCTTAGGGTTTGCGATCTAGCTCATCAGATTCATTGTATATGTCCATCTTCCTTATTTTCTAGAAACTTCTCATCCATCGAATTTGATCATAGGTATTATACCTTATCCTCTCCTTGAATTAAATAATCCAACTCATCAATCTTACCTTCAACATGCTTTCATATCCCAAGAAATCAACTGAGTCAGCTAGACATCACGATTCCTCAAATACATTCAAAATACTATTACTTCATAATCACTAAGTTCTGACATTCGGTCATCACTTAATCACTAGGCCATAGATTTTCTTGGCTCGACATCAACTAGCTTTCTTGATCAACACTAGATTTGCTTGGCTTACACTAGAACTCGGTTGATACTAGCATCACTTGACATTCCTTAATCTTTTACTCTATTGCTTAGTTAAGCTTTACATCCATGATATAGACAATCACTTTGTATTATCAAAGTCTAACTAATCAAATGGCCATTGTAGCTTCCTTTTCATAACTCAACCTTTCCTCTTAGGTACTATTGTTATGAGAAATCTCTCAAATTCTCTTCATCAATCAACTAGATATGACATTTAGATCAGATAGCAACATGTCTTATCAATAGATTTGACATCAATGACAAACAACAATTGTTCAAATTGTAAGTTTCCAACAGGTATGTCATAGAAAACCTTTAATGAATAGACATATACATGTAATGATGTCATCCTCAATAAATTTAATGTATTTTTATTTTATTAAAATTAAAGTATATTGACTTATATAAATTATTAAATCAATTGATAAGTCTAAAACAAAATACAAATTTATACTTCACTAAAATTATTATTCATATGAACTATAAATTAAGGAACAACTGATTAAAAAAAAGAAAGGCAAAAGAAACAATATAAATTATAATCTAAACCCTTTCATATAATCTTTTTAGTTTGACATGGAGAAAGCCATTTGCCTCATAAAATTAAAATTTAAGGAAAATTTCCACTTTACTAAAATTATTAGTAATATGAACTATAAAGAAAGAACTTGCCAAAAGAAATAATATAAATTATAATCTCATTCATTAAATGTCTTGCTTAGAATCTTTTGACATGAGAAAACCATTTTTTTTTATAAATTTTAAAAATTTAAGAAAAAACTATTCTTTATTTTTTTCTTTACTCTTAATTTTTTCTTTGTATACATAAATAATACATATTTTGAAACATTTCATTTCACACATAAATATAAACATATACATATACATATACATGTACATGTATACCTATATTCATTTATACCTTATTTTCGAACAATAGAATTTAGTCTTAATTTTTTTTTGAATTAAAATGAACATCCCTTTCAAATTGATCATCTAAACTAGATTCCAATTTGAACCTAGTTCATAAGCACATTCAAAATAAATATAAAAGCTCTAATTTTGAATCAACTGATGCATTCATGAAAGAAAAAAATAAAGAATAATAATGTCTAGTAATGATGCAAGAAGAGGTGAGCACGTGAATCAAGGATTAGTAGGAGGTGAAGCAGAAAATGGAGGAGATGAATCGATGTTAGAAAAGATGGTGTGAGAGTCGATCATTCGTTCATCTCTCCAAGAAGAAGAAGGTGGTTTCCATGGCATAGCTTGTGCAACAAGAGCAACAACTAATCCAGCATTTGCAACGATGGTGGGCTGAGTGAAGTTTGCATTAGTACGATCATCAAAAAATTCATCCAGGGATCCAGGGCCACCCACCATGGACCCATTTAAGCAGTTAGGGTTGGCTTTTGTTTCTATCAACCATTTCTTGCCTTCATTGCAGTTGTAGCGATGCTTGTCAATGGAGATTGAAGGGATTGATGCGCCTCTATGATGAACATGGCCTGGATATTTCTTTCCATATCCCACGACGTAGCTCATGTTCATGGGATTATTTCCAAGAATGTAATCCATCTGTATATTCAAGATTAGATTTCAAAATTCATATCTAACAAATCATGATTTTTAAACAACATAAATCAAATCAAAAGATTTTTAAAATAATACATTTTTAATTTCAATTTGTTTAGATGGCTCATTTAAAATCATACTGATAGGCAAGTCTTATAAAAAATGGTTTTAACTTTTGTTAGATAGTGCATTTGAAATCATGCTAATAATTGAATCTTATTGAGAAGGTTTGACTTGTTTTAGTGCTTCATTTGAAATGATACTAATAAATGGGTACTCTTGAAAAAGCTTTGACTTGTTTAGGTTTTCATTTAAAATTATACAAATACATAGGTTCTATTGGAGACACTTTGACTTGTTTAGGTGGTTTGTTGAAATCATATTGATAGGTGGGCTTAACTAGAAAAACTTACTTGTTGAAGTGACTTATTTGAAAGCATACCCATAAACAAATTCTATTAACGAAACATTGACATGTTTAGTATAGCCCTTCAAATGGCACTAGTACATCATATTCTATTAAAGAAGCTTTGACTTGTTTAGTCAATCTATCTGAAATCATATTAATGTGTGGCCTCTAATAGAGAAGCTTTGACTTGATGGGGTGACTCATTTCAAATCAGGTCGATAAATGGATTCTACTAAGATGCTTTGACATGTTCATGTTGCTTATTGAAATCACACTAATACGACCTAGATTCTATTAGAGAAGCTTGACTTGTTTAAGGGCCATTTGAAATCATATTAATAGGTAGGCTCAACTAGAAAAGCTTTGAGATTGCTTATTCAATATCATGGCAATAAAGAGATTCTACTAATCGAACTAAACATAATTTCACTTATTTAAGTTACTCATCTAAAATCACAGAATAGATAAATCTTATTCAAGAATCTTTGACTTATTCAAATAGATCATATCAAACCATACTAATAAATTAATCCTACTTAAAAAAGCTAATTTATTTATATATTTCATTTGAAATTATACTAATTACTAGATGCTATTAAAAAATAATAGATTTGAAGCTCCACGATACAATCTAAACTTTTAGATTTCTAAGATTGAATTGATGGTCATACTAACCTGAGATGTTGCAAACTGTTGTAGTAGTTCTGAGTGGTAATAATCAGAGCCACACGTCCATCCATCAACCCCTACTATGGATAAATAATCACTGTATAGTTTGCCGAGGAAGGCTGCAGTTGTAGCATATTGTAGATGTCCACCATTGTCACTTGGCTTCACAAGTAGCAACCCTCCTTTGGGATTGAAATACAAGTGAATATCAAGATATATATATAACTGAAAAAGTATAGCATGGGTATAAATGGAAAATATACCTGGCGTGCGATCGAAGTTGGGGAAGCCAGGGAGATAGGAGCACATGGTCCTCTCGGTTGTTTCACTCGAGGACTTGAGCATCTTTTCGTAGGGGTAGAGAGGGTCCACTAAAAACCTTAGCCTTGTTAACAAAACCTACAACCACAAAAGTCCAAACATTTAGGTATGCATAATAAGTCAAGCTCATATTAATTAGATATATTTAGAAATGTAATATGAAAGCAAACTTCAAATGTTCAAATATTTTGCCAAATAAATTAGCTTTAGGAATCAATTAGAAATGCAATATACAAAAGTAAATTTTAAGTCTTCTGTCTTAACAAATAACCATCCTTAAGAATCATCTAAAAGTGTAATACAAGCATAAACTTCAAGTGTTCAAGTGTAAAACAAGTGTACATGGGAAAAGCTCTTTGTAAGAAATATGCACACACTCCAAAGTAGCCCAATACATTATTTAGTAATCTAAACATGGTCTTTATAGGAGTATCATAAAGTAAAGATTTAGAGTAACTCTAGTAGCATAATCATCCACCTATCATAAATATCTCATGATCTACTTATCAACTTAGGTGTTTCATTTTGACTTCATTGCCTTCCATTCAAAGATGCCTTATAATGTGGTATAACACCACTTAACTTGGTCAACAAATATAAGTCCCTTCTATAGTTGTTTCTATGTCCTACAATTTTCTACATTTCTAATGTAAGAGGTCTAACTTCCAAAGATCACAACTTTTAATTTTGACATTAGAACCCTTTAAAATTGTAGAACTCAAAAATATCTACACGGTAAACATTCCAAGCTTTTCTAACATATTATCCAATCACAACTTCATTTCTCTATCTTAACTACTCAATTATTGATTTATTTCAATGTAGATTACATTTAATCTAGTTCAAAATATAGCTATATAAAAGATATTTTATTTTACAAATATTAAATAAATAAATTATCAACATTGCTAAAGATATTCATTGTATGTTCACAACACTTTTACATATCAACGTTATTATAATTAGAAGTGTTGTACTTTTATATGTCTAAGAAGACAAAATCTATGGTAAAACTAGAACTAAATGTGAGAGCCACTTCAATTGTGGTCAATTTAGAAATGAGTACCATAGTTAACTCTTTTTTAAGAGCAATTGAATCAACTATCCTATCCCCTTCCAATTTGACTGACTTAATCGATCATCATTTAAGAAGCAAATGTTGAAATCAAGTTAGAAGTGGATATAACACCCAAAGAAGCAAATGCTGAAGTCATATTAGAATATTGCATAAATGTACATATAAAATATATGAACTTAATAATCAATCTAAATATACATTCAAAATAGTTCAAACATAAATTGATTGAACCAAATATTTTGGAGAAACATACTTTTAATTTCAATCACTTTTACCTATCACATTCTATTATCTATGATCAGTATTTCTAAAATCAAAATGAAACATCAGCAAAAAATTGATTTATTTCATTCTCTATCTTAATTACTCAATTATTGATTTATTTCAATATAGACTACATTTAATCTAATTCAAAATATAGCTATATAAAAGATACTTTATTTTACAAATATTAAATAAATACATTTTTAATATTGCTAAAGATATTCATTGCCTATTCATATCACTTTTACACATCAACATATCAATGTTATTATAATTAGAAGTGTTGTACATTTATATGTCTAAGAAGATAAAATTTATGGTAAAACTAGAACTAAATGTGAGAGCCACTTCAATTGTGGTCAAATTAGAAATGAAAAACATGGTTAACTCTTTTTTAAGAGCAACCGAATAGACTATCCTATCCCCTTTCAATTTGACTGACTTAATCGAACATCATATAAGAAACAAATGTTGAAGTCAAGTTAGAAGTGGAAATATATTTTATGTGCCTAGAGCAGAATCTAGAAAATAGAATGTCTCAAGATATGTATCTTAGAGTGCAAATAAAAAATCTGACTTTGACTTCATAAACCAACAACCAAACAACATAAAAAAATCCAAATAAACTACACCATCACAATGGACTCGGAACCAACGTTCTGAGGATATTTCATTTGCAAAAACCAAAGTTTGAATGATAAAGTTATGACCAAAAAACCACAAATAGGTAAAAAAAAGCATTGAAATTGAAGAAAATTATTGCCTTGGGAAGCATGCCCATTAGTACCAAAATTACCTTAGCATTCATGCCAAATACAGTAATTTTCGTACCAAATTATCTTGATTTACGTGCAAAAATCTTTATTTTTTGCTGCAAAAAAATTGATTTATGTGCCAAGAAATCTTGAGATGCATGCCAAAATTCTCAATTTGCACACCAAAAATGTTGATTTGTGTACCAAAAAATCATGATTTGCATGCCAAAAATTTTCAATTATCGCAATGAAAATATTGATTTGTGTGCAAAAAGAATCTCAATTTGTGTGCCAAACAATAAAAAAATCTCAATTTGCATACCAAAAATTAGAAAATTGCCACCTCGAGAGACATGCCAAATCTAGGAGCAATATTTTTTAGTCTCAAATTCTAACTATGTCCAAATTGGACGAATTTTATATGAAAATAGGGGTTTTTGGGTGCTCTGAGCTCAATGGTGATGTTCGTTTAGGCTCAAAGTGATCTGAAAATAAGTGACCCCCCAGAGTCAATATAAAATAACTTTGAAAAATGAAAACCTCTAAAAGAAAAACCATAGATCTGAAAGCCAAACCAAACTTCTCATAAACATAATAGAGGCATGAAGATCTAGAGCTCTGATACAATGTTGAAGTTAATGAAAGGTCAACTATCCCTAATATATTAAAATCACAACTTCTTCATTCTCTATCTTAATTACTCAATTATTGATTTATTTCAATATAGACTACATTTAATCTAATTCAAAATATAACTATATAAAAGATACTTTATTTTACAAATATTAAATAAATACATTTTTAATATTGCTAAAGATATTCATTGCTTATTCATATCACTTTTACACATCAACATATCAATGTTATTATAATTAGAAGTGTTGTACATTTATATGTCTAAGAAGACAAAATTTATGGTAAAACTAGAACTAAATGTGAGAGCCACTTCAATTGTGGTCAAATTAGAAATGAAAAACATGGTTAACTCTTTTTTAAGAGCAATCGAATAGACTATCCTATCCCCTTACAATTTGACTGACTTAATCGAACATCATATAAGAAACAAATGTTGAAGTCAAGTTAGAAGTGGAAATAACACCCAAAGAAGCAAATATTGAAATCATTTTAGAATATTACATAAATGTACATATACAATATATGAACTTAATAATCAATCTACGTATACATTCAAAATAGTTCAAAATATAAATTGATTGAACCAAATATTTTAAAGAGACATACTTTTAATTTCAATTACTTTCACCTATGACATTCTATTATCTATGATCAGCATTTCTAAAATCAAAATGAAACGTCAAAAAAACATTGAAAAGAAGATACATGTTCACATGTTGTTAGAGAAAGGCAATGCAAAATGAAAGAAGATGGGGGGTTCATACCTGTGTTGCCAAGAGTTTATTGTCCCAATCAAAGACTCCAATTAGGGATGCATTTTCATCGGCCTCAACGCTGGCGTTATATCCATTCATGGCGTCTTGCAGGTATGACCAATTTCCCGTTGCAAAGAAGACCCAAACTCCACTCCAAACGAGCTCGTCGTAATATCCAGAGGAATTATAGAAACCCACTGCAGCCCCACCACACGCAGAGTCATGTGTGTATGTTCCCTTCTCCTTTTTATGCCCAAACTCATACACTTTCTTGGCTGCCTCCACCAATTTGGCGGAGTATTCTGTGTCCTTAAACACAAGTGACGCGGCGCTCAGGGCGGCAGCCATTTCCCCTGCCAAATCGGTGGCAGAACCAGTGCATTCTGAAACAGGCCTCTCGTAGTCCATGTCTTCAGGCCTCTCCCAACATTCTATCTCCTTTGGTCCACCCCCCACCTATTCACGTCAAACAAGAAAGAAAGGGCCGTATCAGATGTTGATAAGTTAAACTATGATATTTCATTGACATATATTTCATGAGTAGTAGTTCACACAAATCATTTCTTATGAAAAGGAATGGAACACTTTGCACAATCTAAGATGGAATGAGCGCTAAGTGTTCGATTCATTTTCATGAGAAATCTAGATGCAATGAGTGCTAAGAGTTCCATTCATTCTCATAAGAGACAGGGTTGTGTGTATCACTAGTGACTCATGAAACACAGGTCACTAAGTTTGACTCGAAAAACTAAACATTTGGAGCATGATAACAATATTGCATATCAGATATTGTTAATCCTTTTGTTTTTGAATCAAATTATTCATGGATTCTGTATATGAACATTTCAAATAATATTATAGTGATTGTTTATTTTCTTGATCAACTTTTCAAATCACATCTATATTATGAGAAACAAGAAACTGACGAAGGGTGTAAAACAGAATGAAACAGCGGAACTGTTGAGAAACTGGTATTATGGTAGAAAATATGTTTCTGTTATTGTGATGCAAAATTGTGTCGTGTCTCCAGTAAATATAGACCATGTTTCATTCATCATTAAGATTACGGAGAGTTATAAAAGTAAAAAGCGTTACAACTTTCAATTATTTTGATGACAGAACATGGAATGTGATTTGATTTGATTTAATATAGACCATGTTTCATACTGAGTTATAAAAGTTAAAAAAATTACAGCTTTCAACTATCTTGATGATGGATCATGGAATGTGATTTGATTTAAAATCTTGTACAAAATGTACTTAAAATACAATAATGCTCATAAGTTTCTTTGCACACAATCTAATTCATACCTGGGATCATTGTTGTATTTCAATTAGATCGTATACAAGTTTTTGAATCGATGTTCCACTCTGATGCATCAAAATTATAATAGAAGTCTTATCAGATTTCAACAAATAATCTATATAGTTGATTATTATTGTTTTTAGATAATATTTTGTATGAATTTTTCATAGTAATACGATTATAATTACACTCCAATCATAATCAAGATTTTACAGAGTTATAGCAGTTTAAAAAGGGATTTCTATTATCTTGATGATAGATCATAAAATTTAATTGAGTTGGAAGGAATTATAAAATGAGGTCTATCAATGATATCATAACTTTTGTTTGTTGTTCTTTATATTGTAGAAGATTTGAACTCATTAGTATTTGTATTGTGTAATATAGACTTTGTCATTAGATCAAGTGTCCTTTGACGTAATGTCAGATTATTCATTATTATCCTTGAATTTAGATCATGTATAAATATTGTATCAACATTTTGAAAATAAACACATTCATTAGTCATTGAGATCAATTTGATTTTTTAAATTTTCTATTATCTTGATAATAAAGCATAGAATATACTTCGTTGATATAAAACCTACACAATCTAATCTAAAACAAGAATGTTTATAAATTGATCTAGAATCAATCTAATGTATACAGTCGACAGTTACTGTATCTAAATTGAATTCTGTACAATAAAAATTTGGTATCAGTCCACAAACATAATGAAATAATAGAGAAAATTAAGTTCTCCGAATAGTATTCGGATGATAATAGAAACGACTAATTACAAATCCCTCAATCTAAATTCACAAACAACAAATGATGATAATATTCTATCCTCACCTGCGAATATATAACGTCAATTTGATGATTCGAGGAGTTGAAAGTCTTGAGAAGATAATCAGTGCCCCACTGGATGATATCCATGACATGATCAAGCTCCCCTGCAGCTTCATACTTCTCCCTGTATTCAAGCACGCTCCAGCTAATCAACGTAATCGTATAAGCCGTCGGAAACCCAAATTTTATATTGTTTCCCGAATCATAAAACCCTCCAACCAAATCAACTTTTTTATCGCCAAAACTCCCATCTTGTAGCCCAGAATCTCCCCTAAATTCAACTCTCACTTTTGAGGAATTCAAAGACCCAGCTGCAATTCACAATCCACATCAATCAGAGACTCAAATCAGGAACCAGCTCAATCAAACAAAAATCCCCAATTTTAACATCAATCGCAGACTCAAATCAGGAACGAGCTCAATCAAATAAAAATCCCCAATTTAAACATCAATCACAGACTCAAATCAGGATCGGGCTCAATCAAACAAAAATCCCCAATTTTTTAACAAATCGGCCCAAATTTTTTTTCTACTTACATTTCTGGGCATCGAAAAACAGGAGCGCTTGATGCAGAGCAAGTGTGTATTCATCAGGCGGAAACAAATGGTGGTGTTTTCTTGGAGCAAAAATGACAATGGCGGCAACCAATCCAGCCAAGAGAACCGCTATGAAAATTGTGTAGATGAATTTAGCGAAAGTTGATTTCTTGCACAGGAAAAAACCGAGATCGACGGTGTTCTTGGAGCCGGCGAGATCGAGGGGATGAAGCAGCCAACTGTTTTGTGTTTCTTGAATCTCTTTGTTGGACATACCTCTGCCATACCCACTTTCTGAGCTGCTAACTCCGATGTATTCCTTGAATGATGTCATGTTGTAGTATTGTGCTGTGGAGATACTGCAGTCGCCCATGCCTGAACCCTCTGTACACATTTCGAACGAGTTTCCCGACCTCGACATGTCGAAAGCTCTAATTTTTATTACTCTACTTTCTTCACGAGCTCTCGATTGCAGAATTTACAGAGATCGAACCAGCTGAAGATTAAGATAGTTTTGGTTAACCGTCGCATATTTGAGTCTGTCTATGTTGTGGATGGGTTTCGTTGAAATTCAAGTCCAAGGCGGAGCTTACGATGATTTTGGCTTGGAAAAGGAGTACTGGATTTTGAAATTCGTATTCAAAAAAAAGTTTTTTAAGTTTATGATATTAGTCATTATATGTTTGGGTGTAAATATGGTGATAGAATCAGAGACTTTTTGTTTTTTTTTTTTTTGGGTGCATCGAACACTTATTAAATTATTTATTTAATGTGAAAGGATTAATGAGAATGGAGGATAAAGTTCCAAGTATGAGACAATATTAGCGAAAAGATTAAGATATTGAAGGATGATAGAATTATGATAGATTGATATTTTAATGTCATTTTGAATGTAAATGAGAAAAGAGGTAGAATTAAAAAGAATAAAATGATGAATGATTTGTGTCACTTTGTAGACTCGTGTGGGGTAGTAATTCTGTGTAAAATTTGGAAGATTCACATGGATGAATAGAAGAGTGGGGTTTACAAACATTTCTTAACAATTGAGCCTCTTCTTCATTAGAAGAACATTCTTTTTATTCTTTTTCTAACCATTATACTATGTTGTATAGGGGACCACTTGTTGAGCAATATATTACCAAGCGTGTTCATAACTGGGGGGTCTAATATCCCCAAAAAAAGATGCAATATATTGTGAATATAACAAGGACAAGAGAGATTTATAAATTTGACAAAGGAATATGAATATCAAGAGGTATTTTTCATTTGGCAATTCCCAAAAGAACACAAAGGCATCTTTGGGTTGATTTCTTGTTGGATGCAATGGGAGATGCTATTGGAGATTTTTTTATGATTGATGAAGACTCATCAAATATTTTGCATTCCACTTGTGTGAGAATCCTTGTTGAGGTGGATATTTATGAGGGATTGCCTGAGAAATTTAAAGTTGGGCTCCTTGGTGGGAGCAACTGGATTCAAACCTTGGACTATGAAGGGATTCCCTTCAGATGTATAAAATGCTACAACATTGGGCATTTTACAACTCAATGTGGTCTTTAGAGTTTAAAGACTAATTTAAGGCTTATTCCTAGTGGAAGTGAACTTCTTCTAAACATTATAATATTGCTAAGAAGTTTTCTATGGTTTCTTCCACTATCAATCCTAATTTTTTATGGGTCGTTGGATCTAACACTATTTTTGTTACAACAGGTTTGACTGGTTCTATTAGTATTTCTAGCATGGATGTAGCTACAATTGTTAGCACTAGCTCTTTTATAGTAGGTTCTGCTAGTATTTCTACAACTTGCCTTGCTATCACTATTGGTATTTAGTCTTTGGATGATTATTTAGATATTCCTACTGCTCATGTAGGTACCCTTGTATTGGCAATGATTGTTTTGGGGGTTTCTACTAGTGCTGGATCTAATATTTTTTCTCCTTCTTATGCTAGTATTGTTGTCATTTTATAAGGCAATAACACTGATTTTAAATACACACTAGCATCGAATACATTGTGGAGAGATGATGACATAGAAAGGTTGAGTTTAAGTTCCAAGGTTGCATGACTAGTTTACTAGAGTTCTAGGAACTTTGGTTTCTAATTAAGACAATGATTCATGTAAAGGTAATTAGGTATGGGTAAGGTGTTCATAAAAGATATTGTTATTGCTTCCAAGTTTAAGAAAACAAATTGAATTCTAGTCACATTTCGTAAGATACTTGTAAAGTTTGTATAGAAACATACTACATAGGTTCAAAAACTTGAGTTATAGTGCTACAAGAATACTTTGCACGAGTTGATTAAGTTGGTTGATTAAACATTAGGTTCAAATTACAAAGGTATGATATCAAGTTCAAAATATATTTAGGGTTTCCAAGTTCTTAAGTCGACTATGATACTATCCCCCTTTACACTATACTAAGTCAATATTTAGGAGAATCTAATTATGTAATTAAAGGTTAATATATTATAACATACTAATACTTAATCCTAGATGGGTAAGTGCACCAAGTTGTGGTGCCAAAAACATGACACCTTTCTTTTTTTCTAGTTTTCAAAAGAGTGTACGTGTTATAGCGTGCACGCACTTTTTTAAAACAAATTTTTTAAATAAATGGGCTACAAACCAACAACCCATTTTATTTTTTCTTCATTTTGCAAGATTTCCTCCTCATAGTGTGTACGTGAGTTGAAGGAATTGAACATTTTTGCCACCCGCCTCCTCAAAATGCCTCCTCATCACCGAAGTTTGAGATCGAGATCACATGTATGTTTTCTAACCTTGTTTTTGCATTGTTTTGTAGGTTTTTTCAATTTTGTTTTAAATTTGTTTATTTATTTAGATTTCAATTGGTTTCTTATCAGGACATGTGAATAATGAACTGGAAAATCCCCAACAAGATCAAAACTAAAACCCTCCATAAGATCCAAACAAAAACCCTCCATAAGATGAGAATCAAAACCCTCCACAACAAAAACAAGAAATTTTGCAACTTGCATTGATTGGAAGACCTCCTCCTGGCACACAAGACAACATAATAAATGAAATAGAAAGAGGGAAAAATGAATTAGAAGCACTCATTAGTAGGTTGAAAGCTTGTGGACAAACCAATCCAATGGGAGCACAATTGGCATCCTCCCTCGAGTCCATTATGACCCATGTAGCTTTTGTTAGTGGTCAGTTGGATATTTGCTATGCTAAGAGGGATGAACAAAAAATATATTATGAAAACAAATTATCATATCAAGATGTAAAAAAAAATAAATACCAAAAGGTAGCATTTGTGCATTGTTTAGAAAGCCTAGTGAACAAAATACTGTTAGAGAGACAGCTAAATGGTTCCCCATCCATTGGTGCATACATGATGGTATTAGAAATAATTTTTGGGATAGATGGTGGATGGTCTTTTATGCCTCTCTCTACAATAATCATGAGGTCCCAATGTATTTCTTAAGGAAACTGTATTGTGAATTTGTCCTTGGGGAGATCCCCAATTATTTTGATATATTAGAATCTCAGGGTAGAGGTGGGGGTTCATAATTTGAGAGGTCGAGGGCATGTCATGACCCTAATGTAGTTAGGGCACCTATTGTCAAGCCATAGGGTGAGCATGTGATTATTCCTTCAGTTGTGAAGGAACATGTAGAGACTAGCACTCTAGGGACTAGTAATTCTTTGACATAGACCCTCATTCATTGCACAAGTCCATTAGTTGAGGAGGAGCCTTCTATGCATCACGGTCACATGTGTACATCATGTGGATCCTTAGCACATTTAGAAGTTATGCTAGAGATAGTATGGATGATGGGCTAGTCACTGATCAATTCTTGTGTTAGACATTTGGCATTGACACACGGGTAAATTAAAATTATAATAAACTAATTTGATCACATTTCATATGTATAGTGAATGACTAATTAATTAGCATGTATTGACATTGTTCAAAATTTAGGGTAAGAGTGTTGGTAGCCTCATCTTGTCGATGAGTCCATAGGTATGTATTGATTTAATCATTTAAATTAATGCATATATTTAATAAAGTAATCATATGAAGGATTGACATTAAAAATTTATGCATGTGCATCAGTTTTCTACAGGACCATCGACATTCACTAGGGACTCTAAGCCTAGACGTGATACGAGCTTCATAGAGGTACATTTGTTTCATGTTAATTTAATTCATTTTATTATATTTGTTTCATGTTTCATGTTACATGTAACTTGTATTGTATGACATGCAACTCTTGACATCTGAGACTCCTCCTCGTCTTCGGCAATCCATTGATTGTGGAGTTACTGTAGTGATGGCTAGTTCAGAGCCATTGACTGAGGTATGAAAGAATTTTCTTGGTTTTAGTTGTTGTTTATAATAGTTAGTATCAAAATTTCTAATATTCTTTATAAGTGATTATATTGATTGAATTGTTGTAGGGCCTTGTTATACCTGATTGTCCACAAGCCTTTGAGGTGGACATACACAATAACTATTTGATGGCAGTAAGAAAATAATTAATTTTGTGTGTTCATATATTTGATTTCAATGTATAATAATTATTGATTCATATCTACTTTTTTTGTATCAGCTTGAGCTAGAGAAGAGCCTAAACAAGAGGATAAGCGAGCATGTGAGGAAGACCCCATCATCCCCATCATCTCCCTCCACATGATGATTGAAGACCTCTAGGTATTTGTTTCCTTCCCCTCATGGGAAGGAGAAGATATAGTTGATAGACACACATATATAGGTATTAATGGACATATATGTTGGATTTTATGTCAGTGGACATATTCGATATACATTTGATGTATATATGCATTTTATATTTGATGTATGACATATATTTGATGTATGACATTATTAGACTAATGACATTATTGGTTAATATGTGATATGTTTGTTCATGTATGACATTATTGGTTATCATAATATATTATGTGTTTGTTAATGTATGACATTATTGGTTATCATTTTATATTATATGTTCATTCATGTATGACATTATTGGTTATCATAATATATTATATGTTTGTTCATGCATGACATTATTGGTTATCATAATATATCATATGTTTGTTCATGTATGAGATTATTGGTTATCATAATATATTATATTTTCATTCATGTATGACATTATTGGTTATCATAATATATTATGAGGTTGCATGGGTACTTGTACCCACACCCTTGGTACTCGTACCCACATACCCAAGTACCAGGTACAAGTATCCCAAGTACCAGGTACTTGGTGGAGAGCATCATAGCTAAGGACCTTGATTGAGATTTTTGAATTTTTTTTTCAATTTTTTGTTTGTGTATTAGCTCATTGTTTATCAAGCTTAATTCAATACCTAATCAATTCGAAACTTTGATAGAATATTGATTAACAATAAACTTTATCACTATTCAAGCATAAGTTTATCATTTCCAATATGTCATCATCATATGATTTATGATCTTGTTCATGTTTAAAGTTTTCCTTCTTTGTTATTTATTTATCAAGCTTAATTCAATACCTAATCAATTTGAAACTTTATTAGTGTTAAAGCCAAAAATTTATCATTTGTAATATGTCGTTGTCATATGGTTTATGATCTTCTTGTTCATGTTTAAAGTTTTCCTTCTATGTTATGCATCTAAACATTTATCATAAATTATTATTACAAACCTATAACAAATCTAAAATTGAAAACAATACATTACATTTGCAAACTTTATCATTGTTCTTGATTTGAAAAATCATTGTCATGACTCATAAATTCAGGTTTTCTATAAATATAAAAGTATAATTAAAAATAAATTTTGACATACCCAAGTACCCCCATCCCCTATTATAAAAAATAGCTATACCTATACCCATACCTGTATCCTAAGTACCCCAAGTACCCCCATCCCTATGCAACCTTGTATATTATGTGTTTGTTCATATATGACATTATTGGTTATCATAATATATATCTTGTTTTTATTGTTTACATTTTAAGTACATTTCATGTATGTCATTTTAATGTAAATTGCATCCAAAATGATGCAAAGTGCTCACACCAAAAGCTAGTGGATTCCTAGCAAGAACACGTTTAAGGCAAACTACCTTTCCCACCTTTGTAAGTGTCTTCAAAGACTCTTTCCAACTTGGTTACAATATTGAACAAAATTCTACCCAACATCACAAAACTACTTTATCACTTTCCCTATTGAAGACTTGGGAAGCAATAAGTGAAATATGAACAAATTTGAGAAATGGATCATAATCAACTTCTTGCTTCAAACTAACATCTTAGCCACTTCAAGGAACACCTAATAACTATCTCACAAACTTTAATCTATCATCTATTCCATCCTTCCAAGAGATTCTTCAACATCCTATGAGTGAAAACAATCTTCCAACATCCTATGACTGTATTTTCTTTGCAACAACATGTAATTTGCTGATTTCTGGACAACTCTTCACAAAAGGAAGTGGTTATGTTTCAAACCCATGAAATGACTATTAAGACAACCAAGAAGATCATTAACATCTTTGACTAACTCCATTCAGTGATAACATGCAGCTATATGAGGTGTAATGACTCTCAAAACACTTATTGAGTCAACTTATTAAAAAAACAACAAAAAAAGGAAAATTGTTAAGACTAAGGCAATTTGGGTTTATAGGTGACCTCAAGTTCCTTGACCTTACAAACACGGATTACCTTATTACTAGAAAAAAATAACATGTTCAAAATGATGTGTATAATCACCCCTTTACCTTCTATCACTAGTCCCCATCATTGGATGAGATGACATATCTAATTGCCACAGTCAAAGATTGTTGTCTTATGACATTTAGTGACTCTTAGGGATGATTCGGTTCAGTGTGCCTGAGAACATTCAAGCACTCAATGAGATGGGACAAGCTTGGGGATAGTTTCTACCTAGCCACCCAAAGCTAGTGGAACAAATAGTTCAATCTCACGATGAAAGGTAAGAGAGATTGGGCAATTGGCAACTTTGTATTGGCCAACATTACAAGTTTCAACATCACCTGAGATGGCATCGCAAAATAAAAGTAGAGTAAGATCACCAAAAAATAAGAAAGGTTATTGTAGGTCTCCACAACATGGTCCTATAGCACCTAGAATCACATTCATACCTCACACGAGCTCTGAGATATGCCCTGTCAAAGATCGCTACCCTATGGCATTTAATGACTCTTAGGGACGATTTGGTTTGGTGTGCCCAAGAACATTCAAGTGCTCAATGGGATAGGAGGAGCTTGGGAATAGTGTTTACCCAACCACTTAGAGCTAATGGAATAGGCATTTTGATCCCACGATGAACGGTGAGGGAGATTTGATAGTTGGCAACTTTGTACTAGCCAACACTACAAGTTCCAGCATCACCTGAGATGGCATCACAAAATCAAAATATATTAAGATCTCCAAAAAGTGAGAGAGGTTATTGTAAGTCTCCAAAACATGGTCCTATAGCACCTAGAATCACATACATACCTCGCATGAGCTTTGAGGTATGCCCTATCAAAGATCACTGCCCTATGGCATTTAGTGACCCTTAGGGATGTTTTCGTTCGGCATGCTTGAGAACGTTTGAATGCTCAATGAGACTGGAGGAGCTTGGGAATAGGGTTTACTTGGCAACCTAAAGCTAACAAAACAAATAGTTTGATCCTAAGGGAGACTTGGTAGTTGGCAACTTTGTACTGGCCAATGCTACGAGTTTTAGCATCACCCAAGATGGTGTCGCAAAATCAAAATAGAGTAAGATCTCCAAAAAGAGAGAAAGGTTATCGTAGGTCTCTACAACACGGTCCTATAAGACCTTGAATTGCATCCATACCTTGCATGAGCTCTCAGATATGTCCCATCAAAGATCATTACCCTATGGCATTTAGTGACCCTTAGTGACATTTTGGTTCAATGTACCCGAGAACATTCAAGCACTCAATAGGATTGGAGGAGCTTGGTGCTAGGGTTTACCCAGCCACTTAGAGCTAAAAAAAATAGATAGTTTGATCCCACAACAAATGATGAGGGACATTTTGGCAGTTGGAAAATTTGTACTAGCCAACACTATGAGTTTCAGCATCACTCGAGATGGCATCGCAAAATCAAAATGGAGTAAGATCTCCAAAAAATGAGAAAGGTTATTGTAGGTCTCTACAACACGGTTCTATAGGACCTAGAATTGCATCCATACCTCACATGAGCTTTGAGATATGCCTCGTCAAAGATCATTGCCCTATGGCATTTAGTGACCCTTAGGGATGTTTTAGTTTGGCGTGCCCGAGAACGTTTGAGCCCTCAATGGGATGGGACAAGCTTGGGGCTAGGGTTTACCTAGCCACCTGAAGCTAAAAAAATAGATAGTTTGATCCCACAATGAATGGTAAGGGAGATTTAGCAGTTGGCAACTTTGTACTGGCCAACACTATGAGTTTCAACATCACTCGAGATGGCATCACAAAATCAAAACAGAGTAAGATCTCCAAAAAGAGAGAGAGGCTATTGTAGGTCTCTACAACATAGTCTTGTAAGACTTAGAATCAGATCCATACCTCACACGATCTCCAAGATATGCCCCGTCAAAGATCACTACCCTATGGTATTTAGTGACCCTTAGGGACATTTCAGTTCAGTGTGCTCGAGAATGTTTGAGCACTCAACAGGACTAGATGAGCTTGGGGCTAGAGTTTACCTAGCCACCTAGAGCTAATGGAATAGATTTTTTGATCCCACAAAAAATGGTGAGGGAGATTTGGTAGTTGGAAAATTTGTACTGGCCAACACTACAAGTTTCTTTATCACTCGAGATGGCATCGCAAAATTAAAATGGAGTAAGATCTTGAAAAAGTGAGAGAGGTTATTGTAGGTCTCCACAACACAGTCCTATAGGACCTTGAATCACATCCATAACTTACACAAGCTCTGAGATATGCCCTATCAGAAATTGCTGCCCTATGGCATTTAGTGAACCTTAGGGATGTTTTGGTTTGGCATGCCTGAGAATGTTTGATCGCTCAACAGGACAAGACAAGCTTGGGGCTATGGTTTAACTAGCCTCTCAGAGCTAACAGAATAGATAGTTTGATTCCATGACGAACAATGAGGTAGATTTGGCAGTTGACAACTTTGTACTGGCCAACACTATGAGTTTCAACATCACCCAAGATGGCGTCACAAAATCAAAACAAAGTAAGATCTCGAAAAAGTGAGAGAGGTTATTGTAGGTCTCCATAACACAGCCCTATAGGACTAAGAATCACATCCATACCTTGCATGAGCTCTAAGATATGTCTTGTCAAAGATCGATGCCTTGTGTCATTTAGTGACCCTTAGGGATGTTTTGGTTTAATGTGCCCGAGAACATTTGAGTGCTCAATAGGATGGGATGATCTTGGGGATAGGGTTTACCTGGTCACTGTGAGCTAATAGAATAAACAGTTCGATCCCATGATGAATAGTGAGAGAGATATGAGCAAGATATGTATGCTTTAGCCACTTTGTGCAAGATATAAGCAAAAGTTGCTAATTAGGCCAAATTGAGTCTTTTTGAGTTTTTGGTCAAGATAGCCTAGTATCAAGTGTTTTTAGTTATTTTTTAATAGTTTGGAACCTTTTCCAAGTCCTAGAAGTGAAATTTAGTGAACTTTGCATTACTTGCACTTTTTGTGCAAAATTGCAAAAGTTGTAAAAGTTGCTTAAAATGAAAATTTGACTAGAAACCTTCCAACCTTCAAAAAAATGTTTTCCATGCTCATATAGCCAAGCATGAATAGTTACAACTTCCCAAACTTCCATTTGCAACTTTTTTGAAAAAATTGCAAAAGTTGCTCAAGCAACTTTTTGAGCAACATTGCAACTTTGCATTTACAAGACTTGGGAAGCCAGGATAATCAAGCTGGGCATGATCCATCAAAGTTTTCATTGAAATATATTAATGATCTTACCATAACAATAAAGAGCTCATTGCCACCTTTAAATGGACACTTCAGTTTAAATGGAGATTATCAGTTCCCGAACATGTCCCAATCAAGTAGATGACTAGTTTACAAAGCAACAATTAGAAATAGGGTTGTAGAAATGAACTCAATGCTCATGAAGATTCAACAATACTAAAATAACTTATTTCTAAATGCTCAGCCCTTTACCAATTCCCAAACTCCTGCCATTCACAAATCGACATGCTACAAGAGATTAAATCCTTTATGGTACTTAACCTGAGGCTTGATTGGAAAAATCACAAAACACATCCTCTAGTATTGAAACCATGAAATATTAAAAAGGACCCTACTAAATACCATTTATCAAGTGGCCATGAAATTTCAACCAAGGAAATTGCAGTTAGAGGCCCATTTTTGCTGTGTGCACCAAAATGTTGTCCTAAAAATCTGGTTTCACTAAAAAGGTAATAACTTGAGTTAGAAAACATGTAGAATGATGAAACTAGAAGGAAAAAAAAAAAGATAATTCAAAGCTCTATCTCAAAAATCCATTATATCTAGTCTAAAAGTCCTTACATTTTGTGCAACATGCAAACAACAGTAAAAATGACTCAAAAACTAAATTTCTTTTTTTTCAGCTTCGTCCAATTCGTATATTAATGCCCTCTAGACCTCACAAATGAAGTATATATATCTCCTATGCATATTTTAATGGTTAGAACCAATATTTTAATAGTTATTATCCTTTTTTCATAAAGTTGCAAATTTGAGCAGCTTTTACAACTTTCAACAATGCAACTTTGCACAAAAAGTTCAATTTTTACATTTTTCACTTGATTACACTTTTAGGACTTAGAAAAAGTTCCAACATACCTAAAACCAACTAAAAAAAACTTAGTCATAGCATTTCTTGACCAAAAATATTAAAAATCCTGAATCTGCCTAATGAGCAACTTTTGCTTATAAATTGCATAAAGTGCCTTAAGCAAACAAAATGGTGTCTTTCTTTGACAACCATGGACTTCTCATAAAAGGGTTGTTTATTCTAGCCTAAGTAGGTAAATAAAACATGAAAATCAAAATATAAACCAAGTTCCTTGGTGCTCTACACCAGGAACATACCCTCAAACATGAACGAAAAGAGAACAATGACCATGGACACAATGAGATTGGTGAAATGCAGTAATACAACTCTTTATGTTTGCAAGTTTGCAATAAATGGCATCCAATACCCATACCACCACACCTAGGTCCAATGATGCTTATTCTACTTACAAGGCTCACTTGGAGTATAACACAACAAAAATGAAAAGGTTAGGGCCCTATGATTGGTGCAAGAGCACCCCTCTTATGAAATCATGTAATCAAGTTGTTTGGGTCATTTATGACCTCTTTCTAGTTTTCTTTCCATGTTTTCAATAAGGTCATGATTTTAGACTCCTAGGTTTTCCATTAACCCTTTTGTGTGGTCCATTAGCAATATTGGGTGTTTTATAAGCCCGTTGCTCAATGAGGTCACAAGGGCACAATTTTTGTATTTTGAATGCATATGCTTGTCATCTAGGGTCTAATAGTTGTATTGAGTCAATTAGGACTCATTTACATAGTTAAAATGCCTTTTAGGCACAAAAATGCAAAAATGCAATAAAAGTTGTAAAAGTTGCTATGCAACTTTGCAAATTTTTGCATAACTAAGAAAATTGTTTTTAATTATGTTAGTGAATATGCAAAGACTCGGCATGTAATCGGGTCTAAAAGACCCAATTACAAGTGGATATGCAATGTTAGTATGTAATTGGGTCTCACTAATTCAATTACAAGAATGAATTATAGATAATATGTAGTCGCATCTTCAAGACTTTGTGGTGCAGGAGCACTAGGGCCAAGCATAAGGGCCTATGAGGAAACTAGGGTCATTGAATAGATCCTGGGGGAATAAAGGACAAACATGACCTTAAGAGGTCATTGGCAATGTAATAAGACCTCAATGGTCATTTGATTATGTTTTAAATGTTTTCATTGATCACTTTGTAAAATGATCAATATTGTAAGCCTTAATGGCATTTGTGGGGTTATAGTGTACCTTGGGTGATTTGTGGATCCTAAGGTTGATGAAGGTTTGAATAGAATAAGGCATTAAAATGTAAGTTATAAATTCAAATATTTGAATTCTAACAATTAGGAGCATTTAGGAGGTAAAATGAGTTTAGGTACTTAAACCACTTTGTAACCACTTGGTTTTGATTGTGAAATTTTCCATCCATCCTACAAACATCCTTGAATGCTTGGGAGAAGAGGAGGTACGAATTGAGGAAGCATTTGTACGGACTTCATTCTGAAAATGCAATAAAATTCATAGTTTCTTACATATTTACACTTTTTCATTGTATTTATTTCATGCTCTAATCATTGAAATGTATTAGAGGATGTATTTGAAGTTGTTTTCATCCATTTTATCAAGGTTACATTTGAAGTTTTCATTTATTTAGATGAAGTGTTGTAGATAGTCATTTTCACATTATTCCCTTCAAGAAAAATGATGTAACCATTCCCTTTCTATTCTAATTGTGAATTGGGGATGGATTATTAACATGTATCATATGTAATTATGAATACTAATGCAGGGAAAAGTAAGAGGATGTAGATGATCATGCAACTAGATAAGTTTGGAGTGCTTGGGTGCATGAAAATGCATTAAATTTGATGCCATAGGTATATTAGTGGGATATCTGCCTAAAGGAGGCCATGGTTTTATGTAAAATAGTTAAATTAATCATCATAAATATGGTTTAGGATCAACTAATAGGTCTTGGAAGTGATTTCTTGGTTTGATTTGAAGAGGCCTTAGTTTTTGGCTTTGTTTGGTGAGGGTTTCATAAAAAGAACATATAGAGAGTTGATGGATTCAATTCAATTAAAGAATCCTCACTTTATGATCATATTAAGATACTTTACCAAGTTTTATGATTTGGGGATAATTATTCCATATAGTTCCTTTGTAAATGGAGGGGTTTTTATGCCTAAAAAGTGGTCCATAGTGTAACAAAAAAGACTTGGTCCAAAACAACCATACCTCATATTTTGATATGTTATAGAGAAACCAAATGGGTATCCTAATATTTAATTTATTTTCTTGATGTTATGGGAAAATGTGGAGAAAAATGCAAGAGGACAACATTTGAGGGCTAATTGGGGCTTGTAGGCCTAGTAGGCTAGGATGATTGGTTTACCTTAGAGATAGGCTCTTGGTATTTGGTAAACTGGTTATTTGGGGTGTATTAAGGTATTCAAAACCATTAAATTACTAAGAAGTCTTCGGATAAGTCATTTACCTGATTTGGGAAACTTGAGCCTTAAGGTTGCATTCATAAACCTTTAGGAAAACATATTGTTTAGAGTATTTTCTCATAGAACTTGGAAGGGCCCATCTTTCTCTACATCACTTTTCCTAAAAGTGTCTATAAATAAGATATTTAATCATACCCTGAAGACTTGATTGCAAGTGTAGAAGAGATACAATTTCTAATTAGGTCTTCAAGACTAGATTGTAGGGATGCAAGACTTAACCCGATGACATATGAAGATGCTTAAAGAGCTTGCAATCAATTCCTAGATACTTGATTACAATACGTGCCTATCCACATAGAGGGATGACTTATTGGTTGGGTCTTAAGGCCTACCAACCACTTAGGCATGAGAAAACTTGCAATCAAGTTTGTGAGAGCCAATTACATTTTGTTAATACATGTTTATGACTTGTAATTGATGTCAAGGACCTTGACTACATATGAGAACTAAGACAAACTATTCACATGTTGAGATTAAAATATCGACCTATACACTAGTAACTATGAGGATAATGCAAGGGCATTCAAAGACATAAAAAAGGGCCTAAGAGACATGAGCCATAATGAAAATGGATTTTGTGTAGATTTATACTTAATTCTTACCAAGAAAAATCAAGAGCAACATATTGAAAGGTTATGTTAAACAAAAATAATGCTGATGATGACCTTCAATCTACCTTTGAACCCTTTTAAAGAAATTCACATCTCAATATACTTTGTTATTTAAGATGAAACAATATGTACATTGTTCAATTTGCTCCATATGTTCTTTACTCTTTTCTATCCCGACCTATGTAATTCAAACATCTACTACATGAAAAATACTTTCTAACACTTCCAACTTGTTAAATGGGCTATCCCTTAGCAATTCCATGCTAGGCACCCTTCCCTAAGTTGCAGACTTATCCTTAAGTTGCTCATTTCCCTATGGTAAGGTATGCCTTGACTTTTAGGCCAATTAGTGACTCTTCCAAATACATTGTGGCATCCTACTCCCTAGCTATCACACCTAGGTCTAATGACCCTTATTGATTTAGAGCACAAAATCTACTTTTGCCAATTGGTTCTTAAACCTCTAAGGGTACCCAAACCCAATTTAGGATCATGTCTTGGTTACTAGCCTTTGCCAAATGATGAAATTTACTTATCCAAGTGGAATCCACTCTCCTAAGGTCCTTCCCTTTTCTTAGGGCTCTTGGTAAACTTGGATCAAAATATGGCTTTAGGCACACTTGCCCTCAATTAGGCCAATTAAGGCAAAACAAGTAAAAAAGTTTCAAGACTTCAAACTTAGACTTGATTTAGCATTTCTAGGACTAAACCATTAGGATTTATGAAATTTCAAGACCCCAACACCTTCAAAGGATCAATATCCCTAACTTAGGCCTAGAAATCCTAGTAGGTCAAAATTTAATTTTTCCTTGGAAAACTTCCAAACTTTCCAAAGGACAAGGAAAACTTATCATCTTTTCAAATACCCTTTACATAGTTCTTGAAGACTCCAAAGGATCAAGGGCTGATTCCATTCTAGCAAACCCAAACTCTACTTTAGTCTGCAAACCAAATAGGCATAATTAGGTTGGGTTTCCAAAGAAAGTGCTTGAAGATGGGTTCATAGAATCAACTCAATCCCATGGAACTCTACATCTCCTTCATAAAAATCCATTTCACCCTTCACCTAGGTTCAGACAATCAGTCTGGAAGCCTAAATGCCACTTCTTCTTCAATTCCTGGCTGAACACATAGGGATGTTCAACCTAGGCTGGTTGGTAAAAATATCAAACCAATTCCTCCAAGTTTGAAACTCTGCCATATCAAATTAAACTCCCCTAACTTGCATCCCCCAAAGAGGCATTAAATTCCAAGCATGGGTTTGCAAGTTAGAGGCACATGTTTGCCAAAACCCTTGAATTTAGGTCCAAATAAGCAACCTTCATAAAAACTGCAATAACTTAAGCAAATGAAAAGATATAACCTTCAAACAAAATGAAAATGAGACCTAGTTCATTAGACTATCCAACCATCATAGTTGATCTCCTTCACCAATCTATACACATAGGTACAACTTAGAAAAATAGAGAAAAGGAAAAAAATCAGAGTTTTATTCATGTAAATCTTCACGAATCCGTACAACTATGTCGTCCTCTCCATGTACAACATTTTTAAATATGTATTCCTTGCCTCCAATGGTCATAACCATCATTTAAATGGTTATGCCAATGTTCAACTTCCTTTTCAATTATTTAGCAAGAAAAGTTGTCATTTTGCATTTTTTTTGCATGACAACATTGACATTTTTGCTTTAATGACCTCCTAGACACCTAAATCTTTGCCTAAAGACCCTAAGGCATTTAAATATATCTAAAGACCTAAAAACTCCTTATTGCATACAAGATAACTCAAATTCCTCAAGTTTGACCTTTGGTTCAATTTGGTATCCTAACTTATAATGACACGAGGATCCAATTGAACACTCTTTTTCTCTCTTCCTCTCTCCCTATTCAATCTAATGAACCAACTAGATCTGCTCTACATTTTAATGTCTCAAGTATTGTCTTGTGGTCTGAATTGTAAACTTTTCAAAGAGTCTTATTATGTGGTTTTCCACCATATTTTATCAAGTAGACATTTGATGTGACAATAGGGTTTGAATAATGAAGAATCTTCCCCTCTGTTTGCCAATCCTCAAATGACCACAAGTTAGGGTTCTTCATAGAATATCGTCTAAGCCATGTGCTAGTTACAACCACCACATTGATATGGTACTCTAAACCTTAACCATCTATAATTGAGTGATCCAATTTTTGTTTGGCTTGGACACAACAACACAAATAATAATATATGCCTTCTTCATTGTCTTCAGGTGCAATAACAACAAAAACATGGCTTGCAGTGATAAATGTACAAAATTTGGTCATTGATTCAAGAAAATACTTAGGTTAAAGTTATAACGTTACATATTGAAATTACAAAGATATACAAATATATATTACGAGGTTGCACTAGATTAGACAAGCAGTCAAAGTCAATAGATGAATCCATCTCTACCATTTTTAGTGCTTGTGGGGGATGATAGGTGTTAATTAGGTCCAAAACTCGTATATCACATTTTCCCACCCATTTAGTCAACTCACAGTCATCCCAATTTTTCTCTACACATGATGGACAATAGCATGCCATTTTTCGTGTGTGGATACTCCATGAACCTAGATCAACTCACTTGATCTTGTTAGTGTGCAATAATCCTCATATGGTGCAATGTTAGTATTATCTACAACCAAAAAAATCTATGAACTGTAGACTCACCTTCCTTACCTGGACCCATTGTAGCATTACACCACTAGATGATGGATTTTGCATCTGTCAATATTGCTCTATCTTTGTACTTTAGTTGTTCATGAGCTAAGACTCTTTTGATGCATGTGCCTACACCATCATGCTCTTCATTTTCATGACCAACCTCTGTGAAATTCCACATATATTGAATTCTACACAACTTGTGCATCCTACTCAACCAATAGAACATTTGTGCATTCTTGAATTGAGATGCACAATTGTCTAACCAAATAATGTGCTGACAATATGGTATGCCCTTGTTAGGAAAATCTCCATAAAATTGTTGAAAACATCCATGTACAAACTTTGTAGAATGTGATCTATCATCTCTGATGTAAAAATGATACTCCCTCAAAATTTTTCTGTCATCTTCTATATTTGTAGGTGAATGCATGAATGTTATGTGAACAAATATGGAAACTTGTTGAGAAGTATAATACTTTGCTTGCACCTCATTTTGTGGTTGTAGTGTGTAGTTCTCTATAAATTCTACAACTGAAACAATGGTATCTAGTGGAAACGTATCCTTGCACAACTTGAATTGCAAATCCAGCCATCGAGCTCTATGTGTATGCCTTGTATACTTGTAAATAATCTTTTACAGAAAATCTTCATGCTCATACATTGGAATCTTTTCAATGACTAAATCACATCTTTTACCTTGTTTTCCATCTTTTAGAGCATATGTCACTATCTTAAATTTTCCATAATCTACTATTTTATTTCCAATTGCATGTGTACTATCCATATGTTCACAAGTTGATAAAAGTTGCAAAGAACCACAAAATAAGCATGTATCATCCAAGCATGATGTCTTGTAAAATTGTTGGTTCTCCCCTTTTTCACATAAAATGTTGGATATGAATTCCCTTGAAGATCTTGGTGGCTCATTCATGTCACAATCTTGCAAAACAAACTTAAAATGCAAAAACACACATTTATGCCTAAAAACATCAAAATGGTTAGAAAATTCAATATGTATCCTACAACAAGAAGTTGTGCATGTGTGGTTTTTCTTTACATAAAAAGGTTTACCCATCTCAAAAAATCTTTGACTTATTCAAATTTGAGGATACATACCAATAAATTTTGTAAAAATTTGTGTCTGAGTTGAGTCCAAAAAATGTTTCGCATGTGGGTCGCAATTTTGACTACTAATCCTCCTTCTTACAACATCTCTTTGATTAGGGGAAACACGTGTGTTCTTTTTCCAAAAATCTTCAATCAATGATTTCAAAGCTTTACTAATTTTTTTATCCTTTTATGGTAGTCTATCGCTAAATGTCTATAACTCATTTTTTGTTGGATCTTCTAATCTCTCATACCTTAGCATGGCTCTCCTTAGAGTACCTCTACCAATTTTTAACGTTTTTCTTTTCTTTCTCATGAGTCGAGCTTTCTTCATTTGGGTACTTACTATTGTTGATGTAAGTACTTGTCTTGTGATATTACTATCTTTGGTGCATGATTTAGAACCCACTTTGTCATAAGCACTCATTAGATTCTTTACAATGCTTTTTTCATTTGAATCATCCATTGTTATTAGCCCAAGAATCTTCATGATAGGCCTAAATTTCAAATTCCTCATCATTTCAACAAATAATTGGCATTGACCTATAATATTTAATTCTTCAAAGAATAATCTCCACATACAATTAACTTTTTTTTGAGAAGTACACTTTCTAATCTTTTCAAGCATTGATTTCAAAATGTTAGTATCAATATCAATCAAATATTTTGGTCTTCTAAAATGAATTCTAGAAGGTGTTATAATCTCTTCCATTCTTTCAACATTTTGAACATTAACATAAGGTTGAGTGTTTTGCATACCTTGAACTAAAGATGATGTACCTTGGCAATAAGATGCAAAAGATGAAATATACCTACTTGATATGTTGATATTGTGCCTTCAACATGACATGATGGAGTGTTTGCATTGTTGGATCTACGAATTAGTGTCTCTTCAACATGAGAGGATGATATGACTCCAACATTGGAAGATGATGTAGCTTCACAATTGAGTTGTCTTCTTGAGTATAACAATCTCATTCGTTCTCTTTTTCTTTCCAATTCTTCCTCTTTGTTTCTTTGTATCGGTGGTTCTTGTTCCTCTTCAAAAGTCAATTCTTCATTATTGCTTTGCAATTTTCTTTGTTCACGTAGTAGTTTCATTTTATCTCTTTTAATTGCCAAATTTGTCTCCCTCTCTTCCTTTGTTTCAGTTTTTGGTTTCTTCCTTGGCATGATGATGATTTCTATATGTCAAATTATTCAAACATCTGAATTACTTACAATTTGTAAATTACAAATCATTCAAATACATATAAAAATTACAATTATTTCAATGAATACACAATATATATTAAACAACTTTCCAAATTTCTAACCATTTCCAAATAACAATTCATTCTAATATACAAATTTCAATGAATTCACCATATATTAAGCATGTCAAATTATAATCAAATTTGTCTCTATATATCAACAAACAACATTTAAAAAGGACTGCACTAAACTTTTCTATAGAAAGAATACTCAAAAAGCCTTCAAATAGCATATCCAATGATTGAATTTGGTGTTTGCTAGCTTCAAAAAGTCTTCAAATAGTGTTTGCTAACTTCCAACAGCTTGAAACCCGTATTTTTTGTTAGAACAATAGAATACACAATAGACAAAAAGTAGAATATGGATCAGTAGAGACCCAAACTTGCTTTATGACTATTTTTTAGTGATTTCACATAGTGTGTACGTAGTATAGCATGTATGCACTATGTGGAAATAAATCTCTCCCTATCCCACCATCCCCCATCCCCTACTCTCTCTCTCCTCTCCCATACCCTACTCTCTCTCACTCTCTCTCCTCTCCCATCCACTACTCTCTCTCTCTTGCTCTCCCTCTCCTACTCCCTCTCCCATTGCCTACTCTCTCTCACTCTCTCTCTCCCATCCCCTATTCTCTCACTCTCTCTCCTCTCTCATCCCCTATGCTCTCTCGCTCTCTCTCTCTCTCTCCTCTCCCATCCCCTACTCTCTCTCTCTCGCTCTCTCTTCTCTCCCATCCCCTACTCTCTCTCTCGCTCTCTCTCTCCCACCACCTACTCTCTCTTTCCCATCCCCTACTCTCTCTCACCCTCTCTCCTCTCCCATTCCCTACTCTCTCTCTCTCACACTCCCATCCCCCCCCCTCTCTCTCTCTCCTCCATTGCCTACTCTCTCTCATCCTCTACTCTCTCTCTCCCCTCCCCCATCCCCTACTCTCACTCTCTCCCCTTTCCCATCCCTCTCTCTCTCTCTCTCTCTCTCTTTCATTCTCCATCTCCCACTACCTACTCTCTCTATCTCATCCCCTACTCTCTCGCACCCTCTCTCCTCTCCCATCCCCTCCTCTCTCTCTCTCACACACACACACACACAAACACCCATCCCTCCTCTCTCTCTCTCTCTCTCTCTCTCTCCTCTCCCATCCCTTACTCTCTCTCTCTCACTTGCTCTCCCCCTCTCAATCTCTACTCTCTCTCACTCTCACACACACACACTCTCTCTCACACTCTTACTCTCTCCCTCTCTACTCTCTCTTTTCCACCCCCTAGTCTTTCTCACATTCTCACACTCTCTCCCATCCCCTACTCTCTCTCTTACATACATTCCCATCCCCACTCTCTCTCCCCCTCTCCCACTCCCTCTCCCACTACCTACTCTCTCTCTCCCCCCTCCCATCCCCTACTCTCTTTCTTTCACACACACACACACAGCCATCCACCCTCTCTCTCCTCTCCCATCCCCTAATCTCTCCCCTCTCCCATTCCCTACTCTCTCTCACTTGCACACTCTTATCATCCTCTCTCTCTCTCTCTCTCTCTCTCTCTCTCTCCCTCTCCCTCTCCCTCTCCCACTACCTACTCTCTCTCTCTCCCCCATCCCCTACTCTCACTCTCTCTCCCATCCCCTATCTCTTTGCCACCCTCGACTCTCTCTCACTCTCAAACTCTCTCCCATCCCCTACTCTCACTCTCTCTCCCCCATCCTGTACTCTCTCTACCACCCCCTTGTCTTTCTCTCTCTCTTACACACACTCCCATCCCCCCTCTCTCCCTCTCCCACTCCCTCTCCCACCACCTACTCTCTCTCACACTCTCTCTCCCATCCCCTACTCGCTCTTACACACACTCCCAACCCCCCCCCCTCTCTCTCTCTCCCTCTCCCACTCCCTCTCCCACCACCTACTCTCTCTCTCTCTCTCACTCTCTCTCCCCTCTCCTATCCTCTACTCTATCTCTTTCATAGACACACACTCCCATCCCCCCTCTCTCCCATCCCCTACTCTCTAGATCTCTCACACACTCCCATCCCCTCTCCCTCTCCCACTCCCACTCCCTCTCCCACCATCTACTCTCTCTCTACTCTATCTCCCCCATCCCCTACTCTCTCTCTGCCACCCCTATTCTCTCCCACTCCCTCTCTCATGCTCAACTCTCTCTTACACACACTCCCATCCCCATTCTCTCCCCCTCTCCCACTTCCTCTACCACCACCTACTCTCTCTCTCTCTCTCAGACTACTCTCTCTCCCCTCTCTCATCCCCTACGCTCTTTCTCTTTCACACACACACACCCATCCCCCCCTCTCTCCCCTCTCCTATCCCATACTCTCTCTCTCTCTCACACACACACACTCCCATCCTCCTCTCTCTCTCTCTCTCACTCTCCCTCTCCCATTCCATCTCCCACTGCATACTCTCTCTTGCCCATCCCCTACTCTCAATCTCTCTCTCCCATCCTTTACTTTCTCTACCACCCCTACTCTATCTCTCACACTTCCTCTCTCTCCCATCCCCTACTCTCTCTCCTTTCTCCCATCCCCTACTTTCTCTCTCTGTCACCTCTACTCTCTCTCACACTCTCACACTCTCTCCCATGCCCTACTCTCTCTCTCTCACACACACTCCCATCCTCCTTTCTCTCTCTCTCTCTCACTCCCTCTCCCATTTCCTACTCTCTCTCTCTCTCTCTCTCTCTCTCTCCCCCCCCCCCCATCCCCTACTCTTAATCTCTCTCTCTACCTTCTCGTACTCTCTCTTTGCCACCCCTACTCTTTCTCTCTCACACTTCCTCTATCTCGCATCCCCTACTCTGAATCTCTCTCTCCTATCCTATACTCTCTCTACCACCTCTACTCTCTCTCTCTCTCTCTCTCTCACTTCCTCTTTCTCCCATCCCATACTCTCTCTACCACCCCTACTCTCTGTCACTTCCTCTCTCCCCCATCCTCTACTCTCTCTCTCTCTCTCTCTCTCTCTCTCTCTCTCTCTCTACCTCTCTGCCTCTCTCCTTCCCTCTCTATGTACTATTTAGTTCTCAATAGTGTGTGCACACTAAAGTGTGCATGTGCTATTAAGACTCAAATTTAAAATTCTTTAAATAATGTGTGCATGCTATAGGGAACATGCACTATAGTGCACACACACTATTCAAAGCTTTGCATTCTACCAAGACTAAGGCTTGGTTTTGCCTTGGGGATCCAACCCAAAGGTTTGGAGTCTATAAACTAGTATGAGATGTGTTTTGCTACAAACATACAAAAAATGATTGATTTTTCTTGTGTGCTCTCCTTCAAGTTTCCTCGTGGTTAAGCATTGATGAAATTAGGTTACATGACATTGTAGGTCTCTGTGTTAGCTAAATAACCATATAATTGATTTTTTATTTGAACTATTTCAAGCCTTTCATATATAATTTCTTTTGAATGTATTTCCATTTTTTGTCAAAACCAACATGTACTAATTGGGTTGTAGATTTTAGCTCATCCATCAAATTTTGCAATAGCTTAGTTTTTTAGAAACTAGACTCCATTCTACACACTTTGAAAAAAGAAGAAGTTTTGATTTTAGATTAGTTTTCAATCATTTCTAGGGGGAGCACATAGATATTTCATGTTTTTGGGATGTGTCTAATTAAAAAATTCATTAAAAAAATACACATTATAAAATTACCTGAAAATTCTGGGATAAACTACATAGTGTTAGGTAACTTTTGACCAAAGTGATTAAAGAATCTCAAAAAAAATTTTAAAATTTTAGGGGGGCCACACTTTGTACTGTGTTATGTTTTTTGGAATAAATAGTACCACTTTCTGTGGCCCCCTTTTTTGAGGACCTAAAACTAAACCATTTTGAAAAAAAAAATAGTAGTTTAGAAACAAGATTCAAAGGACTACTACTTTTGCTTTTGTCATATCTTAAAATTTTGAGTGTAACTATCTTCAAATTCTTATTGAAGTTTAGAAATTACCGATTTCAGAAAAAAGGTGTTCACTTATACCCCCCTTTTGGCACCACAACTTGGTGCACTTACTCGGATATAATATCATAACTTATTTAGAACTAATAAAGAAAAAAATTTAAATACTTACCTTTAAACTATTTACAACATCTAACTCATATTCTATCATAACCCAACTCATCTTATCAAGTTATCTAGTCAAATCTAACTCACATCACATCCTAATCTTTGATAATAAAATTCCGATTAACAACCTTCCAATTAGAATTGATGATTAAATTTAAAGGTATAAATTCTTATACCAATTTCATCATCTATAGTCAAATTCCAAAGCAAAACTACTTAAACAATGGGTTCCTAACTAAACTATTTCCATTCCTAACCATTACCTAACTATTATGATAATACTATCTTATTAACAACTAATACTATTTCCTAACATAACAATTTTAAATTCCTAACTACTATTTTTTTATAAAATAAAAAACACACTTAAATCCTCTTTATTAAATCTTAAACATACAACTTAATCATTAAATATTACTTACTAATCCTAATACTAACCTAGACACACTTCTAACCTATCAACCAAAATTGCCTATTTAAAATTCTAACATAACCAAACTTTATAAGAACATGTACTAATCAAAATTAACAAAAGAATACTAACATTGTTATGAACATTTAAACTTTAATTACTAATACTAAACCTTAAATAATTATCCTAAACTAATACCAACCCTACCTAACCTACCCCACACCCACTTCACACATGCCAAATGGTGATCCCATCCTTACATGTGCACCTCTTAAAGCTTTGGCTCACTGCCATATGCACTTTGTGCACTACCCTAGGCTTGTAAAGCCATCTCCCTCATGGTACACTTGTTGAGGAAGATTGAGTGCTAAAAGGTGGAGGTGATGTTTTGGAGGGGGTAAACATTATTGTTTCAATACTTTTTTGAAAGGCAAATGACCCTCCCATAGTAGACTTTGGGGAAAGAAATTAATGGGGATGCTCGTTTGGGCATAAATGTTTTTTTCTTTCTTTCAAAATTAGACTTATAAAAGCCTACATATACTTGTGCCCACTTGTTGGTGAATGGAGTGGTGAGGTGGGGGCGGGGCCCACGAGGTGTCCCATCCCACCTCAACCTATTTTAATTTGTATAATATGTGTGTTCCAAAATTTATGTCTCCCCTTTTCATTTAATACTTGGGTTTGCACTAACAAGGGATAACCTGATGGGTTCTAATCACACTCTTAGTAAGGGAATTCTCTTGTCACAAATATGAATTAAAAGTTTTTCATACATTTTTGGGAGTTGCATTTTTGGTTTTCTCCTCTTTCTTAGCAAGGTAAAACATACTAGAAGTTTAGTGGTAGTATCATAGGTCATAGTTTTATGCATTTCATTAAGTGAGTTGTTCATATGAGTGTTGATAATATGTAGTTTTCAGTTATTTAGCAATATGGTTAATAATCCATTAACTATCATGACTTTCCTAGATAAGTTTAAGGTGCAATATTTGTTTGGAAGTATGGATTAACACTCATAATCTTAGAAATAGTTTTAATTGCATCTATTATTTAAATTGATGGATACATCAAGATCTTATAAAATAACTTTTGAAAACATTGGATTAAATTCAAGATTTCATGAAGGACCATTAGGTATACAACTTGGGATTTTTGCAGGGTAATAAACTTGAAAGTAAGATATGATTTTCAATCCAATAGTACTTGATCACATAACTTGCATATTTCATACAATAATTGAATTTTTCATTTATTAATATTGAAGTTACAATATTTAATCCATTCCTTACATATTAATTTTCGACATGAATATACAATACAATAG
Organism: Cupressus sempervirens; assembly: GCA_028749045.1. Classification (NCBI taxonomy): domain Eukaryota; kingdom Viridiplantae; phylum Streptophyta; class Pinopsida; order Cupressales; family Cupressaceae; genus Cupressus; species Cupressus sempervirens. Next base: position 538,037,760 of record CM053785.1, read on the forward strand.
GTGATAATAAAACAGAGAAATCTCCAAAAAACAATAACATTAATAACTCCATTAGTGCCCCAAGATAACTTAGTTGCTCCATCACAAGAACATATCTAGAAAAATCTACAAAATACAGAGCAACCATAGAGAGCTCATCCCTTAGCCTAGTCTCTGAAAGCCCACCCACTGAGCCAGGAGAACTAGTAACTGACCAGGTGACATTCAAAATCCAAACATAATGACACAACTCAACATATAATTCCCATCTAAGGTATGCACAATAGGCTTCATAATGAACCAATGACTAGGGAGAAGGTGGATTTTTCTAGGTGGGAGATGTTAATCATGAACACAAATCATCTCCCTCTTTTCAACATGACAAGAGACTCTGCACTAACCTGGAGTCAAACTAAAGACCTTCTCTTGTACATGGCCACTTTTTCCCTATCTAAGGGTGAGTAATGCCAATGCACCCTTCATAGTTTCCCCCAAAAAATAAAGGGAAGAAACATGAAACAAATCAAGTGAAATCCCACAATACCCATCCCTCACATGATACAAACACATATATGTTATAATATGCAAGAATTCAACACATACAAGAAATGAACAAGAACGTAACCATAGCAATGGAGAACCCACCTTCACAAGGATTATGACAATGAGTCTTGAGATAAGCTAAATCATCTCCTTATTGGAACTCCAAACTCAACTTCTCTAAATGTGGAGAATGGGTGAACAACTCTCAACACTTCCAAGGGACTCTAAATAGCCTCTAAATTTATCTACCCAAAATAACAATAGCTTCTAACTTGACTTTAAGCCTCCTATGGTCTTCCCACTTGCCTCTATCATTAAGACAACCTTTTAGAAAGAGTGAAAACTTGGGTAACCTCATGGTGATGATCCATTTTCTCAAAAAAGGGAAATTGGGATATTTTAGGGGTTATAAATGTTGCTAGGAAGTTCTAGAAGAGTGGAAAAAGGTTCCTAACCCATACACATGCCACTTGGGCACTTGAATTATATTAAATTTGGCTTCTAGGGTCAATTTATGACCTATACAAGTGGCTTGAAATATTTGATCTTAAAAAATCCCTAAGGATGTAATCATTCCACTAAACCCTAATTAAGGGGAACTAATTTAGGTTACTAGCTAATCAGTCTTAGATTAATAGGTTACTTTGCTACGCCTAAATTGGCATGTTGGTACACATATGCATTTAAAAAGTGTCAAGTGACACCATATGATTTACTTATGCATAATATTTGACACGTCATAAAATACATAATGATACACATACATTTAGATTACAATACAAATTAAACAATAGATAACGAGGTTCAAATCACTTTATTGGATTCAACCTTAGTCTTACAGTTTGCACATAGGGTCAATTACTAATTCTCTGATTAATTTCATGGTTTATTATCTTGCACACTCAATTCAAATATCAATAGTTCGATAACATCACATTCATATATTTAAAATAAATTTACATAATCACGTTGATCAAAATATTAAAAATTTCATTTAAATAACCTTTCTCATTTATGCACACATATTTAATCATCACTACTCTCATAATTGAATTATCATAACATATTCATCAATTCGAATTAAAATACTAAACTAATTATCTTAATGCATACATATACACAAAACATCATAAACATAATCAATAAAGCATAATGAACTATTTGAATGCATAAATCCTAATGATCAAGGCCCTATAATTAACATCATCATCATAGGGTGAAACACCTCATATCATTGTTAGTACAAATCAATGTTTAAACAATCAAGCAATGTATTAAGTCTTGAATCATGGAGTATCAAGATATCAATGTATCAACTGATCTCAATTTCGATTAGGACACCTAAACCATAAAATGTTAATTCATATCCATCTTCATAATCATTATACATAAGATAGCCATAATTATCATGATGTCCTCTACATGGTTTCTAGCAAGAACAACAATATTTCACCATACCATTTCCTTGCCATGCTCATATATCCGTTCAAATCTTCTATAAAGGATTTATCAAAGAAATTCATATTTAATAAGTACATTCTAGGAGGGGTCTTATAGGTTCTCTTGGGGAAAAACTTCTTAATCTTGATTCACAGAGGGTAGTTATGTTAGTTGAGGAGGGATGAATCCCAGTTATTGGAAAACATCATAAGAAATCCTCTCCTCATTTCAATATGAAGCTTTGCTCCCAAAAGAATGGAGGTAAGGAAAATTCTTAATGCTTTCCTTTTTACTAGTTGAGGGTTTCTTTCCCTCAACGAAGATTGGGTCTTATTTCCTTTGGTTTTTTTTATTTGATTTTTTTTTCTTTTGGTCTAGTTTTGTATGGCTCCTTCTTGGCCCCTATTTTGGTTTGATGCATTACTTTTGGCTGTTGGTCTAATTGGTAATGTTTAGTTGAATATCTTCTTTTTGGGAAGTTGTAAAGTGTTTCAAGGTCTCTTCAAACCTATTTTTAAATTAATCAGAAATAAGAAAACAATTCTATTTTGACATTAAAATTTGAAATCAACTTCTATAGGAAATGACCATTTTGATTTTTTGCAAAGCCATTTCACTATTTTGAAATCCAAAAACAACAAGTTGTATAGTGAAGCAAAAAGTGAGAGGAAAAGAGGAAATAAACCTGTAACTTGAAGCCACTATCAAGGAAACCTATACTAATTTTAATTTTAGACCTACCCACACTATTATTTTTGTTCCTTCTCCACTTCCAATTTTTAGTTCTTAGATTGTTATAATATTTATTTTAGGAATAAAGCTCAAAAACCCTAAGTCTTCATATCATTCAAGCTATAATGTATTTGTACATATCTAATTGTAGAGGATTCATTTTTATTATATCTTCTCTATATAGAATTTTCACATGTAGCTTTCAATTTTCCATTTGCATAGTCATTCTCCTCCTCCCAAACTAAAAGTATACTCCCCTTCAATTGATCCAATGCTTTTAGCAGTCTTGAATTGCAAGATTTTCCCCTATTTTCAAAGAATCCAATTCTTTGAACATACATACACACACACACACACACACACACACACACACACACACACATATGTGTGTGTGTGTGTGTGTGTGTGTGTACATACATACATATATATATATATATATATATATATATATATATATATATATATATATATATACACACACACATATATATATATATACATATATACATATACATACATCCATATATATACATATATATACATCTATACACACACACACACACACACACACAAAAGAATATTTTATCCACTTACCCATTTTATAGTTTCAACTACAAAATAATCAAATTCTATCCTTTAAGATACAAATTAATAATAGAGAATGTGCAAAAATATAGTATAAATATTTCTTGCAAAATCCAACATTTACTTAACACAAACCTACATTCCTTTAAATTTTTTATCCTTTAATCACCCACCATCGAGGATCCACTAACAAATAATCACATGTCAACATTTGAGTTTGTAATTCCTCTCCCATTTGATTTTTTGTAAGTCATCCTAATGGATACAATCTTCATGATCTTTCTTTGTGAGTGATCATGATTGGGACCCACGAGTGATCTATACCCTTGGCGTGATTTTATTTATATTGTTGCATTAGCGAGTTGATTATGCTTATGCCTAATTTATTAGATTTTGATGTACTAGATGGTTTCACTACTAGGTTTGTGCGAGTGATTACTAGGATTTATGTGGTATCACGATGTTATTCTATGATTATCCTAAGATGTGAACAATGGTTGCACTATACATTATTTATTGTGTTGCACTTGATTAGGTTCCTGCAGTAGTGTTTACTCATATGTTTGACCATGTTGACTTATGTGTTTATTGTTCCTTACGTGTTTTTGAGTAACTAGTTACTATTTCCATTCTTAAATCCTTACGATAACTGGAATGAGCTATCCATATTAGATTCATGGAATTATGTGCTACTGATATCTACCTTGTTTGTTTTTGTAGACTATGAAATTGAGTTATTTAAATGAAATTAATTAGATACTTTAATTACATGGTTTCACGTAATTTTTGCTTTAGCTATTATTATTGTGCATCTACACTTGATGTGTTTTTTTATTGTGTAGGCCTTATATCCGCTACAATGGCACATGGAGTGAGTGATTAGGCTTTTCATGGTGAGCTAATATCATCCTTGTATGGGTAATGTATATTTTACTATTATTTTAACCCTTAGATAATTGGTAAATTTGAATTTATAATGCATTATGTGATTAGACCTATGAGCGTGCCTGTGCACTTAGGATTCCACAATTGTCATGGAAAAGATTAAATTAAATGATGTTTATTGGGTCAAACGGATTTTATTTAATTGTTTAATTTAATTGTTTGTTGATTAATTTGTTGTAGTTGAATTCCAATTTAATTGGAATTGTCTAATTTTATTTGTGATTATTGTATTTTAATAATCTAATATATATGTCACTTTGTAAAAGTGCATATATTGGCTATAAAGTGAGTTATTCCTACTTCTCACATTTTAATTCACAATTTTTAGAGTAAATCCTCCAAAACCCTTTGTGAGATTTTTAGTGTTTTGTTCATTGCATGAGCTTTGCTCATGGGATCACCACAAGAATGGGAGTGTTGGATTTTGATCAAAAAAATCTCCTTCTTTTGAGCTTCATTTCAACTTTGGCACCTCTCTTATTCTCTGGCACCTGTTTCTATTTCTACCATTTTGGCTATGAGGTAGGGCTTTTCCATGTTAATATTTTTGGCTCATTTCAGCTTCAATTTTGATTACTTTAGGGTCAGAGGTTTAGAACTAGTGTTCCCCTCCATTTTCATGTTTATTTGACCTGGTTTGGTGTGTGTGAGTAACTTGGGGTTTGTAGCTTTAAAATTTGGAAGTTGAGTCATTATGCTTTTTATTTTTGCCTATGAGCTTGGAACTTGATTTTTATTGAATTTTTGAGAGTTTGGTAACCATTTAGATATAGGTCAGTCAAGTGAGCTTGTTATACTTGTATCATTATTGCACTTCTTATATCCAACCCTTGTATTGGTATTACTTGATTATTCATGAAGTTTCTTGCAGCTAGACATGAGCATGTATGCCTACATATGATGAGATCTTGCGAGACTCAAACTCCTAGATATGGGTTAGTTGAGTGATTGTTCATTTGGGGTTGGTTGGGAACTTGCATTATCTATGGTTACTCATCATGTGATCAGCATGGGTATGTAGGTTAGACATGTGGAGTGGCTTCTCTCTTGTACCTCAAACTAAAAGTGCTCAATCTAAAAACATGAAGAGGTTGTAATAAGTAATAACCAAATTAACTAATGGGATAATAAAAATTAATGATAAGGTAATTGAACACATATACATCCCCAATGTGACAATGCAAGGGCATAGTGTCTATACATCTACAGTCTTTTATGGAAGTTGTTATGAGGGCATGGTGTGATGGCTTCCCAAAGAGTTGGATTATACACCAAATGTGATGGCCTCCCAAGGGGAGTTGAGTCCCACACCATATATATCTTGGGCTTTCTAATGCCAAGCAATTTATACTTCAATAGAGTCCCTATATAGTAATCCTTAGTGGGTTTGACCAGTGACCTGATGTACTACATTATCTTCATGAACATATAGGTTTTGGTATCATACTTGATTGGCGTATGTGTTACCCATGGATGTTTCTCTTATGAGATTGTGGTTGGATCACTATCTCCATCAACATGACGAGAGTGGACCTATGGGTACCATGTGGTTGGGAGGCATACTACCTACACCACTATTGGGGACACATGTACAAATATGGTATACTTGTAGTTGGTGTCAGAGATCATGTTTACTTGGTTCTTTGGTATATATGGTTTATGTTTCCTTGTGATTTATGTTTTTCCTTGTATGCTTTGATATCATGTTTTAGATGATACTTAGTATGTTTACTTTTTGCATTCCATTATCATGATGTTAGATATTATTTCTTAGATGATGTTTCTTACCACTATTATGGATTAGCAATGTTATTGGTAGATTTTCATGTTAGAAGTACTTGCTTCATGTGATGTTAATTTATGACTATTGGTAAGAAATATCTCATAAGACCTTACCAACAATCTTGTTGGCAAGTTAAGATTTCATGCTCAAGGGTATGGTTAGGTCCCTTGAGATCTGATCATGCCATTATGGTAGGGATACTACTACATTTGGGCCCAAATTATGATGACAAATTGTCACAATTGGCCACCTCTCACCCAAGTGATAGTACCATGAATAGGCTCTCATTGGATGAGCATTAGACTTTTACTATCACAAATTGTGACGATAAGGGTATCCATCATAACTACAATAGATAAAGGTTTTGTAACTTGGAACATGCAAGGGAAGTTCATCTTCTTTCCATCCCACTTGCACCAGTAGATCATCACAATTGTGATGATATAAGCTTTCAATCCATTGTTGGACCAATAACTAGTTGTCAAAGTGGTCCATCACAATTGCAAAGGTTGTGAAACAAGTATACTATGGAAGTGATAGTTATCTATTGCAACCGTCCATCACAATTATGATAGGGATCTAAGAAAAATGCTATCAGTGTGACTTCTATCCATCAGAACAAGCTATCACAATTGCAACATCTTGCTGAATTATTATTGAAAAAAATTGGTAGAAAATGAATTCCATTGTTATTTTTCCACTTTGATTCACTTTGTAGTTTCATCCATGTGCTAGGTGATAACCACCTACATGAGTTAAGATCCCTTTTTAAATGTGGCTGGGCAAGGCTAGGGAAATTCAAGCTAATAGGCCTACACTATTTCAGTTTCATTATTTTCTTAAACTATCACATCAAACCTTAACCATGGTTGGTTATGGGTTAACACTCCTATCCATGAGACAAATTTTGATGATTTCTCAGTAATGTAATCCTTCCTGACACAACCCAACACAATCAACATCTATTTCTGATTATGACAATCCCAAAATTTTTTAAGGATAATTGATACAATAATAACATGAACAAATTTTACAATCAATCATAATAGAGAGATGCATATTTTGGATTTGATTGTGTGCCATATTTTTGTATCAATTGTGATCCATCATCAAGATGTGAAGAGCTAGAGGAGATAAATCACTGAGTGTGATCTGAAATGTTGATACAAAAATATGGCACAATTAAATCTACAATATGCATCTCTCTAATATAATATTAATTTTACTGTCATTAGTTTTCATGCAATGATAGCTTAATATTGAACTTCACTTGGTTTCAAGAATAGTTTAACATTCTCTACTAATTGGGGAAAACCATGTGAAGGTGGAAACTCATTTGGCCCACCCCACCAACATCTAAGTTCCCCATTAACATCTAAAATATTTAAGAAAGGATCAATCTTTAAAGTACAAAAAAGGTTCCAGACTTGCAAAATTGACATCATTTTCTCATATTTTGGTGCATGTCATTTATCCATCGCATCCAAAATAAGAATCAGCCACTCTGAATCAAGAATGCACATGCAACTATGTTCTATATGCATGGACATTAGGTGCAGTTGAAAAAATAGCACATGTACATTTATTTAATAGGTCTATTAAGTTTTTAAAATTATAGAACATCATGAACATTAGAACTCTAGCTACTATGGCCAAAAGAATGTGCGTGATGGTCTATAAATTAAAATACCTAATTAAAGACCTCTAACAAAAAATGCAAACCTGTTGCATTTTTAGCTACACCTAATGTTGTATGCATATGAATTGTGATTGCATATTGAACCATTATCTCATTTTGTATTTCCTGAAACTAAGAGATTCACACAGTTAGTTGTCATTCAATCATATAAGCTTAATGCTGGGTCTCAAGATTTGCACACAGATAATACAGACTATGAAAATTGGCCAGAGTTCACAAGAAATTTTACAAAAACATATCATAGGAGATATTTTTAGAAAGAAACAAGAAATAACCTAGTTAAATGGGTCTAGTTTTTGATTAGTTAGGTTGATTACAAATTACTGTAGAACTATCATCAAATTAGGTACAATAAAATGAATGAGATATAGAGATCACAAGGGCATGACAATGAGATGCAGAGATCACAAAGGAATAACAATGAGATATAGTGATCATGAGGGCACAACAACAAAATCCTAAATCTCCATTGATCTCCACAATCCACAAGATCTCTCTAATATATGCATACATAGACACACACACACATGTGTATATGTATGCATATATACACACATATTTATATATGCATATAAATATTCAAGATATAATAGGTTACTGAGAGGGGAGGGGTGAATCAGTAACAATAAAACTTTTTAAGTCAATTCAGAATAATCATATACAACATTCACTCATCTAGCCTGCTACATAAAAGAACTATTAAACATTTAAACCATATATGCACAGGGATTTGGTGACCCAGAAACCTTCCAAAATACAAAGTAAAACTGGGGTGGGGATGATACCCACAAAGCTTTGTTACTGCAGTATGAAGTTGGCTGGTTAAGGCTTACAATGATCACTTCTGGTGATCTTCCCTGTTAGGAGCATAGAGGATTGCTAGATCCACCTTATTAGAGGATTTACAAACATACTTTGCAAGTATGCACTCTGTTAGATTTGAATAAAGACGGTTAAGTCTACCTTGTTAAAGGATTTACAAGAATGATTCACCTATTAGGATGAACCAACAGATCAACTTACAACTTGACTGGATTCTTTATTGTAGATCACCTTCTATGATTGATGAAATCATTTCTGCTCCTGGTAGACCTTGCTGAGTATTCTTTTCTGCTGATGAATTCGCATATCATATCTTATGTCCCTCCTTTTTGCAATATTCTATATCTTGTATGTCTTCCTTGTATCTATATATTGAATGATATAATACATTACATATATATATACCATTCCAATATTTATTCATGCAAGGTCGGCCAAACACAAATAAACAAAATATAACTGAGTCGGCCAAATGGTAAAATAAACTTTGGTTCTTCAGACAGACTTGATGACCTTCTGATACGCGACATCCACTACGTTACTCGGCATCGTCATGCTCTTGGTAGAGGTAGGGGCTCAGTTCATACTAGTCATATAGCATTTCCTGGAACTCGGTAATCATTAGTGACTCAGTAGATATAGTGTCACTCGGTAGAAACTAACTTCTTCGTTAACCTCCTGAGCTCGGTTATCACTGAGTCCTTCTTTACTCAGTCATCACTAAGTGCTTCCTCATTCGGTTAATACTGAGTGCATCTTTACTCAGTTAACACTAAGTGCTTCCTCACTCTTCACTCGATTAACACTAAGTGCATCTTCACTCGGTTTAACACTAAGTCCTTCTTCACTCAATTAGAACTGTGTCTTCAATGCTCGATTTGAACTGTGTCTTCAGTGCTCGGTTTGAACTATGTTGCCATCACTCGGTCTGTACTGAATTACTTGGTTTGAACTGTGTTGCCATCATTCAGTCTACACTATATTACTCGATGCTTGGTTAGAACTATGAGTGTTGTCACTAATGGAAAATAACTTTATGCCAACAATCTCCCCCTTTGGCATTAGTGAAAAAAACAATTATGATTCAAAGTTTATGTGCAAAAATTGACATACAGTTCTGAATTTTCAAAATTTCTCTTTGCAAGTCTTATTACACATATCTTTCTTACATGTATCTCCCCCATACAATATGCACAGTATTTACAAGTCATTACACATATTTCTTGCACAATTATCTCTTGGAGTGTGCTATCTCCCCCTTTTTGACAATAATGCCAAATTAAACAATATATATTTACACAGAGAGTCCAAAATGAGAGATAAACTCAGAATGTACCTTGAGAATAAGAGCCAATGTCTTATCCCAATTTTCTTGCAAAAGTTTACTGGTGGAGAGTGCTATTTGAACTTCTGCAGAGAGTTCAATCATATGATCTGTAATTGAGAAGTTTTTGTCATGAATCAATGTTTTGGAATGGGCAATATGCTTTTGCATTGTGTCCATGACAGGAAGGATCATATTTTGGATGTCAATTAGAGTACACCTTATCCTTGCTTCCTCTCTCAACAATTTTGCCTGTTTCTCTGACAAAAATCTTATTCTGAGATGATGGGATGAACTTGAACTGTGGTCAAGCTGCAACATTTGTGCACTGACCTTCATATCCTCATCAATTTTATTCAACTTTTCTTTGATTTCCTTAGTATACTTGGTAACATCACAAAGTTTGCCAAAAAGTGAAGTTACATTATTAAAAGAATGTTCAAAATTACTCAAAATTGTAGACAATTCTACCTGTTTTAATGTAATATGCTGAGCAATGTGCTCAAGCACCTTATTGTCAAATTTCTTCTCTGCCTTTTCAATCAATTTTTCTTGGCCGGAGGTATCCTCATTGAATTTATATACAGCCTCTTCTAATTGAATCAAAATGTGTTGAGTAGAATCTACTTCAACACCTATAGCCTTTGTTAGAATATTCTTAGAACTTTCAATAATACTATATTCCTGGTCTCTCTCATGCCTCAGCTGTTTTTGCTTTGCCTTCTGATCTAATAGCTGACTGATCATTCTCATTTCATCAACTGGTGCATTATCCAAATCTATCTTAGGAATGACAATGTCCTTATCCAGGTCTATTTCCTCATTCACTGCCTTGCTGAAAATCATGTATCTCTTTGCCTTTCCTACAGTGACTTCACCTTTTCCCTTTGAATCTGAAACAATAGCTGATGAGGCTGGACTGGCTGACAAAACTGGAATAGGACTAGCTAGAGGAAAATTGAGAGAAGTGCTAACAATATCAAAAATTGATGTTCTTCCCAAGATTGGTGTATAGGTTGGTATGGGAGAACTAACAGATGCAAAAATTGGAGCAGATGAAATTGTCAAAATTGAAGTACCAATGGGTACATTTACTGTACACTCTGCAGTAGAAGTTGATATGCTTGATGAACTTACTACTGTAGTTGATGATACCTCGGTCAATGAAGATGGTTGTAGCTCGGTTGATGAAGTGGTAGACACTTGCATAGATGGTGCCCGAAGCTAAGAGGAGACAGGTGAAGATTGAGCAATTGATGAAGCTGTTGTGCACACAATCTCACCAGTAGAGGCTATCTCCACAGTTGATGTGGCTGCTTTAGGTGGAGAGTGAGGAAGAGATGCAATGACTTTGGCTACAATTTTTATAGGATCATCTTCCTCCTTAGCTTGTTCAGCTTCTTCTTCCTCCATTTCATCTTCCTTGTCTTCTTCCTCCATTTCATCTTCCTTGAATTCTTCCTCAACATTTATCATCATTGAATGCAGATCCCTTGGAATATCTTCAATGTCATCATCATCACTGTTGTCATTGTCCTTTATTTCAACAATATCCTCACTAGATTTATGTAGATGATAGATATGTTTCCACATGTTTGTTGCATCATTTACAACATGCTCAATGTCTTTGATTAGTATCAAACAAGTGTGGAATCTAATCATCATATTTCCTTCATGATCTTTCAGTGATTTCTTCACTTCTGCATCAGTGAGACTCGGTAGGAGATTTTTCAGGGTTTTCTCAAAGATATCCTTGACAGTTTTGATTGCAATTTCCCATCTTGGTTGCAACATCTCCAATAGCTCTTTAGGGATCTAAGAGGCAATCTTTTCCGGAGAGTATTTCCATCTTCCCATTTTATTCAATACCAATTCCTCAATCTGCATTTTCTCCTGTTCTGTTCTTGTCTCAAACTTCAATGCTTTGAAGTTTGTGAAGCTAGTACCTTCTTCTAATTGCTTCAATCTTGCCTCAAATGTGAGTGGAGGTTTGACAAGTACAGGTTCCTTCTTCCCCTGTCTTGTTCTCCTGGAGAAGACTGTAGTAGCTTTCTTTTTAGGTTTGGTGATAATCACCTTACCTTTCTTCCATTGAGGCTCCTCTGCTTTTTCTGACTCGGTTTCCTCTTCTTCTTCATCATCTTCTCCTTTCCCTTCAGTAATCATCAGAGGACCAAGTTCTGTTTTTAGCTTTGCAATCTTCCTCTTTCCTTTGCTAATGACCTGAGGGATTTTGATTGAAAGCTCAATTCTGGCCTTAGCTTCATCATAAGTTCCAAAGACTGGTTGCTTTGGGTCTACTAGTTCATTCACCAATGCTTCTATGATATCTCTGATTCCATCAATATTAACCTCATAAGGAAGAGGTTTCACCCATGCAACTCGGGGCCTGACTACCTGTATGTATACTTTATCACAATCTACCATAAAGCATACATCTTCTTTGTATTCCTCAACCAGTTTAGGTGGAATCCAGAACCTATTGTTCATTCTTTCCTTAAAATCTTCAAAGTAATTATCCAAAACACTGTCAAAATTTTCACCTAACTTTGCAATGAACTCATTTATTTGATAAAGAATGGGAATATCTTTTCTTCATACTACTGATTCTTTTGATGGAAAAGACTTTTGAACATAGAAAAATAAACAGATCAAAAGTGAACCGAATTTGCAGGAGTTATTTTTTGAAGTCCTTATGCTTTCCATATTTTTATTAAATTGAGACAAAAGCAATTCAGACAGATCAAACTCAACATTCTTCTTTACTACCTTATATGCTAAATCTATTGCTTCACAAGGTACACTGTTTAGACGGCTCGAACTGTAAATTTTATGAGCAATGACGTGAATACCAAATCTTAATTTAGCGGCAGCTACTATATTGAGCTTAAGTCCTCTACCATCCCATTCTACTTGGGTTAGCCTTTGCAATTCTTCCCAACCTAGGGTTTTGGTAGTCTTAGCTTTGCTCAACATGGGAAGGCCAGTAATCTTGTTAATCATTTTCTTTGTGATAAGCACTGGTTGATCTAACCACAATTGCCTGTTGTGAACTCGACTGAGTACATACCTAACCCATTTAATTTGAAAATTCCTTGGCAAATGTGAAATGTGGGTTAACCCTTTTGTTTCAAGATGTTTATGCTCGGGTTTCAAATTTCCATCTACGCTCATTTCTCCTAGGGTATTATCAATTTCTAGGTTTCCAAGTTCTTGAATGGAACATTTGAAATGAGAGTGAATGTCATTTATAAGGAGTACCTTTGGAGGGATTCGAGACTGAGCACCGTTAGGGTCAATTAATTCTGCAATTGCTAGTGCCAATTTGAAGTTTGGCGCCTTCCATTCCACACCTTTAACTAGCATTTCTGAGCCTCTTTTTGTCTTGGAGCTACTACTTCCGGATGCCATTGCTCCTCAGTAAGTGAAGAGAAGTTTTGAACAGATTCTTTGCCCTTAAAAATTTTCTTGAAATTGCTTTAAGCTTTCTCTGGAATCGTAGAAGATAACTTAGCTCAAAGTTCATAGTGAAGAATGAGATCAAAATTTTCCCCTTTTGACGAAACATTCGTCATAAATGCTTGGTACGATGGTAGATGAAATGACAAGTTGTCATCCACTTGCTCGGTAGATACTATAAACTCGGTGATCAAAAGAAAAAATTGATGTACCGACCTAACTCGGTAAGGTCATAAACCAACCTTGCTCAGTTGATATAACTTGGTAAATGAAACTTTATTGCACCCGACCAAACTCGGTTAAGTCTAAGATCAAAGTGTATCTGAATACTATTCTGATCATATTTCTTCTTGTGGAACTATTTAGGATAATTCTCGAAGGATGTAGTTCCATACTTTCTTTTATGAATATTAATTGGAAATGGTGGAGTCACTCATTTCTTGAGTGATATTGCCATTGCTTGACTTATCTTGTTCTGTAGATTTTGGAATCCACTGTTGCTTCATTTGTTTTCGAATGTTGTCTGCTTTGATTTTCTTCTCATCTTCAATTCTTTCTATATTCATGCAATTTTTAGCTATATGACCAAGCTCTGTACATGTATAGCACCTTACAGTAGTGTCCTTCTTCCTTAGGTGATGTCTTGCACAATTTATGCCAGTATGTCCATATTCTCCACAATAGTGACATCTGCACCAGGTGTTGTAGTCCCATCCAAATATGGCTTTGACAAGTTGTTCAGCTAGATTGAATGATTTGGATCTGCATTGGAATGCCTTGTGACCATATTTTTTGCATTTGTGACAGTTGCCTTCAAATTTTGGTTTTTTTTTGCACTAATTTGCTTTGTGACCATGTTGATCACAATTGAAGCATTTACCATTGAATTTTTCTTTTCCATTGCTCCAGCATTTGTTTGATGTATGACCTAACTTGCCACAGTGATTACAAGTGGGTTTTTGATTCCTTTGTTCACCTTGTTTGGAGGATTCTCCTTCTTCTTTGTATCTAAGACCAGCTTTACCTTTATGTTTATAAAGATTTTCCTCATTTTGTTGATTTAATTGATTCATATCTGCTTGGGATTTCATCATTCTTTCATTGACTTGCCTTTAAGAGATTAGATAATTTTCCAAGCTTTCATTGATTTGTCTCTCAGTTCTTAAATCATTCTGTAGACTTTCATTTTGTACTTTGAGGATCCTGATTTCTTCATTTGCATTAGAGAGTTGGTCCATAAGGTCTTCATGCTGATGGGATTGATTATGAATTTTATGGCTTTTATCTTCCAATTCTTCTTGTGCTTTGTTTCTTTGTTCCAAAACTTCACATAGCCTAATTGTCTATATTTCTTGTTCTCTTTTAAGCCTTCTTACCTCTTCTTGCAGAGATCCATTCTTCTCTAGAAGTTCTTTGATTGCTTTGTCAGCTTCTTCTGAACTACTTGATGGTAACAAATCTTCAATCTTTTCTTCAACATAGTGATTGTCATTCATTTGTCTTGCAAGTTCCTTTCTTCTTTTTAGGGATTGAGAAAGATGCTCCTTTGCTTCTTTGAGTTGAACCATGGCCATTTCTTGATCTAACTTTTCGTTTTCAATAACTTTGTCCAATCTGAATATCTCCATAACTTAGGTCTTTGCTCAAGCTGTCAAACTTTGTCCTAAGAACCAAAAATGCTCTGATACCAATTGTTGGAAATATTCAAGATATAATAGGTTACTGAGAGGGGAGGGGTGAATCAGTAACAATAAAACTTTTTAAGTCAATTCAAAATAATCATATACAACATTCACTCATCTAGCCTACTGCATAAAAGAATTGTTAAACATTTAAACCATATATGCACAGAGATTTGGTGACCCAGAAACCTTCCAAAATAGAAAGTAAAACTGGGTTGGTGATGATACCCACAAAGCTTCATTACTACAGTATGAAGTTGGCCGGTTAAGGCTTACAATGATTGCTTCTGGTGATCTGCCCTGTTAGGAGCACAAAGGATTGCTAGATCCACCTTGTTAGAGGATTTACAAACATACTTTGCAAGTATGCACTCTGTTAGGAGATTTGAATAAAGACAGTTAATTCTACCTTGTTAAAGGATTTACAAGAATGATTCACCTGTTAGGATGAACCAACAGATCAACTTACAACTTGACTGGATTCTTTATTGTAGATCACCTTCTGTGATTGATGAAATCATTTTTGCTCCTGGTAGACCTTGCTGAGTATTCTTTTCTGCTGATGAATTCACATATCATATCTTATGTCCCTCCTTTTTGCAATATTCTATATCTTGTATGTCTTCCTTGTATCTATATATTGAGTGATATAATACATTACATATATATATACCATTCCAATAATTATTCATGCAAGGTTGGCCAAACACAAGTAAACAAAATCAAAGGGTAAAATAAACTCGGGTTCTTCAGATAGACTTGATGACCTTCTGATACGCGGCATCCACTACGTTACTCAACATCATCATGCTCTTGGTAGAGGTAGGGGCTCGGTTCATACTAGTCATACAATGTTGCCTGAAACTCGGTAATCATTGGTGACTCGGTAGATATAGTGTCACTCGGTAGAAACTAACTTCTTCGTTAAGCTCCTAAGCTCGGTTATCACTGAGTCCTTCTTTACTCGGTCATCACTAAGTGCTTCCTCATTCGGTTAATACTGAGTGCATCTTTACTCGGTTAACACTAAGTGCTTCCTCACTCGGTTAATACTGAGTGCATCTTTACTTGGTTAACACTAAGTGCATCTTCACTCAGTTAACACTAAGTGCATCTTCACTCGGTTTAACACTAAGTCCTTCTTCACTCGATTAGAACTTCGATGTTGGGTTTGAACTGTGTCTTCAGTGCTCGGTTTGAACTATGTTGCCATCACTCAGTCTGTATTGAATTACTCGGTTTGAACTGTGTTGCCATCATTCGGTCTGAACTGTATTACTCGGTGCTCGGTTAGAACTGTGAGTGTTGTCACTAATGGCAAATAACTTTATGCCAACAACATAGACACACACACATGTGTATATGTATGCATATATACACACATATTTATATATACATATGTATATGTATGTAAATACATACATATATACATACATACATATACATGTATGTATATACATACATACATATACAGAGATATCTTTCTTAAGGTGCTTATTACATCTTGGCACAACATATAAATTTATCCAACAATAGGCATATTCTAGAATCCAATTAATAAAATAATAAAACTCTCTCAACCCATGCTAAGTGAATTTCCTCAAAATATTGCTCTCAAATAATGCATAGTTAATGGGCTATATATATATATATATAGATAGATAGATAGATAGATAGATAGATAGATAGATAGACACTCTACATACATACATTATATATATATATAATGTATGTATGTAAGGGTAATATAATTCCCATTAACAATGACATTAACTCTACCCATTTTTCCTAGTTTGTATATAAATACATACATGCATGCATGCATACATACATACATACATACATCTATCTGCATCCTTTGCATGGTTTAGAGGTAATATCATTGAGGCAGAGGCTTTTGCAAGGGAATGAGCCTCACAATTATGAAATTTACACAAAAAAATGGGGAATGACTAATGTCATGTTTTCTTTTCTTTTTTGTTTATTTTATGCAGTCCTCCATATGGCCTGTTACAAATATACACTCTCCACCAACATTCAGAGCTCCCCACAAAATCCTAGACCTCCACTAATCTCCACCAATGTTTAGAACTTTCT
Source organism: Cupressus sempervirens (assembly GCA_028749045.1). Taxonomy (NCBI): domain Eukaryota; kingdom Viridiplantae; phylum Streptophyta; class Pinopsida; order Cupressales; family Cupressaceae; genus Cupressus; species Cupressus sempervirens. Next base: position 538,054,850 of record CM053785.1, read on the forward strand.
ACCCTTGTTTGGAGCTATCGATGATCAAATGATACATAAAGTGCTTGACATGAGAGGTCTATAAGTGATAGTGTTGACCAATCTCAAAAACTTGAATGCTGAAATATAAGCTATCAATGTTCAAACACCTATGCTAGAGTACAACACAATGTAAAGTTGAATTTAGATATAGTAGAGATATATAATCAAAAATTTGATAATCAAAATTCAAGCCACGAGAGTGAAGGAGAAGCATCCTTTATATCAAACCTTTTGTTATAAATTAGGGAATGCAGTTCATGCTCGACATTCAAGTGATGCATCTAGATATGCAATTTTATCACCTTGGAAAATTGTATTTGATCCTACTAGCTAGGAACAACTGATTGTTTGTTTTATTGTACCTAATCTAATGACAATTCTATAGGAATTTGTAATCAACCCAACTAATCAACAACTAGACCAATTTAACTAGGTTATGGTTTGTATATATACATACATTAGGGTAAACTTTAAGAAACCCCCCTCCAGAAAAATATATAAATTATTGGTGAATCTTTCATTATTTTGAAAAACCAAATTATTTTTATTAGTGAATCTCTCAATTTTTTAATTTTAAATATTATTTACATTGGCGATTATTTTGGAATCATAATTTTTGAGTAGACAATATTGGCAAATCTCAATAATAATAGGAAGTTTTCTAATCGTCATGGAATATTACAAATAAAAATTGAACATGTTTTATCTCACGAAAATTATGAGGATAATTACATTATATTTTAAATCAATAATGAAAACTAAATATTGGTAATATATCCCTAAAGTAACTAATAATTATGATAATTACTGATGCATTAATTTTGATTTCTTCAATGATATATAATATTTAGGTGAATCAAATCTAATCATGTGTATTGAATATTGTGAAAAATCTTTGAGTTTAAATCTTTTAATAAAATAAATTATTGAGTGATTTTAAATATTTTAGAACTAAATTAAATTTTTTTTGGCAATTTAGGTTGCATTAAATCTTAAATTATTAGCCAAATTACTAGTAAATTTTTTTTCTAAAATTCACAAAATCATGAATATTCACCACTAAAAAACACCATAACATACATACATACATACATATATATTCATAAATAATAGTAATATATGTATTGCATCTACATTTGCTTTTCCATTTCTTATAAGAGTGTTTCAAGGTTGGGAACCAATTCAACATCCTTTGCATAGTTTACAGGTAATGTCATTATGGTAGAGGCTTCTACAAGGGAACAAGCCTCGTGATTATGGAATTTACACATAAGCAAGATTTGCTTCATCAACTCCTTACACTCAACTCTTCACTGAAGTTATTCTTCTAGCAGTGAGAATAGCTACTAAAATTCCTAGAAGCCAAGGGACCCTAAACCTATACTACATTTTCTGGAGACATGGGGGGATTTTCCATAGCATTCTATATCATATAATGATGCCCAAATTAACAACAATAATAGATACTTGGAATCCTCACAAGGAGAGCATGCCAATACATGCATGGTTATATCCTTGGCTTCCATTGTTGGGCTAGTGCATAAAGACTTTATATCAAACTATTCATTATAAATTGGGAAATGCACTTCATGCATGGAATTCAAGTGATGCATTTGCATTTTCAATTTTATCACCTTGGAAAACTATATTTGATCCTACTAGCTAGGAACAATTGATTATTCATTTTATTGTACCTAATTTGATGATAGTTCTACAGGAATTTGTAATCAACCTGGCTAATAAAAAAGTAGACCAATTTAATTGGGTTAGGGCTCGAGCATGTGCTATCCCCATTTTTCATATGGGCAATGTTGGAGGGAACATTTTTTCCAAAGTGGGAGTAGGTTTTGTATCATAGGCTTTGTTCAAGTCCTAATTTTAATGAAGTAACAAAGTGGTTTATAAGGTGGAAAGGACCATTTCTCCCTAAGCTTTTGGTGCCAAGATCTCTTTATATATACATACATAGGCACACATATTTGTGTGTATGTGTGTATACACACACACATATATACATACATACATACATACATACATACATACATATACATAACTAATAGTAATCTATGTATTGCATCTGCATTTGGTTTGCCATTGCGTATAAGAGTGTTTCAAGGTTGGGAACCACTTCAACATCCTTTGCATGGTTTAGAGGCAATGTCATTGTGGTAGAGGCTTTTGCAAGGGAATGAGCCTTGTTACTTAACATTTAATGTCTTAAAATAGTTAAGAGCTACCTAACTATGTCCAAGATGTCTGCACATTGGAGGCATACTACACCTACCAGGCTACCTACATACACGAATCCATGGGATCAAGACCCTTGAACTACTTACTCTAGAGAATATGTTGTTCTGGTTTCTAATTGTTTTGATGTAGTTGCATTCCTATAATCCTTGGAAATCTTTACTCACCTAATACAACTCTTCACAACCATACACCCACTTGGACAAATTAGGCATTTTCTATAATTACAATACTTTAATACCTTGGTGCAACCTTTGCATTGCAGTTTACATTTAATGTAAGGTTAACCTATACAAATCCTAACTCACTCTTTATATAGTTATGTTTAAAAGATTGTGACAATAATCAATGGGTCTAAATAGACCAGTCAAGTTAATGCTGAAATTTAGAGTTTATCCTTTTATTTTCAAAAGCTAGGTAGATTAGGTTGCATCTGTTCAAATGTCTTAAGATAAACCACAATTATAGATTATTTGTCATATAAGGGGTCCCTTTATTCAAATGTAAAATTGGTTTAGTGTATAACTTTAGTGAAGAGTTGAGTGTAAGGAGTTACTACCCTTAACCTGTGCTACAAATTCTTGGGAGCCAAGGGACCCTAAACCTATGCTACATTTTTTGGAGACATGGGAGAAGTTACTACCATCTTTACTACTTCATAGCATTTTAGATCATATAGTGATGCCCAAATTAACAACATAAGTAGATAATTGGGATCCTTGTAGGGAGAGCATACCAATACATTTATGATTACATCCTCAGCTTCCATTGTTGGGACACACACATGATCATCTTTAGGTTTATGGCTTTGGAACTCTCAGTATCTATCTAGATTCTGTAAAATAACAAGTGATTGCATAATCTAGAGATAGATGGGTGATTGCATCATTGGAAAAACTAGTTGAGATGCACTATAATTGAACTAGAGAAAATCATTGATAAACCAAACATATAATGAAGGGGAAACTTGGAAACTTGAATGTTGAAATGAAAGCTATTGAGGATCAAACACTTATGTCAGAGTTACAACACAATGTGAAGTTGATTTTAGATATAAACAAAAAAAATAAAACATGAAATAAATCATTCCCCATTTGTTTTGATTGCGAAGAGCTATACACAAAAGAGGGTAGAGAGCTTTGAGATCAAAATGTTGGTGGATATTTCATTATCATCCTTTGTGATCACTACATTTCATTGTCATGCCCTTATGATCTTTGCATTTCATTGTTGTTCCCTTAGTGGACATTAACAAAGATCTATTTTGTTGTTGTGCTCTTGTGATCACTGCATTTCATTGCCATACCATTGTGATCTCTACATTTCATTGTCATACCTTTGTGATCTTCATTCCCTTGCTTTGTGATTTTGTTGTCATTTCCTTATGATATGTGAGTTTCTATGTATGTATATATGTATATATAGACATATATATACATATACATATGTATATAAATATATATATGTATATACATGCATACATACATACATATATAGAGATCACAAGGGTATGATAATGAGATGCAAAGATCCCAAGGGCATGACAATAGAATGTAGATATGCATAGATACATATATAAATACATACATACATATGCATATGCAATTTTATCACCTTGGAAAATTGCATTTGATCTTTAATCAATCACCAAGAGATAATATAATCTATAAGCATAGATTTCTACATAATTATCTTGGTATGAATAGTTTTAATTGAATTCATCTAAGGAGAGTGAGTCTATTCATGATGATAATGGCTCCATGTATTGGGTCTTTATAGGAGAGAGACTTATAGAAGATTAGATGTTGTTTCTAGCTCAAATGTTTCCAATTTTATGTTCACAACTCAAATGCTCTCCCATGGCCTGCACTAAAACCCTCATTACTACATCCAAAATTAAGGAATAAAATATCATTATGTCCCCAGTGGAAAATTTAAATGTATTCAATATAAATTACATAGTCTAGGAATCTTAGTACTTTGAACCAAGCCAAGAGCCTTCTGAACATTGAAATCACTAAACTGCCTAGGACACTAAACTTATCAAACATATGAACCTCCTTGAACCAATGGAACCATTTTGAAATAGGTTTAATGAGGTTCAAAACCCAAGAGGGACTAACATATAAACCTCAAACAAAGGCTGAATGCTATGGTGAGGTAGGAGGAAGATGGTTGTGTGAATGGTTGATCAAGCAAATTGCAAAAAAATAGGGTCTTAGTTGTAAGTAGTTCCATTAATTTGATAAGGAAATCATCATTGAAAGTGGGATGATCAAAATTGGCATGTCCATCCTTATGATAGATATCTCTATCTCAAAATAGAAAATTACCTCAAATGACAAGCAAAAATTATTAAATGTATGGAAAATCAAAAGCACTTCACCTATAATATTTTTGAAGGACAAAAATCTAATAAAAATATAATTTGGTGGAAAAAGCCATCAATTATGTGGCTCCACATTGTTGCTGGAAACTCTTCACGTTAAATATGAAGATCTTAAAATTAAAAAAGATAACTATCAAAGATCTATATTTGTGTTTTAGTGATAACAAATATAAAGTCTAATTTTAAGAAAGATAATAGTGTTAAATGTATATGATTAAATAAAATAAACAAGAGTACTAGTTGTAGTTGTATAATTCTAGTATTACTAATTATGTCAAACAAATAGTTTAATAAAATAGGTATGGAATAATATAAATGGATCATCTACTCAATCCTATTATGACTTAATGTGAATGCATCTGATCATTACCTAGATGATGTTATGTCTGAGATTTTTACCCAATCAGCAAGAGATAATATAATATGTAAGTATAGATTTCTACATACATAGTTTGGTATGAATAGTTTCGATTGAATGGAAGGATAATTTCTTGTGTGAGTTCAAGACATGAATGATTAATTTAATTTAACACAAGTACTATGCAAGTGTGTATGTATGCATGTAAAGTAGTTCACATAGTGAACTAATATACATACATTCATGCACATATACATATGATCACCATAATCAATTATCCTTGAATCTAATAAGAGCTAATATATATGAACAAGAGATATATTTTTAGAAGGAAAAAAAGAACATTTGCATAGCTACCTCTTCTCCACTTGAAGAAAATCATAGAGCAAGGGCACAAAGATCACAAGGGCATGCCACAATAACAAAATGTAGCGATCACAAGGGAATGAAAATAAAATCATAGATCTCCACTGATCTCCACCAACATTCAGAGCTCTCCACCCCCTTTCACATGAAAATCTCCACAATCAATAAAAAAAATGAGGAATGATTAATGTCACATTTTCTTTTCTTTTTTGTTTATAATCCATAATCCACAAGATCTATCTATATGTATACATACATACATACATAGACACATATATATACATATACATATACATATACATATACATATACATGTACATATACATATAAATATATATATCTATATGTATGTATGTATATATATATATGTATGTATGTATGTGTGTATATATATATGTATGTATATATATATATGTATGTATATATATATAGATAGATATATATGTATATATATACACACACACACACACATATATATATATATGTATATATGTATATATATGTATGTATATATGTATATATATATACATACATACATATATATATATATATATATATATATATATATATATATATATATATATATATATATATATATATGCTGAAATGAATGCTAAAATGAAAGCTATAGATGATCAAAAACCTATACCAAAGTTACAACACAATATGAAGTTTATTTTAGATAAGGTAGAGGCAAATATTCACAAGTTTGATAATCAAAATTTAAGGCATGAGAGCAAAGGAGAAGGAGTGAGTTTAGACAAAGAAGGAGAAGAAGCAACTTTAAAAAGAGATTGGATGGAAGAATCAATAGCTAGAAAAAAATTCTTACACCCAACTCTTCATAGAATTTATTCTTCAATTCCTTGCATATGCAATTTTATCACCTTGGAAAACTATATTTGATCTTGCTAGTTGGGAACAATTGACTGTTCATTTTATTATACCTAATTTGATGGAAGTTCTATAAGAATTTGTAATCAACCCAACTAATCAACAACTAGACCCATTTAACTGGGTTACGACTAGTTTCTTTCTTATAAATATCTACTATGATATGTTTTTTATAAAATTTATTGTGAACTTTGCTCATTTTTCCTAGTCTGCATTATTTTAATGAAGGATCTTGAGGTAAGTCATTTAGCATAGTTTGAGTGAGTTTTATTGTTCTATTATTTAGATTCTAGAATATGTATATAGTTGGATCAATTTTTCTCTTGTGCTTACATGTAATAAGCACCTTAAAAAATTATCTAAATATAAATTTTTAGAAGGAAATATAAAGAGATACTTGTTTAGAAGGAAAATAAATGAAGATTTATGTAGCCCTTGAAGAAAATCACAAAGCTAGGGCATGACAACAAAATCATAGAGCAAGGTTACAGAGATCATAAGGGCATGACATGGAAAAAAAATTGTAGAGACATGGCACACCAATGAAATCGCAGAGCAAGGGCATTACAATGAAATGTAGAGATCACAAGGGGCATGACAATGAAATCATAGAGCAAGGGCATGCTAACAAAATGCAGAGATCACATCAACAAAATCATAGAGCAAGAACATGAAAATGAAATGGAGAGATCACAACAATAAAATGTACTGATCAAAAGGGCATGACAATGTTTAGAGACCTCCATCCTCTTTTGTGTGCATCTCTCCACAATAAAAACAAATGGGGAATGATTTATGTCATATTTTCTTTTTCTTTTTTCTTTATACTAACATAGGCATCACAATTACAATGCCAACTTCGATATTGCAATGTCAGGGATAATTATAAAAAACATAGAAATCACCACAAATTATACTAAATTCACAAATTATCATCACAATTCAACCCCAAATGTTGTAGTGGGAGGAAACAAGCACAATTGATTTAGTTCAGTTGCTTCTTGCTTGTATTTTCCCTTAATTGTAGTGCCTACCCTCATTCACATCTTTTCTAGACTTATTGTTGTTATTATTATCAGACTATGATCGACTAGTTTTATGTTGATGGATTAGTGGTATTGTTTTGACACTATCAGACATTATGTTATGGATTCAGTGGTTATATGATGAGATCATTTAGACTTTACATTTCATGTATGTATGATGATCATTATATTGTTTTCAGTTATTATTGATGATTAGATGGATGGTTTATTATCTTATGTGTTTTATTATGGATACTTACCCCATACTTACATGTGTATGGTGTGCGTGTTTTCATATTGTATGGCGTTTCTGATGTGGTTAAGGAAGGGAGTCGTAGTCACCTACTTAGTTGGGATCTACATGATGCACCACTTCCTGCCATTGTCTGTTTAGCTTAGCATTATATATATTGTATGTACATGCATAGTTTTCCTGTAGGTTGCAGGTACCGGGTATCGACTTCCCTGAATTGTCAGGATGAGCGTACCCTATTATACTATCTCAATGATAAGAGAAGGGAGATAAATTCTCAAGTCCAAATCCCAAACCCTTAAACCATTTGTCCTAGTGAGTTAGGACAAGTATCCGAGTTGAGTACCCACCGAATATGTCGGATGATATATTTCATGATTTTTAACCCTTTAGACTGATTTTGTATGATTTGTTCTATGATGGGTTTTCATATTTTATTTTGGAGGTCTATGGTGAATTTTCTATTTATTAAGTCTTAATAAATAGATTTAATTAATAAATTAATTATTTTGGAGAAAATTAATAAAATATCATGATCTTTGATATTTTGAGTATAATTAATTAAATGTGAATTATTGAGGAAAATGAATTAAATAAAAGAAAATTAGAAAATTAAAATTAATAATAATAAAGTAATAAATAAATAATAATAATAAAAGTTATAAAAATCAAAATGAAAGTTATAAATATTTAAATAGAAATTATATAAAAAGTAAATTGGAGTTATAAGCTTGCATGGGAATTAACGCACTTCTCTATTTCTCATGTGTCAACAACACGGGGGTTAGTGCATCAATTAAGCACATGGTGTCTAGAACCCTATGGCTCATCTTGAAGGTTGGAAAAGACCCATGCTTAGTTGGTGACACCTTCCAGCTATTTCTAGAAGCATTCTAGATGTTTCCTGAGAGCTCTTTATATTGAAGCATTCTTAGAAGCTTAGACACAACATTGGAGAGCAATTGGAGCATTGGAGGACTCAAGAACTCTGAAGAAGGGAGCTTGCTCTACGGGTTTTCTGATGAAGAGCGAATTAGCATCAGAATCTGGGTAGATTCTTGTGATTTTACTTATGCTATTTCCGCATCATGCATTTTTGTCTTCTTCGTGTCTTCCATATGTCTTCTGAGGAATTTCATATTTCTATTGTATGCATTCTCAATTTGGGCAATTAAATTTATTTGAGAATTTTATATGCATGGAATTAAAAAGAACACGGGGCTAGGGTTGAAATTCATAGTCAAACCCATTAGATTAATTATTAAAAAAAAATTTGAGATCAATGGTTGATAGGAAAATTCTGAGAATTGAAATTTATATATATACCTTATGTTTTTTTGTCAATTTGCATACTCATATATATATATGCAATTATATATATATACACATGTTTATATGCTGTGATGTTTTAAAATCTGTATTTATCTATATATATACACACACACACACACACATATATATATACATATGTATTTATTTAATTTAAAATTGAATTCACATATAGTAACCAGAGACTGAAATCGCTTACGCAATTTTTTATTTTTTATTTTAAATAATATATAATATGCTTTGAAAAGGGGGTGGGGGGGTGGATGTACTCTCACCCTCCCCCGTACTACCACTGTCATATCAGAATTTATTAGCACAGGGTACTTGCGCATCACAGGGTACCCGCACACGGGGTTAAATCTATTTTAGACAAATTTGGGTGGGGTGGGTTTATCCCAACCCCGTACCCATTTACCTTTGTTTAAGGCAGCGATCGGAGCTGTATGTGCTACGACTATCCGCCGACGCTTATGTATACGGGCAGCACGGTTTTATAACCGGCGGTGTCTGTTATTAAATAGTGGGATGTGATTAAAGTTTTTAAATCAAAATTTTGTGATTCGATCTCATATTTCATTTTTTAATAAAATGCAAAAATCATTATTATTTATATATTTACATATGTATGTATATATATATATATATATATATATATATATATATATATATATATATATATATATATATATATATATATATATGTAAATACGTTATTAATAAATTTGAATAATTATTATTTGATTAAGGATTTAAGGATTCATCTTTTATAATGATGAAATATAATATTATAATTTAACTATTAGAATTTAATTAATAGTTTTCAATTATAAAATATATAAAGTATATGAAATTTAATTAAAAGTTGGTGGGGAACCATTTCAATAGAATATTGTAAATTGGAAATTGGATTTTAGACTTTTAAAGGAAAACTTTTATCCATCCAAAAACAATAAATGGAAAAACGTACAAAATGTTCCTCTAATTCTTTCTCTAAACTTGGAAACGTAAACTGAGACTTTTGCATTGGAATTCAAATTTGAAAACTTAGCAAAACCAAAACATGTGTTTACATTGTGTATTCTTTATGCTATTGTTTTGGGTTTTGGGTTGACTAGTGTTGACTAGTATAGGACGTTTTCCAGAGGCTTGGGGGTTATGTGATTGTGATGTCATGATGATGTTTTAATCTTGATCTTTATAAACCCAACCATGGTTATGTGATGGAATGCTCTATGTATTGGATGTGATACTGATTGTTATAGTTGAGATTCTTATGTATGAGACACTTGACTTAACCATTATTTTTGGTCATCGATCAGTTATCCTTGATTATTTTCTAGTCGCCATGATGGGACTGAAATGTGGATTTATTCTTAATGATGTCATGTTGTGACATGTTTGACTCAACCATTTTTGGAGTCTTCGATCAGTATGATTGAGATATATTTTGGTTATTGAGAACCATTGGATATTTGATTATCAGTGATACTTTAGTTGCCAATAGAGAGCTATTGTGTTCATGATTTTCTATGGATGTTTTCTCATGGAGATTTGATGCTTTATGCATGTTTGATGATTTTATTATGGATTATCTTTTGTAATATTGAGATTTATGAGTCCATGACCATTAGGGTAGGATATCTGCATGTAGTGACGGGAAGTGGCTTGCAATGGGGGCCGGGGCCCTAAGAGGCTACCAGGGTAACTCATTGTAAGTTGGATTAATAAGTGATAACATTCACACCTAATACTAACTGAATGAACCTAAAAAGATAAGTGTTTTGTTCTCGCCCATGCCTTGAGCGCTTGTACAGGCTAGGATGGGAGTAGTGAGATGCATGGTTGTGACCTTGCATTTCGTAGTATGCCTCGGCTGTATGAGAGGATACTAGTGGCCGCATGAAATCAGTATGGACCCATGGAGTTTAGCTAACTGCCAGGGTAACTTGTACGTGATAATTGCGATGACACTTTCCCACTTGCATCGTAGGTTCCTACATGTCATTGTGTGCCTCTGAGATTAGATGTCAAATTTTGTGTTTGGAACCTTTGAGTTAGCATACTTTTAGCATTCCTGGACTTATGGAGATTTTTGCTATGTGATTTTGATAGCCTGTTCGGGACTTGAGGTTATCTCCTTAGCATGGTGGGAGTGGACCACTTAGGTACCACATGGTCGGGCGGTAGTGTATTTTCCACTCTTATCATTTTGAGATTCATTGAGACATCGTGGTTGATGCGTCCTTCATGATGGTGGATATGTATCCTTTTTCATTGATGATTAGCATATGTTAGATGATTTTATCTTATGCTTTTATTTGCATATTAGATTACTTTCTACATATGATGTTGTATTTATTAGGAGTGACATTCCTACTATGTAATATCAATGACCTCTTCGGTGATTTGGAATGTTACTCACGGAGGGATGGCTAGGATCCATGATGGTCTAATGATGCTATTGATGGTTGGGAGGAACCGTGCACTTAGTTTATTATGTTTGATCTTTATGATGGATGTATATGTTCTCTATGATGTTGTATCATGTGATTATCTTTACTTTGATGTATCATGGATTAGAACAAGATGATGTACCTTATTCTATGTATGTATAATCTTTGAGCTTGTCATACCCTGTGACATGATAAATGAGCATTTGAAATGTAATGTATAAACATTGAACTTATCATTTCATGAGGATGTTGTACTAGATGGATTCATGCATGTAATTCAACGTTAAGGGATCTGAAAGAATGTAATCTATTATTTATGTTATGTTTACTTTCAAATGGACAATGCTATTGCTTCTGTTATTGTGCATAAGTTTTATGTGATATTTACTTTCATGAAAAAAAAAAATTGTTTCTAAACTTAGTGAAATTCTAGGTTAATTCTTTGGATCCCTTGGCGGGGCATTACATTAATTGTAATGTTACTTATGTACATGCTATAGAGGATGTTTCTTAAATGGTTAGATGGCTTATGTGATCCATAGCTTGGTTTATTAGGGATGTTAGATTTCTTCTATGCTCTCAAGTATTTACTTCTCAATTTATGTAGGTCTAGTATTGCCTAGTGTGAATGTTTTCTCTTATTTCTTGCTTTCATTTGGAATTTGTGCTTTACTATTTCCCCGAGGTTGTATGGGACTATAAAGTCTTGTATGAGGCAAGCATTCACTCATATGGGGATGAAAAGGATCGTATGAATCTTTGTTGACTTGTATGAACCTGGAGGGTCACTAGTATGACTTGTGAGGAAAGCATTTATTGGAGTCAGTTGTGACTTGTACAAGCCTAGCAATTTATTTGGTTATGTTATAAACAATGAACATGTATGAAGACTTTTTAAAAAGCCAATTTATGGTCTTGGATACCCTTTTGGGTCCTACATTTTCCTGTCATAATAGATTTGATATCAAGTTTTTTTGGGGAGCTTGGTCTTGGATTTTTCCTTTGCATTAATTGGAATGAACTTGTATGTTTTAATCATTTAGGAATTTGTGCTCTAAGTTTTAAAATGAATGCATTGTTAGTGATGAACACTTTAGGATCTTTAGCGATTGGTTTTTAGTCTTCTGTTGTGATCTTGTGTTGCAGTTATGCTTCTATTTGTGCTTTAATAAAAATAAATGTGTGCCTATGTTTATCCTTGTTTCCAAAGACCTCTAGGTGGAGCATTATAGATTTGCCAACAACCTTGTCCTACCATTTTATTTTTTTATCACACTCTTACACACATATCACTTTGCACATGTTCAAATTAATTATGCAAGCACAATGCAATCAAAACTATTAATCTTGTGGTAAATGATTGACCTTTAATTTTCTTTATAACATAGAGAAAATGAGAAATATATATATAACAAAAGGATAGATGACACTCTTCAATTCAATGTTAAAAATAATAAGAATAGGCAACGACCACCGTATCATAGTTACACCCTTAACTTTTTTGTACACATTGGTTTATTTGTGCAAGCATGACATAATACTACTAATTTGTCTTAACAGAGATGTGAAACCATTAACTTTACTAATTAGCAAAGGAAATTAGGTCAAGTGACCAGAACTAACCAAATGTAGTCAACTCCAAATTAGAATAAAAGGAACATGACTCTAGCTATAAGGGTTTAAGGGTTTATATCAAAAGTTTTTGAAGGTCTTTAGGCATATAGGACATGTAACCTACCGGAATTGTGCAAAATTTACCCCACTTATAGGTCCCTTAAAAGTTGATTATCCTAGATCTACCTATAGTTTTGTTTAACCATACCTAGATTATTGGTTTTATGAACATGCCTCATCAATAGTCTCCATAGGGATATTACAGTTTGAATCATATTTCCATTCCTCTATGTATCAAGTTTCTTTTTTTTGTCCAATAAAAAAAATTTGCTAAAAATAAGAGCCAATACTCCATGAGTTTGTTCCTCTTCACTACGAACAAAATAGTGAATACTTAATAAGTTAACAAAAAACCTACAACCTGGGGATCTTAGTTCTAACTTGGATGGGTATTTTGGTAGTTAGGGTCTCTCTCCAATTAATAATGATGGGGAAATTAGCAAAGAGGGGGAGTCAAAATTGATCTCTGAACCTTTGGGGCAAAATGAGAATAATTTGAACCAAAGTGAAAGTCCTACATCCACTAAAAAGGAAATTATTGATGCTAAGATTCTATTGGACTCTAACAAGGAGAATAATGTAGAGTTAAATGTCCCTACCACTAAAGATCAAAGTCCAAATAAGGAGAACCAACAAAAGATGATGGATGAAAAGGGTTTAAATAATGAAAATAAGATACAACTAAAGGAAACCTAGGAAGTGACAACTAATTTGGAGAAAAGGTTTGATGATTAGACTAGAGATGAATATAATATGATGAAGCTACCTTTTCTCCACAAGGCTAAGTTGAAAGTTGATGCCTCTCTCTAGGTAGACTCTTGGCTCTATAATGAAATTATTATTATTAAGAAAAAAATAGGGTATATGTAAAGAGAACTGGATGATGAAAAAAATGAAGAAAGGCCAACTAGATAAATAGGTTGGGAACATCCATAAGAAGCTAAAGGCCTATGAAATAGAACTGTGAAAATTGGTTAAAGACAATGGGCAAAGAATGGACATGGGAACTTCTAGTTTATGTGTGGATGTTGCAAGTTTAGGTAAAAGGAGCAATGAGGAGATTATGTCCCTTGTTGTTTCTGTCAAGATTTTAGATGGCCATAGTAAAAGAATGTGACAAATTATGAAGAAAGTTTCTATTGATGCCTTTGGTTCTATTGTTGATGACATCCAACAAGGTACTATGGAGGCTAGCAAGGATTTAGCCAAGGTTATTAAAGAATGAATTTAGTTGCTAGCTCTGGTCCCTAGTTTCTAGCCTTTGGCTAGTCAGCTGGTCCTGGTTTTCCTATTTTTTGTTTCATTTCTAGCTTTTCTTTGATGTCTACTTTAGGTTCCAGGTCCTTGCAAAATTTGGTTCTAAACTTGGATAATTTGTTTTGGTGGTTCCAGGGCCTTGCAAAACCAGGTTATTGGATGTTTTTGTGAGCTTAGGTTTTAGGTCCTCATAAATCCTGGGGTTCCTTAACATCTATCTTTTTATTGATGTAAGGGGTTTCAGGTCCCCTCAAAACCTATTTTTGCCTTAATCTAAAACAAAAAAATTGCAAATAATATAGCATTTGGCTACTAGACTCTAGTAAATAAAGCATATCAATCTCAAACCACCACACAATCATCACACATGACACTATAATTTTGGTATCATAGAAACATTTATTATAGGATGAAAACCATGGTTGGGATGACACTCTTAATCTCACTACTATTATAAATGAGTTTCCTAGTTAGGAGCATACAATTACCCATTCTAAGGGTTCACCAAGTTAGTTGTGATTTGTACCTTGTTAGAAGTACAAATAGATCTTCTAGGATCTACCTTGTCATAGGATTTACAATACTCTTTTAAGAGATTACCTTGTTAGGGGAATTACAACTAGAACCTATTAGGGTTCACCTGATTTAGGGATTTAGCTATTGTAACTTTTAGGGAACAACTAAATTATTGATTTGCATATAACATACCTTTATTTCCAGGTCCAATAAAATCTCTTATCTTCTGCAACTTCTCTCTACTCTATGTACTGATCAACATTTTTCATTACAAAATGTTTCTTTAATAATTGTTTTGTTAGGCTCAATTTTTTCCTTTTAATTCTAATCATTCATTATAGCCTTAAGCCTCTCATTCAATCTCCTTCATATTCTCACATATCTCAATATCTCAACATATTTTTTTCTTGATCACATCAACCTTGTTTTTGGATTTCTTTGTTTATTATCTAGAATAGTCAAAAGGTATTAACATTCCCAATGCACCTCTTTATTGTTTCCTTCCAATGATCTAGTGATCCAATGATCCCAAAAATACCAAATCAAATATCATAATCTTCACTCTTTAGTATCACTTTATACAATATGATCACCTTAACTATAACTTTGAATAATATTTAATCTTCTAACTGTCCATTGAGTGTTCTTCCTTTGCTTGCCGCATGGAGTAATTCAAACTCTTCTTATCTCTCAACTAATTATGTTGTACAATCATGATCATGCAATAGAATAAGCATGTAAATTTTGTAGATATTATTGTATTCCTTGATTTGGCTTCTACCTTAACCATTGTGAATATGTTGTATGATGCAACCATCCTGCTATTTCATTGTTATATCTATGTGTTCACCCATCATTACATGTGTATCAACCTTCATTGATCATTCTTCAATAATGTATTGGCTTAGTTAACACCTCTATAGTTTTTTGTCACCTATCCAATTATATAGTTGATATTAATGACAACCATACATCAATTTTCTAGAT